>WBMV01004556.1:610264-874219 GCA_013396655.1 Campylorhamphus procurvoides
AAAACCAGAGAAAGAGAGCAGGGATGGAGAAACAGATGGATACCTGTGTATTCAGATGGTAGCATTGCTGTATATAAAGCAGTGGAAATTAAATGTTTGTTGTATTTATAGGATTTTTGTCTGTTGCCAGTAAAGAATGATGTTTAACTGACTTTTACATGAACATGACCATTTCTTATGTTGTTCCTTCTGTGGAAGCTCTGTGGATGTGTACATACAAAATTATTATTCTCATAATGGAAGATGCAAATTATGGTCTATTCAGTTGCTCATGTTTTTGCTAATTAATCATGACTCATCTGCTATTGGAACAGTATCTTTTTTCTTTAATTAGCCACATCTTTGTTAGAGCTCTGCCTTCAGAACTCTTAGTGGTGCAGTGTATACCCTATTTTTTTCTGAATCAGAAGGTTCTGTGTCATAGCTTTTGTTTGCTTGGTTGTTCCTCTGGTTTGGTCTGTCTTCATAAATGTAAAGATCTCCTTTCAGCATACATGTGTATATGGTAGCTACCTCAAAGTAATAGTACACTGTTTAAGTTTTTACATTATGCTGTATGTACATCAGCAATCTAAGGAACACCAGGGTGGTCCCTCTCTTGAAGGATACAGAAGACCTGGTTACCTGATAGTGCAGAAGGCAGAGGTACTCAATGACTTTTTTGCCTCCCTCTTCACCAGGAAGTTCTCCAGCCACACTGCCCAGATTGCAGAAGGCAAAGGCAGGGAGTGGGGGAATGAAGAGATGCTCTCCACTGTAGGGGAAGACCAGGATCAAGACTGTTCAAGGAACCTGAAGGTGCACAGGTCCATGGGACCTGATGAGGTGCATCTCTAGGTCATGAAGGAACTGGTGGAGGAAGTGGCTAAACCACCACTATCCATCATATTTGAGAAGTTGTGTCAGTCTGGTGAAATTCCCACTGACTGAAAAATGGAAACATATCTCCCATTTTAAAAAAGGTTGAAAAGGAAGATCCAGGGAACTGCAGGTCAGGGGATGCCATCCAGAGGGACCTTGACAGGCTTGAGAGGCGAGCCTGTACAAACTTCAAGAAGTTCAACAAAGCCAAATGCAAGATCCTTGAAAGGGATCTTGACTCAGCCTTGGAACATTGGAGCAATCAGAAGCACAAATATAGGCTGGGTGGAGAATGGACTGAGAGCAGTCATGATGAGAAGGAATTGGGGGTGTTGGTGGACAAGAAGCATAATGTGTCTCAGCACTGTGCTTGCAGACGAGAAGTCCAGTCATATCCTGGGCTACATCAAAAGCCGTGTGGCCAGCAGGCAAGGGAGGTGATTCTTCCCTTCTGCTCCGCTCTGGTGAGCACCCAGAGTACTGCATCCAGATCTGGAGCCCTCAACATGAGATAGACATGGACCTCTTGAAGAGAGTCTGGAGGAGGGCCACAAAGATGCTCAGGGGGCTGGAGCACCCCTCCTCTGCAGGCAGGCTGAGAGATTTGGGGCTGTTCAGCCTGGAGAAGATAAAAGATTCCATGGAGACTGTGGGAATAGACCTACAATATAAAGAGTGGAACAGATCCTGCAGGAAATGGGCCACTGAAGATAAAGAAAACAATGACAGTATTTTGTAAAACTGTACTGTATTATAACGTTTATTGCTGTGTTTACCTTTTTCTCCAGGCTTTTGGAAAGCCACCTTTCCCTTCTCCCAGGTCCTTAGAAACCCACCTCCCTTTTCCCCTGGCCTCTAGGAAAGACACCTCTCCCCTTCCTAATTAGTATTCAAGCCCCCTTCAGGCTGTGTCCTGATTGGTTTCCCTTGTATCCCTCCCCTTTACCCTGGCCAGGTGGTCTATAAATTACCTGACCAGGCGAATAAATCCCTCTTTCTGCTTCCTGTTCCTGGAGTGTGTGTGTCCTCCTTACTGGGACCTGGGGAGGACCCTGTGGCCTGCCACCCGGCCACGTGGAGGGGGACAGGGAGGGGGAGAGCGTGCCCCAATCAATCATGCTAGGAGACCTCATTGCAGCTTTCTAGTAACTAAAGGTGATTTACAGGAAAACTGAAGAGGGAGTTTTTACCAGGACATGTAGTGATAGGACAAGGGGAAATGACTTTAAATTAAAAGAAAGTAGGTTTCGATTAGAAATTAGGATGAAACACCTTAGAGTGAGGGTGGTGAGGCATTGTCACAGGTTGCCTGAAGAAGCTGTGGATTCCCCATCCATGGCAGTGTTCAAGTCTGGGTTGGATGGGGCTTTGAGCAGTGTGGTTCAGTAAGACATGTCCCTGCCTGTGGTAGTGGAGTTTGGACCTAGATGGTCGTTAAGGTCCTTTTTACCATAAACCATTCCATGATATGGCTGTCTTGCTCTTGAGGGTCTGCTGCAGATATTGCATCAAAGATCGACAAAATGTGTAAACTCATTTTTGTGAGTGTTGTGGAATAGGCTCAACTACAGTAGCTATGAAAAGGACAATGAGGTTTTTTCCTTTAACAGTTAATCTGCCTCCTCTGGTAGAAGTACCATTCAAAACATAGGGTAATGGAAAGCAGTCTAAGAGAAAGATCAGCATAGATCTGCTACAGGGCTTTCCAGAGCTGAGGGCTGTATTTTAACTTTGTCGGTTGTAGTGTCATTTCTTCAGGAGAATCCTGGTTCTCTCAGGGATGTCATAAATTTTCACCTTTTCCCTTTTTTGTCCCATGTGTAAGTCTTAACAGCAATCAGGCTTCAGTGTATAGTGGAGATCCACATTCATCTGTCCCTGCCAGACTATTTCAGTGAATGGGCTGCTGGAGCTGAGGCAGCAAAAAGAAAAAAAACTTGAGTCAGGAAAAGAGGGGGGAGGGGCCGTTTTCTGAAACTGTTTGAATTAAAAATATCAGTGAGAAATATCTGCTCAAAGCAAAATTCTTTATTTTCTGCTCTGTTACTTGTGGTAGTGTAAGTGAAGAGTGCTTGGCTTGAACTTTAAATAATGAGTGTGATTTATGGTCTGTTTTTGAAGTACACTGATTGTGAAATTAGAAGAAAATTGAAGCTAACAGATTCATTGATCTGCTGGGTTGGGGTTTTGTGTCCAACAATGTGGCAAAGCTGCCAATAAGGCACTCCACAGGAGACAAGGCCCTTTGGCAGGGAGGGGGTTGCGGTGCAGATATGGTCAGCTGAGACCACCCCTGCAGCCACCTCCTCTTCCTGCTTGGAGCTCCTGAACAACCTGACCCTATCGCAGCTGTGGCTGGCATCGGCATAAATACCCTATGAGGGTGAGGCCAGCGCTGTCTAATGCCACTTGGATTGAACTGGGATAATGCTCCAACCTCTTCCTGGCAGCTGACAACGTCACCTCCGAGCCTTCTCACTCCAGCTGGAGAACAGGAACATATAAGTTTGCCATATGCCTCAGCCCTTACGTGACGGCTGTACGCAGCTCCCTATTCGTTGCCGTGTTGCTAGGACAACCTTCCTATTTATCCGTTTATTTCCAGCTTCACTCTGATATGTCATTTGCCCTGCCTTTGCTGGAGTGGTCTGTTTGGCACTCAGGCATGCTTTGAAGGGCTTCAGATGTGTCTTGTGTAGCTAACTATTGCTTACACAGGGAAAACATCTTCCATCCCCCTGCCCAGAGTCATTAGAGAGTGGTCTGTCTTGGATTTTAGAATTTTAATTGGAGTGTATCTATGCATGTTCACGCAAAGATTTTAAATATTGCAGTTGTTTGTGCACTTTATGCTGTTAATGGAAGGAAGTCTTCTATCAGTGTTCTCTAGTGATACTAGAGCAGTTTAAACTCCATTTCCTCCTTTCCCTGATATTCCCATACCTTTTGGGGGGCTTGTTTGAATATATGTACCTGTGAATGTGGCCCAAATATTCCTCTCAAATTTTTTATAAGCATGAATTAGTTGTTCTTGGGTTGTATGAATAATATATGCTGCAGAATACATGTGTTTTAATAGTGTCTTTGGTAATCTATGTACAGTTTCAACCACAAGGTATAAGAGGCAGTAGAAAATCTGCGTTAACATTGTTTTGCAGCAGAGATGTGTTTTGAATTGTGTCATTGTCAGTAATAGAAGTTTTGCTGTAAAAAATAACCACTTTTTTTTTTTTTTTTCCACTTAGCTGTCCCGTTTCCTCCAAGTCACCGACTCACAGCTAAGGAAGTGTTTGATAACGATGGAAAACCTCGTGTGGATATCTTAAAGGCACACCTTATGAAAGAAGGGAGACTTGAAGAGAGTGTTGCTTTGAGAATAATAACAGAGGGAGCTTCGATTCTGCGCCAGGAAAAAAATTTGCTGGACATAGATGCACCTGTCACAGGTTAGTATGGAGTTGTGATGATGGAGGGGTATGGTTGCTGGCAGGGACATGTTAAGTAATGCAGTGGTTTATGTGACTTCCTAAGGTGCTGAAAGGCAGCTGAAAAATCATTTGTTCTCTCTAGTACGTGATTCACTTTCTCTCTGGTACCACTAGGATAATGGAGGCCATCAAGCAGCTTGTAATTTAGAGGAAGGAGTCACATCTGCTGAGACCTTTCTGTTTCTAAGGCAGAGAACATTTTTAGGTTTTAGGAAAAGATTAGAACTGCTTTCTGGAACTTGAAATGTTATGTGGCCTTTTGCTCCAGGTATTAATTATCTGTAATTTTATAGATGTTATTTACCATTAGTAGCACTGTTCGGTCATGTAGGCAGCATTGGGCTTGGAACCTCATGAAATTCAGCAAGACCATGTGTGCGGTTCTGTATGTGGCTTGGGGGCAATCCCAATCAGAAATAAAGGCTGGTCAGAGAATAGATAGAGAGCAGGCATGATGAGGAAAAATTGGGTAGGTGAGAAGTTCAGCATGTCTTGGCAATGTGTGCTCGCAGCCCAGAAAGCCAACTGTGTCCTGGGCCGCATCACAAGCAGTGTGACCAGAAGGTTGAGGGAGATGATTCTGTTCTGCTCCTGTGAGACCCACCTGGATTACTGCATCCAGATCTGGGGCTCCCAACATAAGAAGCACACAGACGTGCTGGAGCAAGTCCAGAAGAGGCCGCTAAGATGCTCAAGAGTACTGGAGCACCTCTCCTTGGCAGATGGGCTGAGAGAGTTGGGACTGTTCAGCCTTGAGAAGAAAAGGCTCTGGGGAGACTTTATATCTCTGCCTAGTACCTGAAGGGACCCTACAGGAAAGCTGAAGAGGGACTTCCCATACAGGCATGTAGTGACAGGACAAGGGAAAATGGTCTCAAACTGATAGAGGATGGGTTTAGATTCGATGTTACAGGGAAACTCTTTACTGTGAGGATGGTGAGGCGTTGTCACAGGCTGCCCAGAGAAGCTGTGGATGCCCCATCCGTGGCAGTGTTCAAGGCTGGGTTGGATGGGGCTTTGAACACGATGATCCAGTGGGACGTGGTAGTGGGGTTTGGAACTAGATGCTCTTTAAGGTCCCTTCCAACACCATTCTGTGATTCTATGAAGGAATGATGGTGTCAGAGTAAGTGGAAATTTTAATGAAATGTTAAGGAAAATGACAAGTGCAGAAAAAAAATAGCAGAATCCCAGTTTGTGTTGCCTGGGGGATTACTGAATTGTGCCAGTTGCAGAACCCATCCTGCCCTTGACTATCAAACACTACCACCCACTCATTTATCCTCCGGAAATGCCTCATATTTGAATTTCCTTCTCTTATTGTCTCCTGCCTCTGCCTGCATTCTGAATGTATGTATGCGTTTGCTTGCTCTAATGTGCCTCCTGCCATGTTTTTTTTGTTGCTATCAGATATGAATGCATTTTTAGCAAGTAATTGATCTGTGGCATAGAAAGTTAGCTGGGTGGCAAAAGCTATCTAATTCCAGCCAGTTTAAACTGTGAAACCAGAATATTGGTTCAAGGAGGCAGGTCCTTTAATCACTTTTGTTACTCGAGAACTCTGATAAAAGTACGAGAAATCAGGTTGTCTGCTGCAGAAGAAGGGTTACCAGTCTTTATTAGTAATACTGGTAGCAGTCACCAAAACCCACACAGAAATAACAAAACCTTTGTTTTCAGGAAACGTTCTCGGAAACTAAGGAGTATAGTATCTGGACTAGAATGATACTCAAGTTATTAAGGCTTGTAATTTTAAAAATTACATCCAACTAGGGGATTGTAGCTTGACCTGAAGAGGTAATGTGTATCATCTTTTGTGGAGGAATTAGCTTGTCATGCTGCTATACAGTTCTGATGGAAAAGGTGTCAATCATACTGCAACTCATGAATGAATAAAGGAAATAGAATGAATAAAAGGATCCACTTAGTTGACTGAGAATAAAGTTCTATGGACATTTTCTTTGACTCTTCAGAATAAATGGAAGAAGTCAGAGATGCAATACCATTGTCCATAGCTGAATGGCAGACACACCGAAAATTCTACCTTTCTATGGATTTTCTTTTTTTCAGTGTGATTTTTACTCTTTTTTTAGTCCACTGAGAGATGTAAAGTGTAGGAGAATGTCTCTGGTGTGTGGTGTCCCAGCTGATTTCCACAAGCCCATGTTTAATATTCTCTCTCTTTTTAATTTTTCTCTTTAAATTTTTTTTCTTACATGCATTTGAAGGTATTGGAACTGTTCTGAGTTATATTTTGGGGATTAATCTCCTAAAATTTACCCCATTGTATAACACTGGTATAATTTAAGTGTTTGATTCTTTTTTCAGTTGAGCCTACATCTTACTTTGTTCCTGCTTTGAAATTATTCTCACATGGTGATTGTAATACTGCAGCATTCTTCAGGGTGGCTGTAGCTACTGTCTTTTAAGCTAGCATAAGAAAGCTGGGCTCCTAATAATGCTTGTTAGCAGGGTAGCTGAGAAGTGCTAATCTTCTGTATGAACGAACATGAAAGCCGTAGTTATGAAAGTGATCATCAAAAGAAAGAAAAAAAATAAATTGTGAGGGGGAGTTTGAGAAAGCTTGTGAGGCATGTTGTTGTGAGCTTGACAGTTTTCTTTATATGAGTAGTATGACAGCAGGTGACTGGATAAAGAGAATATCAATTGATTGATGATGTGGTGGAACTGCCAGCTATACAGGTAGTCAGGAAATAGCTATGGAGTAGAGGAAAGCTTTTTTCAAACATTTGGAAGAAAAAAACAAAACCACTGATTCAGTGGAGAAGAAAATAAATTTTAAATTTTATACAAGCAAAGCAGTCTTGTTGAAGAGTGACAGTCATAAATCACTAATAAATCCCACTAATACAGACTCATTTGTGGGAGATGCATTCATCTTTTAGAAATATATCCCTGTAGCTGGTTTATGAGATGGTGATCATCAAAAAGAAGAGAGAGAGAAGAGTGTAACTGTTGAAGTAAGAGCACAGTGGATTAGTACAGTGAAGTGCTTGGTAAGTGTTAAAGAACATGAAAAAATTTTCTTAAAGCCTTGTGCAGCTGTCCATCCTTTTGAAATTTCACTTTTGTTTAAGGGGTGATAAGATTTTCCTCAGAAAAAAAATAACAGTTCTGTTTATAAGTAAAGTCATGTGCAATGAAGTGGCTACATAGAAAGCCTGAATTTGAGTGAGAGAATAATAACTGGGGGCGAGTCACGCAAAGAGGCTTAATGTGGAATGCACAATCAATTATTTTGCGTTTATGTATAAATATCGCTCTGTGGTTAGCTGGAACCATCAATGTGATTGTCATTTTGAATTTACACATTTTATTTTCAAATTTGGCAAGGTTATAAGCCTTTTGAAGTATTTCTGATGAACTTGGTGACCTTAGCTCAAATTCTCATCATTTGCTAAATATGTGCATGCATGCATAGTTCACTGCAGTTCTGGCTCACAGCCAAGGTAAAATACTCCTGCAGTTGTTACACAGGGCTGCTGTTTGCTGGATAGGAACCTGAACAGAGCCTGAACTAAGAGGCTCTCAAGTGCTCTGCTGTCAGGACTCTTCTTCCATTGGGGAAGTGTTGAGGCAACTTCGTCTTGAATTGTGAATGTGAGTTGGGAGAGATGGAGATAATTGGGTCAAAAAAGGTGAACATATTGAGGAGAAGGCTCAAAGTAGGGATGAAAAGTCATGACAGGGGCTGCTCATCAAATTATAAGGAAATGGTTGAGACTGGCCACTCGAGGTGTAAAGCTTGGGAGGAAAGGAAACAGCCAGAAGGCTGAGTCAGAGGTTGACAGAGGATGGCTGGGCAGACAAAGTAGAAAGATGAGCAAGAGGTTGACAGGATATTGGGACTAGCTGGGCAAGGCACCCAGTCTAGGAGATAAAGGGGCACCTGATGGGGTGGGCCTGGCTGAAGAGTGACAGCTGTGGTAGAAGCAGTTTTCAGTACAGGCCTGTCTCAGGACTGGCATCAGTGAGGGGCTGGCACAACAGTTGTGAAGTCTTCTGGGTTTCTGGTGTGTGGAAGAAGCAAATCGGGCACCCTGGGCTACCAGGACAATTTCCAGTTGCCTGCAGCACTGTGGGGAATGTCCATGTCAAAATTCAACTCCCAGGAAAATGCAGCTAGCAAGGGGATAGGGAACCACCTTCCACAAATGGATTGCTCCCACATTCTTGATCTAAAACCTTCTCACTTGTAGACATGTGCGGTTTGTTTTAAGCTTGTGACTGATCTACCATTTGAGGTTGATCTGCCACTGGACTGCAGAAGTTCAGTGTTGAGAGGAAAGATATATGTACATACTTTTTTATGTTGTAGAATTATCAATAAAATTTTATGTTATTTGGATTTTTAAATGTGTTGTGTCAGAAAAACAAGTTCAGGTAAAGCATTTGATGGCTATGTTGTCTTGCTTGGTTCCCAGTCTGTAAAAGGGACCTTTAACTCACCTGTGTTTTGGAGACAGACAGGAATTCACACATCTTTACTGCTGTACTGACTTATGTTGAAAGTATGTAAGCAAGCTGACATGCTGTCTTCAGAGTAAGATTCATATAAGTTTTGTAACTAGAGCACATTTCTCACAAGTGAAGAGAACACAGCTTGAATAGCTCACTGCATAAGTAGGGTTCATTCTGTCCCCACTGCATGGATAAGAATTAGTAGCATGGTGCGTATGCAAGAGAGCTTGTACTTCAAGCCTTAATTCTGTCACATCCTAAATGTGAAGTCCTTTTTTTATCCCCCAACATTTATGCTGTTCACTTTAATTACTAGGTGTATGATTTATTGACATTAATGGGCCTCATTTTACTGGTCTTTTTCATAGCAACCAAACCTGTGCTTTTGGAATGTGATAAATTGTTGTTAGCCAACATCTGCAAAAATTACCAGCTAAGACAGGTTAAATACTATTATTAATCTGGAAGGGCTGAGATTAATATACAAAAACTAAAAAATCATATTGCAAAATTTGATTTCACCAGCAAAGTAGCTGATGGCAACAGCCAGTTTCAGCTTCAAAGCTAGCAGATTTTGCAACATGACCTTCCCACCATAACATTTCTCTGATTTTAATTTTTACCTTGTTAAATGGCTTACATAACTACAGGATAGACCTAGAACTGTAAGTAGAATGTTTATCTAGTATCTGACTTTGTAAATCTTTGCTTGTATCTTTTGGATTATTTTTCTTGAGGATGTTGTTCGATTTGCAGATACTGAGTGAAAATAGCATGATATCTTTTGCACATATGAATGCAAAAGTGAATAAGCTTGCAAGTATTGGTGCTTTTTAGATAAGTCTTTTGCTTTTAAGATAGGTCAATATCTGTTTTAAAAGTAATTAATATGTGCTCCATTTCTTCTTACCACATTTGACATCTCTCAATTTTTGTGCTTGGTGTGCAGTCCTTTTAGTTAATCTCTGCCATCATTCTTAAAAAGAGTTTCCTCCAGTAAACTAAGAATGCAAAAACTTAATTCATATTCATCTTCATAAACCTGTGCTTTTTGGCATATGGTACTGACGTGAACATTATAGAGGCAGCAGTGGCCATGATGGTGGTTTCTGACTTGGTGACTCTAGCCAGGCTACGTGCAGGCACAGGGGGCAGCATTTCTTACTCCTTCATTTAGAAAAAATGAAAAATAGGTGGAGGAGCATATACCTCTGTTTTAAATCTTCATGTGCTTCACTGAGAAAGTCCTGACTGTGCTAGCCCATGTTCAAAGCTTTCTGAAATACTGTGTGCATGCAGCTTGTTGTGCGAAGTAGAAGAGCCCTGGATGCAGACAGAATAAAAGCTTATTCTTGAAGTGTAGAAAGTGTCTCAGTCTCAGATCTTCTGCTTAGGCACACTGTTTTCCTCTACTAGTCCTGTTTATTGCAGCTCCTGTGTTTACAGCTGTGGTAGATGCAAGGAAACCACTGTTGCTTGCAGAGCCTTCCTTGCTATTCCCTTTGCATCTCGGAAGGTAAGGTGTGGATGTGTTTTCAGTAGGTATATAAGTACTACACTTGGGCATGCTTGCAGTTTCATTGTAGTGTCTTTGGATAAAAAGATTCCATTAGCTTGAACATTGCAGTGGTACAGAGATACAACTTCAGTATTTAATTGCTTGTAGTGTTTTTATTTTAGTGAACACACAGTTTTTGGAATTTGAACTCTAAATTGGTGGTAGGGGAAAGGTCGTAGGCATCTGAACACAACCTATGTTGGAACCACTGTGGCAACTCTGGTGACCTTTGGAAACCTGTGCATTATAGGTCTGTAAAACCTACATAGGGAAGCCCTTTCCTGCCAGCATGTACCTTTATGATCTTTGAGGCTTCCAGATATTCTCTGGGTACATTATTCCATGGGATGGTAGGGTCTTCTGAACTTTTTCTCATGTTCCACATACATTTTTCCGTTGCCCAGTTTCTCTCATTTGGTAGCATGACATAATATTGGTAGGTTGCTAGTGCTGTGTAAGTTCAAACTTTGTAAATATCAAGAATTTCTAGCTAAGGTATCAATGTTAAGAGGAGCTAATAAAAGTATTTATGCCCACATTAGAGTAAAAGGGAATATATTTAAAATTACATTGAACTGTAGCACACATGGGAATGATCCGATCCAATGGGAGACTGAAACAAAACCAGTTCTTTCTGATTTTTACCTTTGAAGCAGTTTAAGATAAGATTTCAGCAAGAAAATAAGCAAGATGCTTATTAGAGGCCTACAAGTGTTGTAAGATCTGTCCATATGAGCACCACGAATTATGTCTGAAATTAGCAGTTCAGTAAAAGCAGTTTTAGTTAAAATTTCTTTATTTCACACTTAATAAATTTATACTCTAAGCCCTATGCACTGTGATCGCTGTTGAAAAAACTATTGAATTTGCTGGAGACTCATAACTATAATATTTACTTATGTGTCATGAGAAAAGCATTTACGTGGTCAGACTCTAAAACCTCTTCCTGAGTGGCTAATGTCTTCAGACTCACAAGTCTAAAAGCTTAATTGCTGGTTTGAAGTCTAGATGCCTGTAACTTCTGAGGGTAATAAGTATTCTTTTCCCTTCTTTGTCACAATTCAGTCAGTAAAGTTATCTTTAAAAAGGTCTTTAATTTTATTTGTGGTACTAAGTTTGTGCAAGAGGGTCTGCCCTCAGGACACTGGTCACAGCATGACACTTCTTTCTGTATCTTATAAATGCACAAGAGTTGCAAATGCTCATGGTATAACTACGTCACTTTGAGTTTCTGCATTGTGCTGGTAATACACTCCCTATCTGGCAGTAACACGTGAGAACTGGACGCGTTTCAGCAAATTATTCTCACTCTCAGAATAAATGGCCTACAGTTAATTCTCCTTCATCACAGGAAAATTAACTTTGCCTGCAGTGAGGTAAATGTTTGAAGTAAACTCTGACTTGTCTCTTTCTTAATATCAATTCACAATCTTGTTTGCATAAATGAGATTTCAGCAGAACAGGTTGAAACTGGGAAGTGGAAGAAGGGAAAGTATCAATAGCACCATCTACTTTTCCATCCCTCTTGAAAACAGATGATAGTCCAGTTGTTTTTATATGTCTCTATAAAGCAGGTGTGCTGTCGGACTTAATTAGACTTTATGAAGTAATGTTTGCCGTAATTTTTTAAAATGTGTTAAGATGTATTCTTTTCTTAATGTAGCATGAACACAGTTTGCTGTTGTAACAATTATTTCCTATTATATATCACTGTTGAGTATCACTAAACTACAGAAAACCCGCATTTTAAACTTATATTAAAATAATTTATCGTACAAACATACTGTTGAATAGCTAAAGTGAACTTGATTGGATCCTTTATTTGACTTGCTGATTAAAACTGACACTACTCCATCTGCTTTGCATGCTTTATTGAAAACTCATAATACATCAAATCACTTGTGGCTTTAGAACTGGGACTTCCAAAAGAAGGTGAGAATGTAAGCCTATATGTATTCGAACTTTTTTGATCTGTTCCTTCCCTAAATGCTTCTGTCAGTTCCAGATACAGATTGAAATATGCCTGCCTGATAGAACAAAGCAATTGTGTCTTGTCACTTAATTGAGCTGCTTCAGACATTAACATCTGACATTTTGGCAGAGCTGATGTTTTCTAGTAGCAGCTGCTTAAATCTGTCATTATTGCCAAGACAGGGGATACTACTGACTGTATCCTTTACAACTACGCCACTTGTTCTTATAAGCAATCCATCTATAGTTCACTTTCTTTGGTGCAAAAATTATAGTCAGATAAGCCAAACTGAAATCGTGGAGTCTGAGGTGTCCTTCAGATATGGAGCTTTATTTGATGCTGTGAAATGGAGGATCAAATATGTATTAGGCATTAAGTCAGCACAGGAACTGCATTGATTAAAAAATAACCACCAGTATAAATACAAAAACTACTGCTTGCAAATACCTAAGCCTTTAGGACTTTGTTCTTGCCATCTTTTATTTAGCGTGTGGGTGGTTCATCATGTAAATACTGTCAGCACAGTATAGCATGTTAGCATTTCTTCTAGGACTGTTCCAAGCAGACACAGTACATCATAGCCGTGCTGTTTATTATAGCTTTCCAAATATTTTTCTGAAACTTGTAAATCAGGTTTCTTACTTGCTTTGCAATTATGTAGTGGCACAGCAGTCAGAACTGGGTCTTTTACACTTTGGATTCTTTTTTGCAAATAACCATGATGTTTGTACTTTGTAATCCTCATTAGAAGGAGAGAACCTTTGTTCTTGCCTTTGGTATTGTCTTAGCTTTGCCTAGTTATTCCTCCTTTTGATTCTCACCTCAGGTTAATTTAACTCAATCTTAGGTTGTAGTCTGTGCTGGCAAGGGATGTGGGAATTCAGTGGGATCACCACTGAAATCACAGCCCCCCACATTCCTTTGTCTTCCACTTTGCCCGGAGCAGCTACTGAAATGAGTAAGAGCTAGAAGGGAGCAGAGGGAAATTGCAGCATGTTTGTCTTCCCCTCAGGAAACAAAAATCTATCAGTCACACGTGATCCATCTTTCCCCACTTTGCGTGTTATGATTGATACGTGCGTGAGGCTGGAAGGGAGATTGATTTGGTCTTAATCACACTGCAACATACCTGCAACAGCTGGAGAGCAGCTGTAGTGTAGAAATCAAGAAAAGGAACTAGAGGAGTGCAAGGGGGCAAACTAAGAGCAAGTCAAACAGTGTTTTGTCAGGTGATCATTGCCACGTGGAGGTGCCACTGTGTTCCTCTGATTTGGGAACTGCTGTACAGGTGTGTGCCTCTGTTGTTTAGTCGGGTTGCGTTTCGGAGCTAACACCAGCTGTCTCCTGCCTTCATCTGTGCTTTATTTTTGTGTGTCTAACCTTTCACCTGAACCTGTCTGAGAAGCACTGGCAAGTGCAAAGGAGATAACTAGTAGGTTCGCTCTTAAAGAGATACTATAAACATTACCTGTCATCACTTAGAAAGAGCATAACTCAGAGAGCAATAGAAGTTGGAAATGATACTTGCAGAAGGATGTTATTCTGGGATGGGTCGTTCTTCTTCCTGCCTTTACATGCTTTTTCATTACTATTTTAATTATTCTAAGAAATACAACCAGAGCTGAGACAGATGCTTTCTCTATTTGGTTTTCTGCATTTATCTAGAGAAAACTTTTATAGAATAATTTCCAAGTGCATGTAATATCTTCTGTGAATATATTGCCTTTTTTAATGAAAACATAAATCTGTAGCTCAAAATACTTTGTTTTTTTAAAACCCCATATTTTTAAACAATCTTTACACTCTAAAAAATCCATGATCTCTAAATAAATGCACAAATTATGAATATTAATTGTGCTGAACAGGAGCATCTTTTCACATTGCAATTTCAGAAGGTCTTGGCAAGTGTCACAAGGGATTCTGGCAATAATGTACATGATTTGTACTGGTAGTAAGTCAAGCCATAACATTTTCCTTTGACACAGGGGTTATTATGTGCCTCTTTCAGGGCATCAAATCATGAAATGGTGAGTTTCAAATTATTCCTTGGTGCTGTCTTGCTGTCTCTGCAGTGACTATCTGCTTCTCTCTTCTGTTTGCTTTGAGCATCTGAATCTAGTTGAAATTCATATATTGATACCACTTGGGATGCTAACTACTTCCTGATAAAATGTTTATGATAAGCGAGGAGGATCTTGCTCCTCATCCTCTGATGAAAATTCAACAAGAATTAAATATCCTAGAGGAATCTATGTCATATGCTATTTTGTCATTCCCTTTCTTACATTGAGCTCAGCAGTTGTGTAGAACCTCGTGGATTGTTTGGGTTAAGTCGGTGTTGTTTTCTGTGAGATTTTTATAGACCCAGTGATGTCATCTTCTTTAAAGCAGGCAACCCAAGGGCCCAGCGGCAGTGGATGAAGCTCCAGTTTCAGAGCCTGTGACTGAGTCAAATCCAGTCTTTTGGTGCTCAGCACAAGGGAAGGTGCTGCAGAGAAACCTCCTGGCTCATTATTCAGATGTTACGTCTGAAAGTTGCCATGTTGAATATTCAACAGCCACTCTTACACCCCTTCTTGCTCCAAATCTACTTCTGAAAGAAATTTTGCCTTTACAAGTGGAAGATACTACAAAAGTATTGCTTCAATCAAAATAGGTTGAATTTACATATCAAACGGCTTGTGAGAGCTCACAGCATCCAGACCAAACCCCCATTTTTTTCTGAATAATCGAGTAGGTAAAATTCAGTGAATTCTGTCAGATTTATTCTTTATTAACCTGTTTTAATAAAAAAAACACTTAAGAGTATAATTTTTAATCTATAGCCTTAAAAAATCCCTTGGAAAACAACACACAACACACTTCAGCTCATTTTTCATGAATGTTCTCTTTTATATCTGCTGCCCTGTGTCCATGCTGCAGTGTGGCAGCGTGCGTTGGGGACATTGCTGGTGGCCATAGAAATGAATCCTGTGACTTTAGCCATTGACATAATGGCAGAACACTTCCATTTTCTTTCTGCATGGCTTGCTTCCTGTCACAGGCAGTAGTTGGAGTTGCCTAGAGCAATAAATTATGAAAGCTAATGTTTCTTCTTTGTTCCACTTCATTTCCTTTAGTTCTCATCAGACTTTAAGAGGGGGAAGAGCTACCCTCAGTGCAGGTACACAACTTGAAGTATAGAGAAGTAAACTGAGGAGATGTTTGTGAGATCAGCCTCCATACATAAAACTAGATCATATTTTTTTCCCCAGCAGTCTAAAAAATTCCAATTGAAAGGGTAAAATTTCTCTGAGGAAAGAATCATCTTTAGGTTCTAAACAAGTAAGAAAATATGTGTCTGTAAAAGGCAGTTAATTGTTAGTGCCTCTGACAGGTGATAGCCACTTCAACAAAATTTTACTTGAAATGAGATTAGCATTAGCAAGACAGTGTTGACTACATTGCTCTCTGAGAACAATAAAGGAATCATTACAGATTTGGAGGTGGTTTGTATGCTATATTTGTTATTGTATTGATTGATAGAAGCAGATTAAAAATAAGCCTGTAGCCTGTTGTTTCTCTAAGAATTACTTGGAGTTTGAAGTGGTTTCTGTTTGCTTGTTTTGTTTTTATTAAGTTGTCTGTTAAGGGAAATAGACTTGATCATGGTAGTGGAAAAGCTTCGTTTTCCAAACACACATAGATATTATTTATGGTCAAAACCACTTCTTAATAGTGGACCTGTATTGATTGCAATTAAATCCTGTGTGAATCAGTAGTCCCTCTTTTGAAATCCAGTGGCATTTCACCTAGATTTTACTGTAAAATTAGAGACAAATCATTAAGGAGATGTATGAGCAGAGGACACCAAGTATAGTGCAGAATACTTCTATGGTTCCTGAATCATTGTTGAGGGAACAAGTGTGTCTGGAGTAAAATGGTGATTTTAGCTATGCAAAATGACTCTCAGATCGTTGACATCAATCTAGGTCTTAAGAAGTGCTTCTTGCTTTTTGTGGTATAGAAGTTTGAAGCTTCAGATTACAAAGGTTCTTATCAAATACAGGATCTCCCTCTGAAGGCTTGAGTTTAAAATGTGACTGGTTGAAGATGCCATCTGGTGGCATGCATTTGGTATGTCTGACTGCTTCCTGATGCACCTGGCGTCAAGGCCGTATATTCCTTAATGTGCAGGAGAGAAAGAATAACCATAGTGGCAAGGCCAGAACGCAGAGATCTCCAGTTTTTGGTGTAGGCACAGGCTGGAAGACGAGCACAAGTGTGAAAGGGAAGATAAGCATAAGCAATTAATGGAACTCGGCATTTTACTTTGAAGTCTGATTTCCTATTTCTAAATGAGCATTTGGGAAAAATGTCATATTAGTTTACTTGGGGAGGCAGTGAAAAATAAACTGGATTTCTGTTGGATTGAAACAGCAATGAAATGATGAAGATTGACACCATTGCTTGGTAAAGATTTTTATGACAGAAGAAAACGTGTTTCAATCACATAAGCAAAAATTCCAAGTTTTTGCACTAGTTGAGCAAACTTTGGTGTGTGTATTCTAAAACTTCAAGGCATTTTTTTAATCTATAAGAATATCAGGAATATGAATATCATCTTAGTTTCATATCAAAACTTTTTTACTTTGAGGAGAACTTTTAAGGTCTAACATTAATTGAATGGGTAAACATTAAAATTTTGTAGCAGTAGCAGTTATTCACTATGCTGTTGAAGCTAAATTACTCACTTTAGCTAGTTTAAACAAAATCAAAGCCTTAGTCTGCCAAAAGACATCTTATCTTCTCATAGCATTTTCAGGTTCTTTGGCTCTTATTTTATCATACTCTTTGCTTAGGCACCAGGGACATATTCTCCAAACGAATCTTTTTTCAGCATAAGTTTAGTTCAGTAATGAAGATAATGTTATTTTTCTTTTGTTCTTTTCCTACGTTATGTTTTGTTCTTTTCCTACATTAAGCCCTTTCCTTAAAATTGCAGAATAATTTAAGTTAGCCAGTACCTTTAGAAGTCACAATGGTACTGCCCCTTGTTCAAAGCAGGGCCAGGTTTGAAGGTAAACCAGGGTAAATTCTGCCACTTCTTTTCTTAACTAATCCATCTTCTTCTTTCCAACTTGCACACATTCCTCCTTCCTTCTTAACATGATGTTTCTGAGCGGATCTCCTACTGTTCCAACTGTGTAGTGAGGGAGGTTAACTACACAAAAGCCATCGTATTCTTTAAGCATCATGACTATCCCTCCTAGTGTCTGCTTCTGTTTTATCAATTTTCCATATTGTCTGTTTTGCTCCAAGAACACCAGTGACTCATCTGAGCTCAGATGATTTCGTGCTAAGCCTCTGAAACATTTCTTTGACTCTTCATAGAAGGAGGACCATATGCAGTTCCTTTTACTTCTTTTTCTTTCCCCTTGGTGACTTCATGCTTGAAAAGTCTGCCCTCAGAAGAGTTGTTCTCTGGGCGCTGAGTTGTATGTCTTCTCAAGACCAAGTCCTTTCACTCATGTTTCCTGGGACAGGCAGCGTTGACATTTCAGCTGCCATTAAAAGCTATTACTCTGAAGCGTGTCACTGATGCTTCTTCCCGATTAAGCTTACCAGAGGATGTGGGGGAGAGTGTGGTGTTGAGAGGCTGTTTAGAGTGCTCAGCCACTGTTTCATCTGCGCCCACCTTGACCACTACACACTCTGTCTGTCTTTGGACTCATAAAGCATTATTTTTGCAAGACTTTGAAGAAGGAGTAATACTGAAGAGGATGTGTTCACTTGAGGTGTCACTGTCCCAACTAAAATCCTGGCCACCAGGGTAGATAATGTTTAAAATAGTAATTTGGTGTCCTTGGGAATACCTGGGCACAGAATCTGGCTTGCAAAAAATATGACTGGTATCTTACTTCCATTCTGAGGTGGCCCAAATCTCTTCAAACTTTTGGAAGTGAACTAATAGGCTCAAGCCCTGTTAGTATTTTAGGGCATAGAGTTATTAAAAAGGACTTCCCCAAAGTATTTTATTTACAGGAAAGCATGGAAAAAGGTATTTCAGTAAGAATGGTATGTTTCTAGTTGCAGCAAATGATATTGACAAGAATTTTGTGGAAAATACAGATGTGAATGGTTAGAATTTTTTAGTTGGCATCTGTTCTGTTGCATTTTACATTTTTTCGTGTGAACTAAAAACCTTTCCAGTAAACAAGTATTTATATCTCAAATGTACCGTATGTGAACTGAAAGCACAATTGTTACAGCTGATAAATGTGCTGTGTGGGTGCTGTATCATTTGTGAGACTCTGGTGTATTTGCATGCATACAGGGAATAGTGTAATTAACCACATCAAACTGAATAATACAGAGCCTCCCCATTGTTTTTCTTTATGGATGTAATTAGATGCTGAGAGAACTATAGCAGGAAATAGGAACAGTTTCCTCCTGCCACCCCTCAAACAAGTTTTCAATTCCAATTAAAATAAATTACATTTTCAACCAGAAGAGATGACTCACATGATATCTGTGTCGTTTAGAAACAGGCACAGAAAGTCTGGCGTAGAGGTAAATATTAGAAGGGAGAAAGTAGAGGAGAGTAATTCAGAAAACCCAACCAATAGGAATTCAAAAGCTAATTCTTTGAATTGCTCAGTCTTCAATGAGAAATGTTTACAAGAGTTGAGTAACGGAGCATGAAAGTGTCCTCACAAGATTATGGGTATTAGAGATTTCTTTAGTTAAACTGTATGATGTGCTTTGACACTGACTAAAGAGTCAAGTTTTATAGTTTTATGTATTTTTTTAAAAAATTTATGAGACTTCTTAAAGAAGAAGCGACTTTCTGCCCAAGGCCTTCCTGTTTAGGTCCATCAGATGTTCCCAGTGTGTGTTCCTGCACTACTGTGACAACAGGACTTGTAACATAAACAGAAAAGAGAACCCTTCGTTATGATGCAGTTAGGTGGAAGGATAGGGTTTTTTATTGTTTTTGCTGAAAAACCATGTGGTTTATGTCACAAATGAAAACAGTGGTTTGGTTTTGAAAGTATCAATAAGAAACAAGAAGAACAACCACATAGTGAAAATCATGTGAAAAAGAAAAAGCCTGGTCTTTTTGGCTGTGATGACATTTAAAACTAAGATCATATTTCTATTCTTAATAAAGTATGTAAGGAAAAAGCAAAAATTGTTAATATAACCCAATTTTTGATAGAAAAAGCAGAGAGTTGGAGAAACTAACTAATCAGTCCTAGTTGTTACACTAGGATTTGGAGCAGCCTCACCTTTCTGCGAGTTTTCACAACAGCTTATTTTGTGATGCTTAATATAAAGATTATAGTGTAGTTCTGGACTGAAAATCTAAGCTGCATTTGGAAGATTTGATAGCGGTTCATGTCTCTGCAGTTGTGTGGTAAACTTTGAAGTAAAAGCATTGTGATGACAATTCAGTTGGAAAATTAACTGCACAATGTGGAAGATAGCCTATTCTCCTCTCACTTCTTCCCCATCCTTTCATCTAGAAAAGTAGTGTAATTCCTGGCAATCTTCTTATTTTCTCTGCAATTTTCCAGTGTCCTTGATGATATAGGGAAATGTACAAGTCTTAATTGCTTCCCTTTTTGTGATCTATGAAGAGATTGCTCTTGATATTTTTTCCTTTTTTTTTTAACGTATACTGTGGCTTTTTTTAGGTTTAAAGTTAAAATGCTGAGGCAGTTTTGTAAAACTGCAGTTGTAAATTCATCTCATTACATAAGGAATTTAGAGCATGGTCTTGGATTGTCACTGCGAGTGTGCCAGCCACATAACTGCAAGTACTTTTTTTTTGTCTGATGCAATCACTGAGTTATTATAATGCCGTTGTATGTACTGTCCAATCAAAAAGAGCCAAACAAGTCCTGCAGAAGATATTTCTTGAGGTGAGCAGAGCTGGGCATCTAAGTCCTGCATTTTCCTTTCACCTCCTGAAACGCTGAGCGAGTATGTGACCCTTCTCTCCAGGGTGGCTGTGGACCTCTTGAGCAGCATTTGTGGCCAGCTTGGCTGTCTAGGGGCTGTTCTGTGGCAGCAGCCTGAACTGCCCCCTGGCTCTCCTGTCCCCCTGGGCTGGACAGCTCCGCTCGACCCATTCATGTTCAGGCGTTTCAGCTTGCTGAGCCCACTGAAGTTTAAATTGGCAAAAATCATGGAATTAACTGTAGTGCTTGGCTTTTTGCTGGTTTAGTGTGCCTAAGCAGATGATTTTGCTTGAGGATGTCTGAGACCAGGCGCTGGAGCAAGGGAGTGAGGGGACCCGCAATGGCCAGGAGTGTGATTAGCTGAGGCTGCCATGAACCTTCAGGCTGAAATTACATTTGCTTCATAGAGAAACTGAAGGTACTCTGCCATTTCTTTGAAATAAAGTATTTTCCTGAGTGTTTGGGAAAGAATAAATACCAGTACCTGGTAAAGTCAAATGTATAGTCTGGGCATGTTTAATACACTTTGGCTGTGCATATAATGCTTTTTAAATTTTCTTATGTTATGATATTTGAATTATAGGAGAAATGCAACATTTCTTGCAAAGACATTTGCTATAATCCTTAAATTGCTATTATATGAAAAATCTGCTGATATTTTTTGAGTATTTGCGTAATAATACTGAAATCAATATTTAAGTAATTCTGTGTCAAATAAGCTGTAATTCTTTTGTCATCAAGAAATTCAATACAGCATGCTTCTTTATTTTGATTTCTATCTGGTAAATATGCCAAAATTATACTTCTGAAATTTGCTTGAAAGTTGAAAAGATTGTGTTTGCTTTCATTGCAATGATTCTCTGTGGAACCAGTGCAAGGGAGGTGAACTGTTCACTCCTAGGCTTAAAATCTGAAATTGGTGTGCATATGTATGCACACACAAGATACAGAACTTTTGCTTTGAGTTAGGTTTCCAGCACTCACGTATATACATCCACACATACTGCACTCTGTGCTGGTGAAGCTTTAGGTAGTGTATACATTTGATGCTGAGTTTAAAGATACTTAAAATGGGCCTGTTACAGAGGGCCCAGAGGAGGCCAGGAAGGTGCTCAGAGGGCTGGAGCACCTCTCTTCTGCAGACAAACTGAGAGAGGTGGGATTGTCAGCATGGAGAAGACTTCAAGAAGACCTCATTGCAGCATTTCAGAACCTTAAGGGGGCTTATAAAAACAAGGGAGAGGGACTTTTTCTATGGGCATGTAGTGTCAGGACAAGGGGTAATGGTTTTAAATTGAAAGAGGGAAGGTTTAGATTAAAAGTTAGGAAGAAATTCTTTACTCAAAGGGTCTTGAAGCACTGGCAGAGGTTGTGCAGAGAAGCTGTGAGTGCCCCATTCCTGGTAAAGGACAGACTGGATAGAGCCCTGAGCAACCTGATCAGGTGGAAGGGATCCCTGCCCATGGCAGGGTAGTTGGAACAAGATGATCCTTAGGCTCCCTTCCAACCCTAACCATTCTATGAGTCTATGGTTCCCTATTTGTGGTGTTTACGGTAAATAAGGTAACGTTCTTCTTCAAGAGGAACAACATTGTATGAGCCAGTGCTCAAAATTGTGGCTTGAACTGCAGTTCTGTTTGTTAGTTGTATGCTCAGTACTAGCTAATTATATATTAGATGTATCTCTTGATGAGGTATGTCCATACTCTAGTTTTGCTGCAGTTTTCCCAGGATTTTGAATTCCACCCTTGCAAGTTTCATTTTGTGGTACAACAAGGAATATCAGTCTAAAAAGCAATTTCTGGTGTTTTAGTGTCCATTTTCTTGTTTTGATCCTTTTCAAAGTTTGTGAAGAGGTTTGCCTCTGGTGGTAAAGGATCTGCTTGCTCTTGTATCCTCTTTATCATAGAATTGTAGGATTGTTTAGGTGGGAAAAGGCCTCTAAGATAATGGAGTTCAACCTGTAATCCATCACTGTCATGTTCATATAATGCCAAGTGCCACATCCACATGGGTTTTTTTAACACTTCCAGGGATAGTAATTCCATAGCTATTCCGGGCAGCCTCTTCCAGTGCTTGACCACCCTTTCAGTGAAGAAATTTTTGCTGATATCTAAACTTCTCCTGCCACAACCTCCTTTCAGGTGGTTTTAGAGAGCAATAAGGTCTCTCCTGAACCTCCTCCAGTCTGGACAACCTTAGCTCCTTCAGTTTTGGTGGGAAGTTTTAAGCTGTATTGCTCATCTAGGCTGTGGAGACATGAAGTGATTTTTTTGATGTCTCCTCCCTCTGCCTTCCCCTTTTGCAGAAATCTTAAGCAGTTGATGTGGTGTTCCCAGCCTTCCTGGGACAAGTACCCCACATCACCTGTCTCATGTTTCAGTGAAGACTGCTTAAATAGCGAGGCTGAGAACTACTTAAGTCAGCTGGTATTTGTTTATTAAAGCCTATTTTCTTACACAAGAACCTATTGCTGAAAGTATGGTGGTTGGAGGGAATTTATATGTCTCTTTCTGGGGAGAGCTTGACACATTCTCAGGTGCTCTCAGATTATAAACAGTAACTCTCAAACCGGAAAATCTAAATCACTCGGAAGTGTCTCTTTCTTAAAGCATCATGGAATATGTTTTTGCAGCAGTTGTGCTAAGTCATCTCATATTGAAAGCACAAAAGGACCTTTGCCTGGTCATGCAAGTTCCCATCCAGTCATCTTCCTCCACATCTTGTTCCCACATCAGCTTTCAAAGCTATTCAGGACCTTCTGTTCACTCCTCCCTCTACTTTCTCAGTGCATCTGGCCTTGGCTTTTCCCATTGTCTCTTGCTCTTTATGGAGCTCCCTTTCTTCTCCGTCTCCTCCTTTCCTCAGAAACACATGGAATCAGTGCAAGTTTTCACATGATCTCAGCTGTCCTTTAGCTGCTGTGTCTGTGGACTGATACCTAGATAAATGCAGAACTTTCCCTGAAAGGTTTTTAGATTGGTGAAATTGAGCTGCAGGTTTTTGATACCAGCGCACCAGTTCTTTCACCAGCTGTCATGATTCATATGTGAGAATTAAAACATCAGGGTCGCCATACAGAAGGGTGAGATCTTTCACCTACAGAGTAAGCTCAGTAGTCTAAAGTCAGGAGCTAGGCAGTACCTCGTACCCAGCCCGAGAAAGTCAGATCTGGCCTTTGAAGTCTGGGAGATGTCTTTGGAGGCAAGGTGGAAGACAGATGGCTGAGGCACCCTTTCTCTGGATATAGGCAGGTGCTTTGTGAAACCTCAAGCCATATGACACCTCTCTTACTGTTGGAATAAAGTTCCTGGCTCCACCTATGGCTTAGACCTTTTGCAAGGAAGGTAGTTATATCTGCAGCAAGGCAAATTCAGTTTTTGCTTTTTTTTTTAAAGTATGTTTTGCAAAAGCTCATTATAAGTAGAGTTGAAAGGACTTGCATTTTAAAAAGAAAGAAGAAATCCCTTTTTAGTTCTGCCTTTAATCCAGGTCACTTCAATAGGCTCACAGTGAATCTTACTGAGTTGCCTTAGCACTTGTTGAATATTCATCTGTGTGAAGGAAACATAAAGTTTCTGTTTAACAAGCTGTTTAAATTGACTCCTGGGGTGTGAGGAAATGTGAAGATGCATTAGTTAATCTCAACTGTGTTTGTGAAAAGATTTTAATAAATTCTGGAGAAAGATGCAATATTAAAAAAAAAAAAGAAGAAAGAAAACTGGGAAAATCTTAATGTAGAGAAGAATGCCTGTCTCTTTCCACTGCAGAATGGAGCCTGCTTTAAATGTCTCTGAATTGGGGGTTGTTGAGGGGTTTTGTGGGGGTTTGTGGTTTTTTAAAATTCATTTAAAATACTTCTGTTCACAAAGTATTATGTGAGCTTAAATTTACTACAGTTCTCATCTCAGACTTTTTTTACAAGTTGTACAGCCTTTAGGTCTGTTTTTGCTTCTCATATCCTATAGTATGAAGTACAGTTTGTCTGCTTTTGGTAATGCTAGTAGTAATACTGCAGTGAGAGCTGTAATACTGCTATTAATTTTAGACACTACATCCAGGACAGACTTCAGTAACAGATCTCACACCACTGAAATACCTAGTATATTTAAAGGAATTCTAAATGTCCTTTTTTCCTCTGGAACTGGATATTAAAAGACCTTCTTTTCCTCTGGAATTGGGTATGTGCATTCTTTGTTCCCAACTTAGGAAGAATCAACTTCCAATTCACTTACTGAGGTTGACTTTTAAAATAAGAACAACAGCAAGTGCTGTTTGCTGTGGTTCTCAAAGGGAGTGTAAAGCTTGGCCCTCTGCTTAATGGATGTCTGCTGTTAGTCCTGAGCAATGATTCTTGCTCTAGTTCATATTTCATAACTGGGCAGAGTCTTTGCCGAAGAGAGTTTTGATGCAGTGGGCTCTGGTCTCAGAAACAGCTGAAGGGCTCTTGTAGCCATGTGAACTGTGACAGAGGGAGCACAAATCTTCCCTCCTCTGTGTTACTGCTCATGTTTGCAGAGCTTTTAACTCTGCTTTTATTTGCTTCTTAATATTTTGTTCCAAATATTTTTCTGTCAAACATCTTTTAGGTGTCTCCTAATTTTGTAATAGCATACATGCAAATAATGTTGAAGTAGGTATTCTTTAAGTTATTTCTGTCCCAAGGTACAGTACAGCCTTCCTGCTTGGTGCTTTGGGAAGTCAGAGAAAGTTATACTGAGTTCTGTTTAATCTTTCACTCCATGAGGTAGCTGCAGTAACTAGCAGTAAATACCACAGGAGACCTTAGCATTAGCACTCTTTTGGTTCCTACATTAGGAGCAACCTTTTCAAGAATCTAATGTGCCTTTTCCATTCCTTACTTTATTTGTTAGGTCATTATATGCTGTTTGGGCTGACTGATTGCTCTTGGCAGCTGTTTGCTGTTCTTAGCATAAGCAGCTCATAGGCAGCCACGATTTTTTTTTGCTTTGCCACAATATTCTCTATGGAAGTGACCACTTGTATTGGTCCCTAACACAACCATGTAGCTGTAGTATGTAACATCTTGCTTATAATGATATTTTTGTCACTGGCTTGTCTCCAGGAGAAGAAAACAGTTACTTCTGCTAGGCTGAGTTAGGCCTGTGGTAGCTGTAAGCTGTGAGCTCCAGAGGTTGTAGGGGGAACAGTGGCTGAACGCTGTCTTGATCATGTCAGTGACACTTCATGCAACAGTTTCTGAGGAAGGGCAAAAAGATGGGTACACGGTAATCACTGGGAAAATTAATGTTTTAGTTAATGAACTAATTGGAAGCTCTTTAAGGAAAGCTTAAAAGAGCAAAACATTATTTTACTTGTGAGCTGACCTGCGAAGAACATGGGTCAGTCTGTTAATTCCTTAGTCTAAATGTACATGAAGGTATTGCTCTTTGACATGTTGCTATTGCCCTTCTTTGACATTGGGGTCAAGCATAGTCAGACATTGCAAATGCTATTTTGCCAGTTCTGAACAGGTGAGCCCTCAGTGGTATTCAAACACTATTTTTTATTGTGTTTCTTACAGTACATATGCATCTCTCCCCCTTCTCATGAGTTCTCTTCATTTGGGTGGGTTTTTCTTACTGGTAAAAGCTGAAAGCTGACTCAATTCAGAAACTGTGATAGAAATGAAAAGGAACATGAACGTCTGGGAGCAGCAGGACATATTTGCTCTGGAGCATGACTGTTTGACATATTGCTCTAGTTTCTGTGCTGAACATTTAAAAAATCTCATATGTTAAAAACATTGAAAATTGGGGGTGGTATGGCCTTTTGTATTTTTTTGGAGCATGTGGAGGTTTGAGGCTTTATTCTTTGAAAAGGTACATTAATTTGATGCTTGCCAGAAAGGTTGTGTCAGTAGCTGGCTCACATGTAGTACTCTGTAAAGCTGTAAAGGCAATGGGACATGGATGAAATATGTAGTTTACTTGTTTACTATTCAGAGAAGCACAGTGTCAAACCAGTGCTACAAATAATAATGGTAGTGTTCCAGAAAACAGAAGATCTCAGGGGTTAAAAAGGTAAATTGAGATGGATTATGAACTCCCAGGAAACAACATCCTAGCAAATGGTAGGATTTGAAGACTGAGTTAATTTCCTTGTACCCTATTTTTTTATTCCACGCTGAGGATTTGTGTATAATGATGTGTGCAGTGGGCTTGTCTGTAGCCAAAGGCTTTTAGAAAGTAGTCTGCCTAGGTCTTTGTTTCATCCTACTGAAATGGATAAGGATTTACAAGGGACAGAATCAGGCAGATGTTAAAAGGTTTTGAAAAGCTCCCCGTTCATACATGCTGACGAGATTAATGAGGCACTTCCAGCTCCGAGCATAATTTTTATATGCAGTTTATGCTTCTCAACTGAAGAAAAAGTTACTTCCCTTTTTAGTTCCTTCTCTTTAATTCAAATATTTTGTTTCCCTCCTCAGACTTCACTATTGACTATTCCTTATGAATTTTAAATTAATTTAGAGCCTTCATATATATATTCATAGATACATTTTCTGGCTGTCTGCTCCAGTGAGGAGTCCGTGGTGCTGATATGAAAAGATCCATCAAATTTCTGCAGATTTCAGGCACTGTAGAAAAATGCACTAAATTGAAACAAAACAAACAAAAAAACCCAAGAACTCCTTGATTACTAAATGCTGTAGTAACTAGAAAGTGCATATGTAATGTATTAAAAGCACAGAGAGTATTTTTGTTGTACAAGTACATCCTAAGTGAGTGGAAGTACTGTCCTAAAGGACCTTTTTTTTTTTTTCTTAAATTTTTAATGAAGTTGCTTTCACCCAGGTGATCAGTATCTAAAACCTGTAGACCAGATGGTTCTCTCCAGGAGAGTGAAATGCAGAGTTGCAGAGTGCAATCTAATGATGCCAGACCATGCAGGACAATCTGCTGCCTGAGTTTACCTTAAAAGCAGAACAGGAACAACACAGAATTAACAGATGAAAAATATTCAAAGGCCAAACTGGGGCAGAACATAATTTACTGGATTATTTCTTGGGGAACACAAAGAAATACTTGAATAGCAGCAGGCAAGAATGGATTTTCAATACATAATTATGCTTGAGGTTAATTCCCTGCTTTGACCCATTGAGTTGCTAAACAGTACAGTGAGGAAAGACAACCACTTTTAAAATCCATGTCCCTTTTTTCTGTGATAAACCCATAAATAGGTGGCTTGCTGAGCATCTGATATGTAAATAGATGTAGAAGGAATACTTCCCTTCCTGGCCTTACAGCAAGCCATGTAAATCTTGTGTTCTTTGCTTTTTTTCCTTCTCTGAGGGCAGCATCCAGTCATTTTTGCAGTCACACATTCATTTACTTGGAGGATTTCTTTCCTGCCCTTTCTGTTGTACTGTAAACTGCTGAATTTCCTGCAGATAATGCAGCTGTACCCTTGTATTGAAATGGTGGCAGCTCCCTTCTCACTGTGGAAGCATCTTAGCCTCAGAGGAAATTTCCTGCCTCTTTAGCAGACCTATAAGTACAACTTGAAAGGCCTCTGCATAACAAATTTGGGCTTGCTTGCATAACCTGATTCAGCACATCTGCATCTTGCTTATCCTCAGGAGGTTTAAAATGTCCTGTCTGAGAGGAGGGATGGGTTTGCACATCAGAGGATAGGCTACAAACGCAGGCAAGTGTTAATTTAACATCTCTGTGGCAAGTAGCTAGGTTTGATGAAAGGCTGGCAGCAGATAGAAACTGAACTAGGAGTAAATGCAAGAAGGAATGTGTCTTGCAGCATCCCTGGCTGCAGAAAATTTCTTGAGGGGATGCATTACATAAGTTCTTCACAAGATTAATGGCCGTTGTATCCTAACATTTGAGTGAGGTGGTTTTCCTTTTGAATTAATTCTGTTTGCAGCAATAAAAAATCTGGTGTGTAACAGCATGCTTTGATGTATGCAGTTGTCTTTTTGAAGCAACTCATAGTTGAAAGAATATAATCTATAAGCACATGTTGCCATCTACTTGGGGCATTTTTTCATATTTTGCTTTTCGGCATCCTTTTGCTCATCTGTGTGTGAGACTGTCAAAAAGAAATCCAAGTTTTTACTGTCTTGTTTAGAATAAAACTTCTTCCTGCTCCTGGGCCAAAACATCCAAGACAGAGCAGGCACCATTATATATTTTCTTCCAGGGTTGAACTCAGGCCCCTCTGCTATCCATCAGTGTTACATGGGACTCTTTCCAAAGCTTTGCTGATGGTGACCTGTTTATCTGACTGTAGATGACTTTGGCAAAAGACAGGTGGTTGTGGGGTAAATGCAGTGTTGCAACACAAGCCTCTTCCTTGGGGGTTTCTGCATGCACTGGGATAACTGATTTCTTCTTTTAAACAGACCTTTCACTTCTGCCCTAGAGTGGGGCTCCACATTGCCCAGCTTCTGGCTGCCTGTGAAGAAGAGGAGAGCATGGGCTGATAAGTGGGCTTCATTTTATCTGTATATCCACCGCAGAGGAGGGTTGTTGCCGTGTGTTTGGATGTGCCACTATGTCACTGAGATAGCCAAAATGGAGATGAGGCTGTAGGGGTTCCTGCCCCTGATGTGATGAGTATGCACTGCTGACGTGGAGGAGTTAATTTGGAGAAGGAGAGTCCTGATGATCAGTTAACATATCATAGAAACTCTTCTAGGAATCAAATTTGGTGATGTATTTAGTACCACCTGAATTTGCTGTAATATTGTATTATTTTAATCTCTGTCATCTGAGGGTTTATTATTGTAAATCATTATTTAATAAAAGAAGTAGTGAGCCATGCTAATCAGATTGCAGTACCATTATGCCAAGCTCTCTGAAGTCATCTAGTAAAAGACAGTTTCTGCTTCACAAATCAGTCTGTCCCACCAAGTTTTGTCTTCTCTGTTGTTTTAGGTTTGTGGTGGGCTTTTCTGATTCCTGATGCTAAATAATCAGTGTTAAGAATTTGAACTAAACAGCATTTGGGGCTGAGTTCTTTGTACTACATTGCCTGTCAAATTTCGATGCAGTTATCAACATTATTCTCACACTAAGTTCAATACAGCACTGTACCAGCCACTAGGAAGAAAATTAAGTCTATCCAGGCTGACCCCAGGATAAATAGTTAAGCATTTTTTTCCCGTTTTTTCCCATTTGCTGCAAGACTGTAGCAATCTGTGGTGTTGCCCATGTCACAGAAGAGGAAATTCTGCTTTTAGATATTTGCGTGAAAGAGGATAAGCATGCAGTAGTATGAAGGCAGCAAAAAGACATTTAGCATACGTGTAACAGATTAAATTTATGTTTTCTAGAAAATCTATCTTAAGCACCTTTGCCATGATATTTGCAAATTTTTGATATACAGATTTTTCCAGTGTCTCAACTAGATTTTAGATCTCAAGTTTCAATATGGGCAGTATCATGAAAATGACATGAAGATTATTATAGTGTGGACCTTATGACCATTTTGGTTTTATGGATGTGTAAGGCAAATTTTGCAAGTTTGACTGGTACAGCTGGTACAGCCAACAAAGGTCAAGGAATTGAATGTGGAGATTATAGAGATCTTATAAATGGAATTAAAAGAGGAAATTAGTTCCAGCTCTTTATCCCCAGACACCTACCATAGTAGGACACTACTGGAATGACTGGCAGTGCATAATTGAGTCTCCCAGTTTTAATGTGCATCTTCATGCAAACTTTTTTTTTTCCCAAGTGCCATTACTGAAGATGGTAATTCTTACTTACATCCAAATGTATTACATTTCTGTAGGGTAACCGAGCATCTGCAAATGAGGTTGAAAGAAACCAAGGAATTTTAAAGAAAGGGACTAGTGAGGAACCTAACAATGATCGGTCTCAACAAAATGCATGTATATAAAAGTGACCTGAGGGATTTCTGAATGTGATGGGAAAAAAAATTAACTTGCTCTTTTCAGAATATTGTTTTGCATCACTGTCTCATCCTTATTGCTAGTGCACACTGTGTTATTGCATTAGGATATGTACACAAAATATTTATGACTAGTCTCTTGAAACTGAAGCAATTAAGCTCACTGTTCTTGGAAAAATATCTAAGAACTATGCAAATGGTTCATTGGTCATTGCCTGCACATACTTTGAGAAGATAGATCCTAGGTGTGTAGCTGAGGTTGCAGGGGTGCCCCAGGATATCAGGAATATGCTGCCAGTGCAGGATGCCCATTACCTGGTACAGGTAGAGGTGAGGGGTTTTTGAGAGACAGGTATGATGTTTACTGAAAACAGTAACTGGAATCTGAGAGTCATAGGATGGTTTGGGTTGGAAGGGATCTTAAAGATCAGCTAGTTCCATTATCCCTGCCATGGGCAGAGATACCCTCCACTAGACAAGATTGCTCCAATGCCAGCAAAAGAATCCCTTATCTATGACTTCACGTGTGTGGAAGGACCAGGATGCCTAACTGCACGTTCCCCAAACAATGGCATTTAAAATAGCCTCGTGCTAGCTATTGAAAGCGTTTGTTTTTTTGACAAGAATATTGCAATGTCTTTGTTCTCAATGGTGTGAAGCAGGTGCCTCTTGTAATCTTCTGTATTACAGTGCAAGCTTGTTTCTAGAAGGGTTAAACTTGTTTTGAGGTGTGAGCTGAGTAGTGTAGGTGGATGGCCATGCTGCTTGTCACTGGCAAGATATCGTCAGCGCTGAGGCGTGGCTTTCGCTGCACAGTGGAGGTGAAGAGAGAGTCTTTGTAATTCTGTGTCTGGGTGTCAATGTTGAGAAAAACTAACTTGTAATTCCCCCCCTGAGTCGTCTATGGAGGTGTCTGACTCAGGATACGTAGCTGGTACTTTCATCAAATAGGTAATGGATCATTGCTGGCGAGCAGTCTTCTCCCTTGCCAGGTTCGCCATGTGCAGTACTGGGCTGCTGTGCAGGCGTTTGCCCTGTTTCTTTGTGGTGGCCACGTCAAGCCAGATGGCTGATGTGCTGCAAGGGAACTTGATCTGCAACTTTGGCAGTAATGTCAGCAGCAATGTCTCTTGTCTGAAGTTGCACCAAAACCAAAATAAGTTTAAAAGGGGCAACCAGCTGTTGAGACTAGTTCCTGGGCAAAGCCTCTCTCCTGTGAAAAGTGCTGTGATAAGGAGCTGAGCATGTGTCAAACCCTGGACGATCTAGAGCATATGGGTTGCAAACATTTGGGATGACAAGAGACTTACCTCTCTGCAGATATGAAAAGAGCCTGCCCTGAGACATTGCAGCCATAAGAAAACAGGACACCACCTTGCAGGGTGTTAGGAAGAAGGATGTGGCTTTTGCTGTTCATCTGGACTTTTGCCAGCTGAACTTTGGTCATCCTAATGAACCATTAAGTGATGATCCATTAGCAACCAAATGGATGCAGGTCTTTGAGTAGGAGTTTTGCCCTACTTGCTAAGAGGGTGCTGTCAGTGTACCTTTGAGACCTTGCTGGTCTTAAAGGTATAATTGTAATTTTGCATGTGGTTTCTATCAGTAAAACTGAGGAAAAGCAAGTCATGAGTTTTTTTCTGGGAGCATGTATACATATAACTCAAGACAGACAGGTAAATAAAAAGAGAAAGTCCTTTATGGTGCTTCATTGTAGCTGCTGTGGTTCACTGGAATTAATACATACTGCTAAAGTTTTCCTGAGGCTTGCTTTGGTTTTTATTTTTCTTTTTTAACCTGCATGGATGATATTTAGTCTGTAGTACCATAGCCAGTAAAGCTTTTCATTGAGCCAGAGCTGTGATGACAGTAGCATGCTGTTTCCAGAGACAAAGGGTCAGTAATTAGAAGGCTTGTGGCTGCCAGTTGTTATGTGTCTATTAAAGCTGTATGATGAGTCTCAGGCAAATGGGAGGAGAGGTGCTTGAGAAGCAAAATTTTAGGGATTTCTGACATGATTAGAGCATCATGCTGTCATGGTATCACAGAATGTCTGGGGTTGCAAAGGACTGCTGAAGATTACCTGTGCCAGCCCCACTGCTCAAGCAGGTCTGCCTGGAGCTGGTTGTCTAGGGCCATGTCAGGACAGCTTTTGAATATCTCCCTGAGCAACCTGTGCCAGTGCTTATTTTCTGTTGCAGGAAAAATGTGTTCCTTGATGTTCAAAGGGAACATCCTGCGCTTCAGTTCGTGTCTGCTGACTCTCATGCTGTCACTGAACACTGCTGAAGAGAGTCCTCTCTTCTCCAGGCTGAAGAGTCTCTCAGCCTCTCCTCATAGGAAAAATACTCATTACTTTAATAATCTCTGCATCCCTTTGTTGGACTGTTTCTGGTATGTCCATGTTGTACTAGGAAGCCTAGAACTGGACGCAGCACTCCAGTTGTGTCCTCATCAGTGCTGAGGGGAAGGATCACCTCCCTCAGGCAGGGAAGAACTTTTAGCCTTCGTTGCAGCAAGGGCACATTGCTGGCTTATGGCAGCCTCTGCGGGATCACTGAATCCTCCACCATTTTGAAATTGTTTATTTGCAGTTTTGTGTAATAACGGGTAGTTGTTCTTTCTATTCACATTAGTGGATCTAAGGCTGTAACTTAAGCCACAGTGTTTCATCAGTAAATGTGTTGGCAGTTCAGTGGACAGTGTGATACTGACTCCTGCAGTCCAGACCTGCGGGACCAAACAGCATGTATGGAGAAAGCTAGATGAAGCCAGGTTATGCACAGCCACATAACCATGGGCACATGTGTTGTGCTGTGTTGTGTGACTGAGAGAGCTTTCGTGCCTAAAAGGAATGAGGGAGAAAGCAAACCTGTCTCACAATGCCCTGTAGAGACAATTTACGCATCTGCAGTTCCATCTTCTGTTCTCTACAGTATGATTAAAGCTTGCTGTGCATACATGTTTTTTAATGGTGACATTGGGAGGTTAACCACCTTTGTGCCCTGTAAATAGCTGTACGAACTACGGGTTTCTTACCTAGAGTTTCAGTATTGATCCAATGCTGTGGCTTACAGGTTTCATCCTGATTGTAAGTCCTTGTATTGAGGGGAGGATAACCCAGCAATTTTGCACTGACTACTTGTTAGTATTGTTTGCTTTCAGTGAACACATTTGTGTGACCTGATTTTTCTGTTGTTTGGGCACAGTTGGCATCTCAACCAAGGACAGGATGTTGAGGACAGTGTTGGTCACAGATTGCAGAGTTATGGAGGAAAGATGTTGAAGTGTGAGTTTGGGCATCAGGCTGGTCTGTTACAAAGCTGGCTACAGCATTCCTGCTAAGTATGACATGTAACGGGAGATGCAAGGAGGTTGATAAGAAAGAAGAGGAGGGGAGCTAGGCAAGAAAAGTGAGCAGGTATAGTGGCTGATAGATTACATTTTGCAAAATTGTCTGCATCATTCTCTCCAGATGCAAGTGCAGCTGCCAGTGTGTGTGTGCAGGTGTTGGAGATGAGAGACGGCTCTAAGGAAGCACAACAGCAACAGAAAAAGCTGCTAGGTCATGTCCTTCCAAGCTGGAACTTAGTACTGGGCATAATAATTAATTCCAGGAGAATATCACAGGATACCATAATTTAGGATGAAGATACTCCTTTTGTATTATTGCAGTCAGTTTGTTCTAGGGTTTACTGGCTGCATGAGAACTTGGGTGTATGCTGGGCATCTAGGTAATCTAGTCATCCCTGAGGACACCAGGCTGGAATTCTTACCAGAACTCTTTGTTAATCTTGCAATGCTACAGTGAGGTGCCCCAAGCACTACTGAAGCAAGTGCCACTTTCCAGAAGGCTTGGAGGTTGATCAGAAGGCAAATTATGTATAATATTTTCATTAATTATCTTGGCATAAGAGAGCGGACATGTGCTAAAAAATTCTGCTGAGGACACTCTGTAGGAGTCACTGACAAGTAGAGTGGGACTGGAAATGAGGAAAGAACTGGAATGTGTTAAAGGTTGCAGTATAGAAATGGGATGAAATCCTTAGTTTCGTACATGAAGCTGAGTGTTTCTCTTGTGAGCATCCTGCTCATCAGCTTGTCTGTGAAGGTGGAAGTCCTGGCTTTGACAGTTAATGTAGAATGGCTGTAAGTGTGAAAAATACAAATTCTGTCCTGTCTGAAAAGACATTTCTAATAAACACAGACAAGCGTTGAGCTGATTTTTATCCATGTGTGGTTAAAAGCCCTGGTGAAACTTGTCTGGAATAACACATGTACTTCTGATTGTTTGTATTGTTTGTAAGATGAAATTAAACAGAAGCAAGTACAGACAAAATGTTCCGAGGATGAAGGGTGCAGAAGTGGCAGAACAGTGCAGACTGAAAACAAAAGGTCAAGGGGAAAAAAGCTGGAGGGAAGATGGTATATTTTCTTTAAAATCATCACAGGTGCAAGAATGGATGGTCATCTATTAATAAAGATAAAAAGTCAGCTGGGATTTAGAAGAAAACTTCCCTGTCTACGATTAGAAGTGTAGATCATTGACTGAACTGTTCTCAGTGAACAAATGAATTCTTCCCACGGTATGGTCTCACTAGAAGGTCTTCAGTCTTCAGTTAGCCTTCTGAGAGCTTCAGAAAGTAATGTTAGGGTAGAGGTAGCCACATGGGTTGTTTTTTTTCAAATGAACACATGAGCCAAAATTCTAGTTGGTTGTTTCTTTTGAAATTTCATATTACAGTATTAAAAAATGGAAGTGCATACAGATTCCAAAAAATAAAATCAAAAGCCCATCTTTAATGTAGGTCTTAAATAGCTTTAGAGTAGGGTGAGGAAAAGATCTGCTGGAGATCAAGAACAAATCCTAAAAGCAAAGTAAATTTGCTTTAACGTATTGAAAATTCAGAAGCACAAGTCTGTCATTGTAAAGGCTTCCGTGTGTAGGTGCTGGTCGGCATTGGTGCTTCTGCCTGATTTACAGAGATTCACAGGACACAGGACAGAATTAAGCAGAAAAACAGAAGAGTCCAAGAGCTATCTATTTCATTAGATATTATGTCCTTTTCAAAACATTGCTGGCATACTTAGGAGTTTGAAGTTGTATTGTCTTGTAAATTGTAGTTTAAGCCATTGGAGATATTATGGCAGATGACCAAAAGGAACTTTGTCGGATTTTGAAGTGTAGAGGCTGTGAAGATCAGATCAAACATCTTTCAGTACACTTAATCTCTGCAGTACAACATTGGTACAAGTGACAGGAATGTTAACTGACGTCATCTGGGGTAACTTCAGCCATAGTGTCATCTTTAGGCTTCATTATCACACTCCAATTTCACTTGTGTGGTACAAACCGGGGAGCATTCACTAATGCTGTTAGAGCATAGACAGGGTACGTGTCCATGCCTGTGCTTGTAAAGCCAAGATTTAAAGTCAGATACCCCCCAAAAAGGACCCAAGCACATCAACTAGGTGTGAATTAATAGTTCTTGTGCTGTTCCTGAAACCTTGCCATGTCTCCAGGCCTCTCCCCCTGGCAGATCCAGCAGCAAGGTCTTCTTGTCTGTGCAACCCAGACATTTTACAGCTTGCTCTTCATAGGTTTGTCTCATTATATGAGCTCCTGAGTTGAAACCCTGGCTTGTGATTTTGCTGAATTGCTGATTCTGTAGTTCAGCCTGTGAAGTGCTGGGGACTGTGCTTGAATTCACCACATACTGAACGTTTTGGTTTTTGGTTACTGTTTTTTAGCTTGAGAATTTGTGTTAGCCTTGTGTAGCTCAAATTGATCTCCAGAGCTGATAGGTATTTAACAGGAATCCAGCTTCTATGAAAAGACTGTTATGATGTCCCACTTGAAAACCCGCTGTGCCTGGTGCTGTATGCCTCGGAAGAACCTTCAGAGAACATAAGTGGTGCTGTATTTGAATCCTGACATCAGAGAGAACAAGACATCGGCAGAGGGCCTTATATTGAAGCAGGAGAAAAGCACAGCGTTGCTCTTTGAAAATCTCTACAGCCCATCTTTTGCGCTGCATGTGGCAAGATTCCTGGGCTGGAAGGAGGCGATACTGTGGTCTCTAGTTGAAGATGATGGTAACACATGTGGACAGGAGACTGAACTCTAGTACTGAATATCTGACTTGCAACCTTAGTATTGTTTTAACTCTTTTACCATGTATACAATATGATGCTGTTGTTTGGGTTCATATAGGGAATCATAGATGTTTTATTTTAATGAGGTAAAAAACCCCCTGAAGTTCTGTACTTTTACTTGAAATGGAAGAGGGAAAGCTAATATTAAAAGACTAGGCCAGTTGCATTTTTATTTACTCTTGTATCTCTTGGCAATACAGATCTAGTGAAGAAATAGTAGTGCTTTGTCAGCAGAAAATGAGAGCGGTCTGAACATCGTAAGTCACTGGTATTTGGCACCTGCAACATGACTGAGTGGGCCAGATAACTGAAGTGGGCACTCTGCAAATTAAGCACATGGGTAGTAGTGCTGGCAGCCAGACCTCTAGCCCATCACTTAACGATATCGAGTATGCTGGGAAGAGGAGGCAGGGCTGGGGGAGGATAGGAGACCCTGTTGGGAATGTCCATCTGTTCTCCGTGCTGATGAGGTTACATGCCTGTGATTTCTTGGCTGGAGAAACTTGACTAAATAAATAAATTTAAAAAAAGCTTCTGTGACTAATAACAACTTGTGCCAGAAGAGGATGCTATCAATTTGGAAGTTTAAAAAAAAAAAAAAAGCAAACAAGATGCCTTCTCTGTGGATCAAACAGCATCCAAGTGAAATGATTTTTGCTTTTTCTCCTTAAGATTTTTTAAAACTTTTGTATCTAATTCAAACCAATAATTGAATGTTTTGAATATGCTAGTGTGCTTGTTCTTACAGCTGCTGTTCTCATGGGGGAAATGCAGTGCTATTAACATAGCCTCCCACTATAAACCTTGCTATTGCATGTTGGGAGAATGAACTGCAAGGACCTTATTTGAAGGAGATACAGTTTCATTTCTTCAAGGGAGCTGGTATTTTTTGTTATTGTAGCACCATGAGTCTTGTCCTAAGTCAGAAAGATGCAAAGTTGTCATAGCTGGAAAGGTAGGTCAGCTTTCTGCAACTCATGAAGTAGTATTTATGGAGTAAATTACAGTTCTGCTAGCTAAGTGAGTTCAATAAGGGGGATGTAGAAGACAAATTCCATTTTAAGATTGCTTACTTTTAATTAAGTGATTATGATTAACTGAGATTAGTAAGAAGATGGACTGAAGCATTTTCATTTGTTTTATAAGGTTTCCAAAGTCATTGCTTGTTTCTAGGCTCTGTCTTGAAAGTTATTTTCTCCTCTTGTGATTCTCAGTATCGTAATGTCACAGACACTTGTTTTACACTAATATTGTAGAGGAAGAAATGTTTTCTGTGGTATTTAAACTTTTTTTGTCGCTTACAGTAGCCTGCCTAGTCCTCTGTTAGGAGTCATCAGGCAGTATGCTGTCTTTTGTGATGTTTTATTTGAATCTTCTAGCTTTTGTTTTGGAAAAGATAGCACAGCCTACCAAGCCCTCTTTATGAGTCCATCCAGAAGTGATTTGTTGCATGAAGACATGAGTTAAGTCTTAGAAGTGAGCCTGAAATTGCTCAATTTCTATACGCTTCTGGGGATATGTAATTAGAGAATACCATCAGGTGAGGAATAGCTCTCTTTATTTATATAACTGTTTTTTTTCTTTAACGTAGGAGTTTAGGTTAGTGTATAATAATTTGTGTTATGTTATGTTTTGACTTGATTGTAATGATGGAGAAATGGCAATGTCTGTTGCACCTGGTGAATTAATAATTTTCTTTCCTGAGGAGTACATGAGGAGTACTCTTGAAGAATAAACTCTGCTGCAGCATACCATACAGTTATTGTACTTCTAGGTAAGTGCAGTGAAATGAACGCCTCCAGTAACATGTGGAGGCATTTAATTATCAGAACCATTTGTTATTATTATTTGATTTGCTGTTAAGGAAAATAGCAGGGAAAAAAAGCCAAAACCCTCCTGGGAAACCAAAAGCTTTTTAGATGTGTTTTGTGGTTGATGTTTCATGCTTGTTAACTCCAGGATTTGCTTTCAAAACCCTTTTAATAGACATGCTAATGGGATTCTTCTCCATCTTAGAGTGTGCGATAAGAGATTTTTTTGTGGGAGAGCAACATGAGCTGCAAAGGGCAACATACCATCCAGTAACACTGTCCAGATCTCCTTAAGGCTGGTGTTACTTGGATAGTATTTCATAAGACCAGGGGGAATGATTCTTTTACAGTCATTGCTTATATACTTGTTTGGTGCTTGTCAGTTTGCTGGCAATCTGCTCTGGACCATGTGCTTAAACTTGTGCTTGTTCTTTAAAAGCCAAAGTATGGGTAGAAACAAAACCAAAACATCTCCCTCACCACACACTTGAGCCTCCCTGAGCATGGCACTTCTCACCTGCTCAGTGACAGCTTGCACCTGGAAAGCTTTCTCCTCCTACTTGCAGTTGCAGTGATCTACAGAAGAGAAACCAGAAGTAATTTGCTGAACAGATTAGCGTAGACACCTGCACTAGTTTGATTGCAGAGCCTGGACCTTCAGGTGGGCTAGTTTACATTGTTTTTTGGGGGAGTTTCCCTATTCCCGCAGGTCAACTGCTCTTTATCTCTAATAAAGCTTGGATGTCCGTCAGTGGGCTAGACATCTGAGGCACAATGGCCAGACAAAAACAGATTTAAGGAGGATCAGTATGTTACTTTCTATGAACTCTTCATTTAGTTATACAGTCTTCTGGTCTGTCTTCGGACTTGTCCTCATCTTGGCTTCTACTTAGTCCCATGTGGATTATGCTACTGATGGTGTTGTCTTTGTAAAAGTCTTACCACTTGGGTCTTTCATTTTCTTTATTTCAAATCTATACATGTTTCTTACAGCATCTCAAGTCATACCCACCGTAATTGTTACTATGCCACGCTGAGTAATACTACTGTGCTAGAGTTAGTTTGTTATGCTATGCAATGAATTTTATTTTGAGCTGTGGGCTTCTTTCTAAACAACAAAAGTTCACTTAAGTGACTCTAGGCATGGATTTGGTGGATTTTTTTCTGTTTCTTCTGCTGTCACCCTCCCAAAGGTAAGCCCTTGAGATGAACAGCTGAGGTGAAGGAAAGTGATCTAATGACACTTGTTGGTAATTGTTAAAAATAGGTTGTAGTCTGCATATTTTCCTTAATTGTTGTTTGTGCCAAGGCATCTTGCAAACAGGTTTTGTTTAGCTGTCATGATTTCTGGTTTACATTGTTTTCAGCTGGGAATGTTATAAATGCTTTTAGAATAAGCCTGCCTATCAGATGCATTCCCATGCCTGTAGTATTAACATCAGGCATGCCCTCCCTAAACCTAATACAGCAAGAACTGCTTGCCCCGGAGCTGCAGGGAAGCAGAGTTAGGTTTGAATGGAAAAATCAAATAAAGCTGAATTGAGAGGAGAAAGAACTGGCATGAGTTTCTGAAGTGAGGGCTAAGTGTATTGTATTGTATTGTAGGCTATAAAACTGCTTAATTTAGTGACTAGTGTAAGTGGGGCTACTCAGCATAGCATGGTGCCTACCTCTGCATTGTATCGACAGTGTCCTGCACAATCCTTAAAAATGGATTCGAAGGGCAGCCAGCAGATACTACCTTACTTTATTGTAGGATAGCCACCTAACATTTGACAGCTGTTTTACATTGTGAGGACTGTGCATTGAGAAATCAATGGCACAGAGTCTTTCTAAAGAAGTGTTTTTATTTTTTTTTACACAAAAAGTAAAGAAGGTGTACATAGTTCCTGGGAAGGAATACCAGATACTGTAGGCTGTCAGATGTTCTTCAGCAGTACCTGCATCTACCAGCCATCTATTCTGGTCCTTGCTCAGCAGGGTAACGTGGTTCCACACCAGTCGTTGCAGTGCCATCATGAACATGTCACTTGCCATGGTGTCTGTGCAGAAACAGGCTACAGTGTTAGTCCAGTGATGGTGGGGATGATGCCTTCATGATGAGGAGGCCTTCGTGCTGACTCTTCCACAGAACTCTTCATTCATACCAAATCAGAGTCCAAGCTGATGCAGCTCTTCTTGATAGATAAATTATGAAAATTATGACCTCAGCAGAGTTTAAAAGCTTGGAAAGAGTATTAAACTTTAATGCTGCTTTACAGCCTCATATGCTTTTTTTGTGTGTGTTGTGAAGCGGCTATTTTCCAATTCTTTTTCCTGATGGTTTTCAGTATAAATGACATGATTCTCTCTGGGGTTTTTTTTCTCTGTTGAAATAAAATTATGTCTAATAATAAAAAGAAAGCAATGAGGGAGAATTTTTGTCTGAGATGCAAAATCTATATGTGACTCATGCATATGAGTAGCATTAGACTGATGATTGCAGAGGACCCATTTTCTGTAAAAAATGCCTTGAGCTAAACATGAAACTTGATTCTAACTTTGAATATACATTGGTTTTGTTTACATACTCCTTTCAGAATGGCAGATTTTTTTCTGGCTTGTATGATTTAAAAAATAAAGGATGACAGTAGATTATTAGATGACAGCTGTTGTCTCAAAATTCTGTTCAGGGATTTCTTTTCACACGTGTACTTCATTTGTTCTTGGCCTGTCACTGAAGTGTGAACCTGTTCCTGTGTTGAGACTGAAAATCAATTCTGAATGCCCCAGGTTTTGATGCAGTCCAAGCTTCAGGACAAGTAGAGACCTTGGAAACGGTGCTCCCTTCCTTTTAGTAGCTCTGCTATCTTTGCCCTCATGTATTGAAAACCAGAGTGAAATTAAACACAAGGGAAACAGCAAAATAAAAGAATTACAGTTGTAAAACATATATTTAGAACAATTTTAACACCTTGCCTGTACTTCATGTCAGAAGGGTATAGATATATTTGCACGATCATATTTTTTAGCATTGCTCTTTCTGTAATTTCTTGCAAGGTCTGCGTCTGTCACTCTGAACCCCTCACTGTCTCCATTCCTAAATACTGACCAACAACACACAGCTAAGCTGTGTGATTAAATCAGTATATTTTCCCTTCATTTGTATTTAGGCAGCCCTTTTTATACTGAAATGGTTACCTAACCAGGTAGCAGAAACAAACATTTTTGCTTCTGTCATTTGATACGTATTTTGTTCAGGATACACATGGTTTTGGAAGTAAAATACAGCCTTTCTTTGTTTCCTCCTGAGTGCAGAAAATTACCATTCCTTGTGCAAAGTTATCGCTCTTTGTGATGGAAGTCTGGGGAGCAGGTTAAGTGACCTCTTCCAGCTCAGAAATTGCACCTCTTGTACCTTGTGCTTTCCTCTTCTCTTGACAGTTACGCCATTTCACTGGTTTGAGGAATGTCCCCCTCAGCAGTTTCAAAATCTGAATTTTCAGTTTCTAGAAGTTTAGTGAATTTAAATGCATTTTAAAAATCAAGGTACTGTCTTACATGAAATAGCTTTCTGTTTTTTCAAATGCTAACAAAATGACTTCATCCTGGTTAGCGACTCAAAACTATCCGCCAGTAATGAATACTGGAACACTGTACGTAACAATTATGAAAAACTAAAGTGAAGCTACAGGGAATACAAATGGCCTTTTAAGTTACCCATTAAACTCTTTTTGGTGTTGCCATTTACAATACAGAAATATTTCCTGATTGCCCAGCAAACTAAAGTAGCAAAAGAGGTTGGTGCAGATTCTGCTACTAAATTTTTTATTTTCCAGAAAAGCCAAGTTTTGCAGCCTACCACTTGCTTGCATTGTCTCTAATTGAGTTTTAAATGTTGCAGTCTGTTTCCTGCTGTAATGATGATTTATATCTTTCTAGTTAATGAGCCTGGATCATTAGAGCATCTCTGTACAAGGACTGCCTTGAAAAGCGTAGCAATGCTGCAGTCCACTGAAAAATTATCTTAAATGGTGGTTCTTTATCCTTTTACTTAAAAAGGAACTTCACAGAATAAAGTTCTTGTACATGACAAATAAAAATCTCTGATAGAGACAGAACCTCAGTCTGGAAAAGTATTTTGGCTAGTCAGGTCAGGTGTGAAGAAATCCCACACATCATTAATATGAATGATCTACAGAAAGATGACAGGGTTAGTCCTGTTCTTAATGACCATATCTTGTAATGCCTCTTCAGGGGCGTGAGACTCTCTTGGTGTTTCACAATATCATCATATATGCCTTAAAGGACACTATAATTAAAGAAAGGCGAGTAAGATAATGATATTTACTAACTCTGAGTATGAAAGCCACAAAGAAAACAAGTTGTAAGTTTCTTTGGGTATTTTGTTGTCTTTTGTAAATATTTCTGGAGGTGTTCTTTTCTGAAGTGAAACAATACTCTGTAAATGAGATCTACAGAGTCAGTTTGTAAATGGATGAAGATTTTATTGTAAAGGGACTGCTGAATGCTAATAAGTTTCTTGGCTGTAAACTGCTCACTAATTTATTTAAATGGCAGAAATTATGTTCTGTAGTTGAGTTAGTTTTATATAAGAAAGCTATTTGTATTCAATTATGTACAATAAGGCAGCCAGGAACAATCTTGAGAGAAGGAGTACAGTGAATATTAAGAATTGTTGCTCCAATGCAAATCATATCTGATCCTTATTGTTTACCCATGCTACTATTGGTGGCTAACTAAGAATGTCCAGTTTAAATAGGTTGGTGTGGTGATTTTTTTTCCATTATTGTTGTTGTGGTTGGGTTCTAGGGTTTTTGTTTGGTTGTTTTTTGCTCTTTGTTGGTGTTGTTTGTTTGTGTGGGTTGTTTGTTTGTGGGGTTTTTAAGTATATGAATACCGGTAGTAGAACTTTGTAATAATGTTTTTAAAAGGAAAAAATGAGAAAACTGCTTTCTGGACTTTTGCAAGATTTGTGCCTGGTGCAAAAGGCTTGCTATACTGCAGAAGTCTGATGCAGCTTTATTCCTTCGATTGCCATATCGCTGCTGTTAGTTTGTAAGAGTAGATCAATGAGAGGGGCACAGAGAACGTCCTGAGGCTTTTCCTGCTCAAAGCTCAGAACTGGAAGCTGTTCCTTGCTCAGCTTGGAAGGGACAGCTCAAACTCTTCCAACATTGGAGTCGAATCTTCTAGACCCTGTCCAGGTTCTGGGATGCCCTGTAGCTGTGTATTTGGTTTGTCAGTCCATGATGGAAGAGATGACAGTAATGTTGTCCATGGTGTGTTTGTAATCCTCAGTCCTCTGGGCAAAATTGTCTAAACAGTTCCAACATTTTAGGTCTTATCTATGTAGTCATTTCAGTGAGTCTTTAATCCAAGGTAAAAGGTATTTGAAATTAACCAAGATGACTTTTTTTCATGTATTTAATTCTTAGAATAGTCTCTGAGACTTCAGTAATTCTTAAACAAAGTACTAACATTTATGAAAGGTGACTTTTTTCTTTGGTGGTAAAACTCAAATATTTCCAAGATCTACATACATTCTTTTGAGTTAAGAGAATTAGTTGTTGATTTGGTTTTTTTTCATTTTAGAATTGTGTGTTGTCCAAGACAGCAAAGAAAGGAGAAAAATGAAAGTCCCATTTTTTCAGCTCTGTTTCCTGTGATGCAAAGATATCCCTGCTGCTCTTGAACACCAAGAAGGCAGACACACAATTACTTCTTTTGTGGGTGATGATCTTCTGAAACCTGATTACCTTACTTGTATGTTTTCTGAAGATAAGGTCCTATCTGCAGCGACTCGTATTTTTAGTCACAATGACATGTCTTCCTTTTTTTATAAGAAGCTTCTGTTGATTTTGCTTTTTTTTTTTTTTTTAATTTGGTCGCATGCTTTTCAGCTTTCTAGCAGACTATTTATAATAGATAGACTGGAAGGTCTTTATTGAATTTTCTCTACCAACTTCAGTAATAAATACTTCTATTTGAAATACAGATATACAAGAAAATCATGTGAAATTTTCAATGAAAATAAAGGTTATAAAACTCTTAGAGTACATGAAACCTTTTGGGTGCAATAAATTCTTTTATTACTCGGCCAGATACAAGAGGCTAAAAAAAGACACTGCCAAGCAATTTCTGCAGTTTCAGTTAAGCACAGGCAATTTCTGACAAACATATGAATACATTAGAATTTTATTATTTTTATGTGCCTGAAAGGTTTCTGCCTTGCAGTCACTTCAGATAACCAGGCTCTTACAATCCAGAGGAGTAGCAAGCAGCCTGAAAAGTCCATGAAGTACAAATTGTGTATTTTTTTCCTTAGTGGACATTTTTCACTTGACAGGAACAAATCCACAGGAGAACTGTTTCCTTGAATCGCTGGCCTGCTGAGAGATGAATTTGACTGATCAGTTTTACACAACCATTGCAAGGGAGAAGCAGCAGCAGAAATCAGTGCTTCATAAAGGAATCTGTAATGAGGGCAAAAGATTTTAAGCGAGGGATAGAATAGCCAGAAAAACACATTAAAAAAAAATCAATCATGAAAATGTGTTTTCAATATCGAAGATAGTAGGTCCACTCTTCTTCTGCTATAAAGGAGACAGTTAAGCTACTCAATATAGAGAACAAAGGGTGTTAGACATTAATGAAGAAATTAATGGACTAGGAAATTTGAGCGAACCCACTTTTTATAGTGAAAGTGTGTTGGACTGAAGATGGAGTTGATTTCTTGGCAGATGCTGCAGTCCAAATTTTGTCTGACAGTATGTGGATGGTGATAGTATTGGCTCTCTCAGACAATAGCTACCGATTTTGACTCTGTTAAAAACTTGTATTTTCTTTTTGTAAAACTTAAGCATCTGGAAGTATCACTGGACCCATAAAGATTTATAAACCTAGGACAGATGCAGACATGATTGCTCAAAACCACAATGGAGTCTTGTGTGTTGGCTGTTTTCTTTACCAAAACCAGCAATTTTATTGCAAGAAAATTTGTGATACTGATGGGTTAACTGCATTTCCCCTGAACATGTGAGAAAGTTGACTCTCTTCATTTGGCATTTGAGTTTTCAGGTTTGCAGGTTTTTTGGTAGTAGTAGCTTTTGTTTTCTTTTAATGATTGTTCAGCTTCCCATGATGATTCACTGTTTTGGTTGATGATTTCATTGTTCTAGTGGAGGATTCTGGTCAGAAGACTCCTGGAATTGCCTTGATAGGGGTCTGGTTTTGAGCACTTCTTGGGTTTTCATTTGATTCTGACCAGGGATTGCACAGCTTTGTTGAGCCAGAAGTGTGGAATGAGAGGTCAGCTTGGAATGGAACATCGCAGCCTGTGAGAGGTGGTGAAAAGGCACATTTCTCCCTGAAGTTTAGTGTTAACGAGGAGTCACAAACACCCCACAAATTAATAACACTCTGGATAAAGAATTTCAAGTCAAAGAGATGCTCTATAACTGAGCATTTCCAACTGATTGCTTTTGTCAAATCATTGTTCATCATAAATGTTTCCATGGCCCTTGTTTTCTATCACTGTGAGCTGAATTTAAAGGTGCAGGAAGTGCATGCCAAAGAGAGATGAGAAAAATAAATTCAATTTTTTTAACACCATGAAAAGGACTTTTTTTTTTTTCTCCCAGGCAAAAAGTACACTAATCTATGGCTGGGTTTGGGTTGGTATTGTAGTAGTTATAGTTGCAAAGAACAGTTTCTGGAATGATTTAAACTGGTTAATGTATTTGATCTTAGCCAAAAGTAGACAATGTTCTTTCTGAGAAATGAATCATTCTACAGAATAAGAGAGTTAAAAAGTTCTTTTGAAAGAAGGGCTTAACTTCTTCAATCCGTGCATGAATATACTATTGTATCACAAAAAATACCACCAGCACCCAATTTGCATGGAATAGAAGCCGGGAAATGCTCATCTTTTAGTGGCCCATTAAAGCATTTTTTTGCTGTGTGCTCTGGCCAGCTTGCGTTACATAAAAGTATTCAAAGGAGTGTATGCTTTGTGGTCTAATATAATGACAATGTCTTTTGTTATTCAGGTGTGTGGTTGAAATGCTGCTAATATAAGCCCAGTAAGGTTCTGAAGAATAAATATCTCCTGCTAAAATACGCATTTACCTTTTTGCACTGGAAGTAGTAGTAATTTAGCAATACTCTGCTCCGTAAATGCAATGATGCCTTACAGAGCTGGAGTATTATGTTTGCATGTAGTAGTAGTTCATACATCAGTCTCCGAAGAAAAGCAAGCATGTTGTTGGTTTAAGAGGAAATGGGCTGTATTTTCAAGTATTTCCTTTATTATAAATGCTTCATTTAAATGCACGTACATTATAATTTAAAATTATGTATCTTAAGGTAACATAAACAGTTTCATATTTAGATTATGTATATGTCCAGGATTATGGTGTTCCATATTCTCTGAAAGCAGGTAATCTGGAAAGTGCCATGGAAGAAGTAGTCACACAGCTTCTATCAAAATTAATGAACTCTGTAGCTAGATACTCTGACCTTCCTGAAAATCTTTTCCTTGTGATATAAAAAGTTGGCTCAGGAGTTCATTTGATATCTGCACATAAAACTTTTTATTGAAGTCCCAAGTCTATGAAGTCCCAAGTTCTCATCTGGAACTGTAAGTGGAGATGTTTTCAGGCCATGTGTGTTCTGATTGCATTATTTGCATTTGGCTGATCTATTTGGCTGAGGCTGATTCAAGCAGCAGAGACCTTTATCGTGTGAGAGCAAAATGTAAGGTGGTGGAGATCCTTGGATGGAGATACTGAATTCACATACACTTAATTCACGTATCAAATTTAACCTAATCAAATGCCAGTGGAGTCTTGTTTGACTGATTGGTGACATATTAAACACTTATTTACCTCCACTTGGAATGTCTGATCTGTAGTCATTAAAAACCTATCTGATAACTATATTAGAAGCCTGAAAGGGTATTGTATTTGATATTACTGGTGGACTGCAGACCAGAAGAGTGCCATAAATGCCAATTCAGTGTCATAGAAATTTTTTTTTCCATTTATTTCACCTGATACTCTCCTTGCAACCCAGTAGCCTTTTCTTCTTTCTGAGTAGTAGTACTCACCTCCCAAAACAGCGTACTGCATGTGATGTGATTGGTGGCTGTCTGACAAAATACTTTTCCCTGTCCCTCCCCTCCTCTGACTTTTCGTGATTTTTTACCCCTCAGCCAGATGTTAGGAAAACAATTCTCAGTGTACTGGGAGGGCCCGGTTTGTTTGCAGGAGCTAGCCCAGATCTGCCTGTCTTCCAGCCTTAGGGCTACCCAGAGTCCTCTCTAACTTTCATGCACTCAGTATGTGCCTAACAAGAAGGTTATACAAAGAAACATAATTAAGACTATTCTGTTCATCAACATTATTTCTTTGCGTTTATTTTCTTAATCATCATTAACTGATAGCAGTTTGTTTGTGAAACTAGGTGTTCTTTAAGGTCCCTTTCAGCCCAAACCATTCTGTTATCCATGCTGATTTAGGATCAGCATATGGATTTAACCACCTACTCAAGATCATGTTTTGGTATATGTTTCCAGCAAGAGGAAGTTAATGTGGTCAACTCCTCCTTGCACTGGCTCCTATAATGAATTGTCACAAGAGCTTTTGCCAGGACAGAAATTACTATGGAAAGTTTTTGCTTGAAAGAACCTTCCTCAGTGGTTAAGCATTTTTCACCAAGAATTAAATTTGCATAAGACTTTGGTTATGGAATTTAGATTCTGTGATTTTTTAAAAAATCATCATCTATGTCTTGAACTAGAATTGGACAAATTTGCATGTTAACTTGATTTCCCTAAACTTACCCCCATATACTATCACATGAACATCCATAGTACAGCGAGGTTGAAGTAATAGCTCAAACCCATTAAAGACAGGGGTACAAAAGCTGAGGTTTAAGCTCAGTAGGTCTTCAGTGCTGATTCTTTTCACTCACAGCTCCAAATTTAGGCCCAAATGCTGAATTTGAATTTCTTTGCAGTTAATTGTGCTGGCTCTTCCAAGGCAGGGTGTGTACAAGTATCAATGTTGATACTGCTCATTGCTTATTAAGAGCACAGGAATTTGAGAGATACTATTTTTATTTTCTCTTCTTTCTCTGGGAAATACAGTGTGCTGCAGATCCAGAGGTAATGAACAAATGCATATGTTTGTGATGAGCAAATGTTTGTTTTCCACTGACAAGACAAATTATTTTAGTGAAGGCAGGAGGATGCTCTCTGTCACAGAGTACTGCTTTTGATTCTTAATACAGCCCCTGGTGGTGGGGTGAAGCCTAAAGCAGGGCAGTGATGGCACAAAATGAGGAAACTGTGACAGCAAGTGTTATCCCCAGGTGAAAATGGAAAACCTGTATTTACAAGCCAACATGAATGGTTTTTGTGGTTGAGTTTTCAGGTGCTGGGCATTCCTATACTGAAGCTTGACATGCTAATACTGCTACCTGTAAAATCTTGTAAATTGTTGAGAACTTGGAAGGTAATTGGACTGCAGCCTGTGAGGGTTATACTAAAATTCTTCAGTAAGAAGAGCAAACAAGGATACTATTCATCAAGCCCCTGTAAATAAGCAAGAGTTTCTTTGGACTTTTTAAAACTATTACTGTATGCACGTAATACCAGTGCCTTTGTTTTAACTTTACTGGGTTTGGGATTTGTGCTGCTAAGAGAAATACTAATTGTAAAGAACATGATCCTAAGTGTTGAATTCAATCATCAACAAAAAAATTAATGCATTATTTTTTTCCTCTTCAAAAACCCTTTTCTCATTTTGCCTTATTTCACCTTCCCTGAACTTCATTTGGAACATTGTGTTTAAAGCCAGGCTGTGCCTGAAGAGTTCTTGTGCAGGACCTTCCTTCCTCGTGGGAAGAGTTGTCTTCTTCTGGTGTGTTGAATTGGATAGAGCAATATGAGGATGTGTTGTTCCTTCTCAGACTATCCCTGCCTTCTGACTGACTGAACCTGTGACCTCATAAATGATTAAAATTCCTTGGGCCTTTGTTTTTTACATCTGTAAAACTGAGGATAAGAGAATTTTCCTATTGCTATAAATAACCTGGATCTCAGGATATGAGCTGGAAATCCTGATCCAAGCACCAGTGAAGCACTTTCCTCACAACTAATCCTTCTGATGGGGTTATTTGTGGAATATGCATTGCTCCCTGGTGGTAAGGGTGCATTAACAGGAGATAATGACAGCATGCTTGCTTTTATATTTGCTATGGAGGATGCTCAGGGGCAGTGCTGACCTTGGAGGGTGGCAGGGGAAGAGATGGTTGTTTCTTTGATGTGTATGGGAATGAATGCTGTTTTAGTCCTATCACATTTTTTTCTCCCTCTGTGACCTAATTCAGCATCTTTGGTATATATGATGAAAGCACCTATCCCTATTGATCTTGGAAGAAAGATCTGTAAAATATTCACTAGATCATCATCCTCTTTCCACTACAACTTTGTTACATGGCTCTGATCTGGAATTGAAAATTCTCATTTAGCACCTCACTGCTGGAATACCCACTTAATCTCCTGAAAAATTCAACTGGGGTGGAGGCATGGAGGGAAGGGATTTTTCTCTGCCAGTGTAGGTTTTACAGTACTTGGTAGAGCCTTTTTCCTGAGACTGTTGCTTCTGATGCTTTTATATATACAAAGGCGCTCCTCTGCTGGCTAGGCTTATGTTTTATTTTGTTTAGAGACACTGCAAATAATATTGTGACACAAAAAGTAATACTGTGGAGCTATTTTTAAAAATTTTGTGAAGATATTTTTCTAGGCTTAACATCTTGAAGAGTTTGCTGCCACATGGGTTAGGGGTTGTTTTGCTTCACCACAGAATATTAATGACTGTTGTCCTGAAGGTCTTTTCTGATGTGATGTTTTTCCTTCTCTTCTCTTTTTCACTCTGTCTCTTCAAATCAAGTGACATTAATTTGTTCCAGCCTTCAGGGAATGGTGGGAGAAAACTAACTCCTATTGGAAGGAGTGAGTGTGGGTGATCTTTACAGACACTAGAGTTGCAAGTGTTGGCAGAGCAGAACACAGTATAGTGTCCTCGTGTGTTGCACAGAAAATAGCTTTTTCCATGATGCTCTTAGCTTTCTTTTTTTCTGTATACAAAGAAGGAAAGTAGACAACCAAACAACAATGGCAAATGTGGCCATGATGGTTTATTTGCTGTTTCCTTTGCTGTACCTGGGTGGTTAATGGTTTCTGGTTTTGTCTTCGGTGGAACAGGCCTCTTTATGAAAATACGTAATTGCGTTTTTTTGTTAATGCCAGTTCACTCTGGTAGTATAAACTCATCAATTTGCATGATGTGATTGAAGGGAAAAGATAGATGAAAGCCTATTATAATCATGTTAGATAACCAGATATGAATATGAATGAGATGATGCTTCTTTTGGAAATAGAGCTGCGTTGTTCAGTACACTTTAGTGTAACAAACATTCATATGTAAGCACATTATGCTGGGTCTCTTAGTTTTGTTCGGGCAAGTTACCTAGTGAGCTGTCTAAATGATTCTGACTTTTGAGTAAGTAATGAAGTCTGAAATTCTTTAAACATCTCACTTGGATACAGAACTGATGAAACAATGTATGTAACTTAACCACAGAGTTTGTGTCTTGGGCAGCACTGCAGTGAGCAGCTACAAATAAAAACTTCTGGAGTTTCTTCTTTTATTTTGTACTTCTCCTTTCTTCTTGTTCTCAAAAAAATAAGGAAGTAAATTGCTCTTTCTTTAATGATTAAAAAAGCAGTGTGGAATAAAACTGTGGTGTTCTGAACATCTCATAGTGCTGTGGCAATATATAATGTTCCTCAGAAACACACTTGGAAACAAAGTTTATTCAAGCTGAAAGGCTGCATAATCAAAGACATGTGACCCTTATATGTGACTTTGCTTTTAAATTTTGAGGATAACAAGAGCCTTCTGATTAATAGTTGAGCCCTTCAGGAGCAATACAGTAGTTTTTCTTGAAGCACCTGAGAATTCCATGCATATATCTCTTGCAGGCATTTTCCCTCATATTTATCAGTTGTCTAAGGAAGCTCAGTCTTTTATAATTCAGCTACAAAAGTTGGTCTAGTTGGTTTTCCATTGTCTTTGTGTGTCCACCGTTGCTTGTAAGTACTCCTTCCTCACTTGGCTTCTTTGCTCACTCTTTTGTTTTCATTGCTTTAAACTAGTTCCTTGGAAAAATGGTTAAGGCACACTTCTCATTGGGACATGCAGCCACTTTACCTTCTCATTTTCTAGATCTATACAAATGACTATCCACAAGTCATCTCAGACATGTGCAGGTTTACATGCTGCACTCATTCCTTAGTCAGTAAGGATTTGTAAGTACCAGGTGTCCTTGAAAAGCAGTAAGCTCTTGGAAGCTTGTGCTCACTAATGGAATGATAAGCAGCTAAATGCTTCCAAAACATTGTGCAAAGCAACCTCCTGTGGGATTTGCAGTCTGTATTCCGCAGTGTAACTCAATAGGGTGTTTTTCTCTCTTCAGTTTTCCAGTGTTGTGTGCGGCTTTGCTCAAGCACAGTCTCTTGGTTCTCAGTGCAAAAACATCCCTAGCTCAGTGATTGTAAAGAACAAGTTGTCAGGTGATGGATATTATTTCCTACACAGTGATATAAAAGGTGTCTTTCTTCATTGCTGCTAATTGTCTTACATGTATGAGTTTGCAGGTGTTGCTTCAGAAGCTGGTGTTAGAGCTTGCATATCTGCTCCTAGTACCTGATAGCATTTGAAGATGGGAGTATAATCTTGTGATACATGGAATGGAAATTCACTTGAAACATTAATGCTATTTTACTACCAGACTATAATGTTGCACCGATTAAGTATATGATAAATGAGAAAATAAGTGCAGCGTATCCGTAAGTGCAGCATATCCAAACTGGTATAGATAGAAAATTTTTGAATTGACAGTGTTTAATGTACTATGAATATAAATTTTGTTCTTAATATCCATTTGGAGTGGGAAACCACAAGAATAATCTCTGGACTGAGTCTGTATGTAGTGAAGGGCATTTAGTTATCTGAAGGAAAGTATGTGAGGAGCATTCACAGACGTTTTGTTTGTGCCAGTAAACACTGCACTCTAAATCACCATTATACCACTTTGTCATCTATAAATAACTGGCAAAACCATTGCTGAGCTTTGGATTTCCTTCACTGCTGGTACTACTTGAAATCAGTGGTTCCTGTTTCAATATTGCTTGTTTCTTAGACATAAATCAAAGCGAGATCCTCACAGTGAAGCTGTCAGAAACAATTTAATTTGTACTAGGATGACAAAAATACTTGTCCTGTCTTTCCCCCATGTCCAATTTCTCTTTTTAAAATAAAATAGTATTTCATAGTTACACTGGGAAAATTTTGGTGCTCTAGGTTAAGAAGATGTGGTGGATCAAAATACTCATCATAAGAAGTAGAAAAAGCTACTCAAAAACATGATTTCTCTGTAATTGCAGGGGCAGTCCTGTGAACTTGAATCTTGTGGTGGGGCCCATGTCTTCCCTGAACACCTCCTCAGCAGAGATAAATTTCCAAGGACTGCACCAATAACCAGTGTTTCTTAAACTTTCTGATTATATCAACAACTAATTTGTTGGAAATCAGGGCATCAGCTTCAAATAGCTTAAAACATCTGCGTGTGACCGTGTTGTGCAGTTCTGGGGCTTACTGCCCTGAAAGGTCAGGAAGGTTATTGGCAGGCGCAGATGGACAAATTCTTGAGCAACAAGTTTGTTGCCTGAACTGATCCCTGAAAATAGTGAGTGGAAACACTGTTTTGTTGTTGCCCAGCGGTAATTTAAGAATATAAGAGAAGGTGGAAAGCCCTGGGTAAATTAAGCAGAGCATTCTTTTTAGGGGAGAAAAAAATTGCTGTCAGATTGCCTTGTTATCATAAATGGAGGAGTGTAAAAAGACCATGACTCAATGGCACTTTTGGGGAATCAGTGATACTGGAAAATACGTGAATGCCTTCTCTTGTGGTTTTTTTTGTACAAACACAGCTGCCTTTAATGTTAATCCCACACACATACAAACCATGTCTTATGTTCCTTTTGTCCACAGTTTAAATCCATAATATGTTTATCCTGGAGATCTTCATTAAGAATTGAATTTCCCCCTTCACTGTGCTGAGTTTTGTTGTTACTTGATGGAAAAACATTCATATTTCTTTGGGTGTATTGTTTCATATCAAGTGCTCCAGTACCAAAAAAGGGCCTGTGCAAGTGTAAAGAAATAGAATTTGTCAGGTAAAATTGACAGGACCAACAGATCCCAAGGTAATGCTTGTAAAAGAGTAAACAGGTCTATATAATAACTAGTGTGCTTTTAATTTTTTTTTCTGTAATAGGAAGAAGGAAAGTAGTGGACTTAGTTTTGTAGAAGCGACATGGAGTGGGTATTAGAACCTCTGCTTTGGGCTCTTGGTGGGACAGTGCTGCAAAGGTCTTGGCTAGTGAACACAAGATGTGACAACTGTGATTGTTGGCTGGTGGATATTTCTGCCTTTATGAATAGAAGTATGATGCTGGATCTCTTTTGCCCCCACCTAATGAAAGATAAAGCATGGCTTCAGCTTTTTGGGAAATCTTCCAGATTTGAGATTCATAAGAATTTAGAGCTGGAAAAGAAAGGTGGCAGAACTATAGCTTTAGGAGCAGTTGTTTTCAGTCTATAAACAGAGCATAGTACAGTATGCATGCAAAATTGCCCTTTAATTCGTTTGTAAATAAGGCAGTTGATCAGAATGTGAGTGCATGGGGTTTACATTGCTGGATGTTTCAATTCTGTACATGCAAACCTAGAAAGTGTGAGATCCTTAAGATACTCCATGCTATTCCAGGCAAAATACTAACTGGATTAACGGTATGTAACGGTGTAGTTTTTCGGTAGGAATTCTGGGATCTGACCGTAATAAATTAAATCTCAGTGCTAACTCTTGATTTTGAGTGTCTTCTTCCCACTGCTTTTACCTGCTGACTTTAAGCTTCCCTTTTGGAACTACTTTAGTTAGCAAGGTTGGCTTTGAGGGCTGTGCTTTTCAGCTTTTCATCTTTGGTTGGGGTTTTTTGTGGTTTGCTTTTTCTTTCCTGGATGCATTTTTGCATCTATTGCCAGGAATAAAAGAAGTAGGCTGCTCTGTGCAAAGTGCCTGGAATATCCATCTAGTATCAATTCTCAAAACCAGTTCAGAATTTAGCAGGTCATGGGATTGCAGAGCTCTGCACTTTTTATTTCTGTCTTCTTCACTGATTTGCTCGCTGCTTTTCTGACATGTGACAAATTCATGGACATACAGCTACCTGGAGAAAGCTTTGTAACCTTTCTGGTTTCTCTGTAAAGGCCTCAGGCCTCAATGTATTTACCTGTTCACACGTCTCCATATCAAAAAAAAAAAAAAAGTCTCGTTTCTTTGTGCTTTAAGTGAAACTACAGAAGTTAAATCCATTTAAAAATCTTCCAGTCTTGTTCAACTTCAGGTTTCTGCAGTTGGAGCAAATGGGGGCGGGCGATAATTGGTAGAGCTGTACAGTTACATAACTAGAAGCTTTTCTGCTGGAAGTTAGGAGAGCAGATTGCCTGGCCATCAATATGTGACATATGTTTTTAATCTTCCCACAGTGTCCATGCAGAGGAGTACAGTCAAGAAGTGTGCATTGGTTTGGTAGATTAAAGTGTTCAAATAAAAAATGTTATTAAAAAATTTCCTTTTGGAGTACAAATATTTTTATTTTTTTAAAGAGAAAACGGTGCTAGTATTTGTTTTGCATAATTAATGGCAGATATTTTTAGGTAGAAATTGTAACTGTTGATGGCTTTTAGCATGAAAGTTGTCTTCTGAAACTCACAGTTGGGAATCAACTTGGAAAAAGAGATTATACAACATGGCACAGTGGTGATAAGATAGAATACACTATTTTATGGGGAAAATACCATGTTACTACCACAGAAGAACCATCATCTAGCCAGCAGTCATGAATTGTGCCACCAATTTCACAAAAATATTCATGAAAGCAGTGACTGGGACGTCAGAGGGTTTTTTCTGTACTCAGAGGGTGGGTGGGTGGTTGGTTTTGGTTCGGATGGGCGTTGGTTTTGTATCTGTTTTTTTGATGGAATGACATTATATAGATCCTATTATTAGTGTATGCATTCAGAGAAAAGGGATACGAGTAAAAAGGTATGATGTGACACTGGACTGAGATGGAAGACAATAATACGTGAGCACTGTTTGCACTGTGAGTTTGTTGAATTTGGTGTTACAGCTGTTGTATATAGTCTTTTTGCATCTCTATGGAGATGTGAGCTCATGCTTCTCCAGTGGCATGTGGCAGACATGAGATTTGCTTCTCTGTGATGGAACAAGGCCATTATGTCAGAGGGAGCATCTGAATACTACCAAAGCTTGGCTGCTGTTTCAAGATAAGGCCTATCTTGGGTCCCTGATTTTATACAGTTACTTCATAATCACGCTTAGAGTTTGAAAATCAGATTTTATGGGTTTTTTGAGTCACTGCAGGGAGAACCAGTCTAAACTGACCTCAGTAAATCAGGATTGTTAACATCTTCTTTGTTAAGAATCATTGCCATGAAAGGCCCTGGCTTGGCCCTAAGCAGGGTGTTTGTGGGGGGAGATTGTTCTCTCTTGGGGAGAAGAAACAAAGCAAGACAAAATAAAGCAGGTTTTGACACAGCACTGTTAGTTAGGCTTCCATGAGATCCTGCAAAAGCCTTGCCTACCCTCCTGCAGATGCTTGAAATCACCCACCAGGGAGTTCGCAGTTTCACAAGATCGCTGAGCCACACTCTTTTCCTTAAGGCACAGACAGAGCCATTCCTGCTTAGGCTGGGCTTTGTGTCACTTGTGCCTGCTCTGTCACGTTTGTTGGGGCGGCTCATTTTAGGGAAGCTGCCTGTTAGATTGACTTTATTGCAGTGAAGTTGAACTAACCACAGTTATATGAGGTTAAATAAAGGATAGAGGTTAAAACATGAAACACCAGTGTCCTCTTGTGTAAGACATGCTTTGGGAAAGCAAGCAGACTGTTTTTCGGTGCAGAAACCAGAAGTCAGAAATGTGTCGGTTGAACCTATGACATGCATAGCACAGGCATGCTTTGTATTTTGTGGAAAACCTATTGGTGTTTGTCTGGGTTTAAGACTAGGAAAAATAGGAAAGTAATGTTAAAAAAAAGTAACCTTGCTTGAACATCTCTCTTTAAGGGGGTCTTTGGTTTGTCTTACTACTGTTCCCAGTATTTTGTGCTCTGGTGGGCACAGTAGAAGAAATGGGCAGATACCTATGAAAATAATTATAGGCTAGATTTACCTGATGGCTCTCCTTTAATCATTTGGTAGCCTTCTGCACACACATATATGGATGTACATCAAAGAAAAACAGCTTCTGCTGAGCAGCTGCCAGTGCTCACTGGTTAACTAGTGAATGATGCACAAAATTGTTGGAACACGTTTCTTGTAACACAGCGACTTCAGAATGTGTGTGCATGATGATCTTTGCACGGTGAATCTAAATATTGTTCCTCTTCTCTTCTAGTTTGTGGAGACATCCATGGTCAATTCTTTGATTTGATGAAACTGTTTGAAGTGGGCGGTTCTCCTGCCAACACGCGGTACCTCTTCCTGGGGGACTACGTGGACAGAGGGTACTTCAGCATTGAAGTAAGTTTCTAATTTCTGGTTTTGGCTGCAAAACTGCTTGCAGCCTGTTATGTATATTTAGCATCATAAGTAGTTCAGGAATACTAGTAACTGTGAGGCCCTTCGCAGATATCAGGTTAGTTTTGCTGGTGGTTTTTTCATAAAGGTTGCTTGGAATCCAGCCAAAGCCCACTATATCTGCTGGAAGCTGACATGGAATGGACCTTGGTGCTAACTAGTGGCCATCCAAATATAGCACAGAAGGCAACTGCTCTGCAACTTTCACAAGCTAAATAGGATAAATAAGACATGAGCTATTAGAAAAGAGAAATAACAGGAAAACTAAATGAGCAATCCATCGTTTAGTTTGACTTGTAGGTTTATTTGATCTGAGTTTCCTGGATGTGAAATGTTACGAAAATGGAAGGACTAGATGGAAATTAAATGGGACAAAAAGAAAGCACATAGCATGCTGTGCTGGAGAGAATGAGTAAGTTCTGTTTAGATATGGCCTGCAGGAGTGTGTATGGTCTCTGACTTTTGATGCAGCACTTGAATCCTCAGAGAAGTGATGCAGGAGTGCCCTGTTAGTGGTGCTGAGACCTGGTGCAGACTCCAGTGGCAGGTTGCAGAATGTAGAGGTCAAATGACAACATCTGTAGCTTGCTTGTGAAAGAAACAGTGTCCTATTCAACATGCCCACCTTTGACTAGAAGTGAGTCAAGTACCAAGTACAAATCCTTTGTTCCAGTGCTCACAGAACAAACTAGATTTTTTCTTCTGTGTTACTGCTTGATTTTGCAAACTGACAGATGAGATGCATAGCTATAGAATAAAAGCTGTTCTGGATTTTTTTGTCTAGGTTGTATTTGATCTCGTCACTGAGTAGTCAGTCAGAAACCCTTGCAGTAGCTTTTGAGCTGTGGCTTTACTGCTTTCTCTGAAAAGTTCAAACTTGAACTCCCTCTGAGTCAGGGGAGAATGCCCATTATCTGTTGGAAGCAGTGTAGATCCTATGATACATGTCTGTGTGACTGTGACTAGATAGAATGGCATCATGCAAGAACATGTATACTGTTCTACATTTCACATCTTAGTGCACTGTTGCCATATTGATATAAAGATATGTAATGCCAAGCAGCCGAGTTGTTTGTAAAAAGGATGAGTGCATTAATCTTGCCAGTGCTATATTAGTAGTGTGAAGTTTCTTAAAAATAAGATTCAGTAAAACTACTTTTGCTTTATTAGTTCATTTTAAAACTTAATTTCAAATGTTAACAGACTCTTTTGACACATTTTGCAAATACAAATATACAGTTCCAAGTAAAAATGCTCTAAAAACTTTAAAATTGCAAGGTTTTTTCACCTACCTGCCAAAAATCCATGTAGTCAGGATTTAGACTAATATGAAGTCAGCACTTTGATCATGATTTTTAATCTGAGCTTGAGTTCATGATTTTCCTGATCTGCTGTGAGCTAAATCATTGCTGTAGATTACCATGCTGGATCACTTGGGGAAGGTTGGGAAGAAGGGGGGGACTTCACAGACTTAAACTATTGTGCAGCTCAATCTTGAACTACCATTTTTGAGTTGTGATAACCTCATTCATATCTCCTGTAGACTTTAACTGAGTCAAATTGCGTCTGAAAGAGGAAAGTTTTGTCTTCATTTATATATATGCTTTTAATATAAGAGATAAAATAGAAGGATTTGCTTCAGCTTTCAAATGCTTGTCTGACTGTTTTCCAAAATCTGTTCCGTGTGTATTATCAATTAAAGACAATAGCAAGCCATATAAAACAATGAAAATAACTTATGTATAGGCAATAAGCCCCTTAAAATTTCTCATCTAGCAACCTGTGCATACATACTTAGCAATTGTGTTCTGAATTCAGTTTTTCCATTCTGGATCACTGCTTTTTCACTGGAAGCAGTCCTAGCTCCTGCCAGTGCCAAAAAAATATCTCAGCTGTCTCTTATATTATTTCTTTTTTATGTAAGGTTCTCAAATCACTTTTTTTTTTTTTGGTCACATAACTGATTTTCCCCACCTGTCACCCTGATTAAAGAATGGCTTTGAAAGGAAAGGCAGGTTTCTGTTTCGTAAGTGTATTTGGATGTAGAGCTGTGCATTCAGGCATGAACTCAGCACAATAACTAGTGACAAGGAAAGGAAAATTGTCAAGAATGCAACTTGGCATTTAGAGGGGGAGGATGCGTTTGGTGGAGAGGGGAACCTGAGTACATATATCAGGTACCAGCTCTTGCCAGTACTTTGTACGGGGAGAAGTCATGGTGGTAAACAACCCTAGCCTGATCTCTGTGCATATTTCTGCCACAACATACTGATCTTCCATCGATCTGTTGGCTCCCCTTTCTGCTGTGTAGACATGAGACTTGCAGTTCTGGGGTCTTTCCAAAAGAATTAAATAGCTGGTCCAGGGTACTAATCATGAGTAATGTAAGCTTTAAAAAAAATTCCCCTTGATTGTTGTGTGATATCTAAGCGTAAAAGTGACACCATTGAGCTTAGACCTAGCGGAGTTCTGATAGTGGGCGAGATAATCCTTCTCTGTGGGCTGCAAAGCATTTGGGATTCTTCTGGATGAAAGGTACTACATAATGCAAGCTATTATCATTAAGAACAGAGGAAGAAATTGCATAAGGTAGGTGGAAAGCATTTGATAATACAGAGAGAAAAAGAGAAAAGTGTTTGTATAAGGAACTCGGCAGAAATGTCAGTCCTTGCCCTGTGGAGCTTTTGATCCAAAGGCTCAGTTCATCTTGTGTGTGCTCCATTTTCACCAGAGTTAGCTTCACTTCTTGAAGCAAGGGGGTGTTTGTGTCTTGGAAATTACTTCTAAGCAAGGGGTCACAGGATGAGAGACTAATGAAGAAATTACAACAGGTAAAATTAAAAAATGTCAAATTGTAGGTAGATGAGGTTTCTCAGCACCGATGGAATCTTTATCCCATGACTATGTTCTCTTTTCCATTTGCTCTTTTGAGACAGTCTGGGCATTTCTTCACTTAAAATAACAAATTTCTGCAATCTGATATGGTGCATTTGTTTCCTTAGCCATATAACTGATAACATTTCCTTGTTGTGCTTGTGCACTGTGCCAGGAGTTTGACTCCAGAGTAGAAACCCCTCGGTTCTCACTTTCAAACAAATTTTATGGTCGCAGAGAGTAGAAACCTAAATGATCAAAACAGAGGACTATTTTTAAAGCCAAAGAATAGTTAGAGCATAAGTGGTTGTGCAGGAATGGGCTGTAAGGAAGAATGACTAATCTCTACCTGAGTCTGAAAACTCTTTTGAAAGGCAGACATAAATCTTGTGCAGTGTAGGGAGGAGTATACATACAGACTGTTTTTCATCACAGTCTTAGAAAAATTATAGAGTAAATACCAATTGTAATGCATTAATAACATTGTGTAAGTGAACTGTTGGAGTTATTTTCTTTCTCAGTCCCATAGAACAGCATAGAGACTTAAATGTCAATTGAAATCATAAAGTACGCAGTCATAATTTTTGAGACAGCAGTTACAATAGGGAGAATTAAACCAACGTTCAAAATGAACAAAACTGGAGTTATGTTTTAAAGTTCAAAACATGCATACCATCTTAATTTCCTGAATGCAAAGACTGAAATTCCAGAAGGTGAAACTAGTTTCGTGGTATTTCCAGAAAGAACAAAGTGAGGTGTTTGGAGTGAGTCAGGAATTTGACCATTGGACCTCGCACCAATTAAAAAAGCAACTGAGACTTTAGATGCTTCTGAACTCGGTGAACTGTTAGAAATTATTAACTAGCCTCTCCAAGAAAATAATTACATATAAATAAGTTCATATTAGTAAACTGTTGGTGAAGTTAATGCTGGTGAAGTTGTGTGTTTATTATCTCTCAAGTCTCTATGCACTTTCTAGGACTTCATTGGAAGAATGAACACCTCTCAGTTTCCTCCATTGCTGTAATGTGTTAATATTTTCCAGTAAACATCTTGATTTAAAATAGTTTGGGTTGGTCAGGAATAGGCCACTGGTGAAGTCAGTAGGTTTTCCACTTCTCTCAGAGCAAAGAAAATTCTAGGACTTCAATTATCCTTAACTTCAGTGCCTTTTTCTTCTATATACTGGTAGCAAATATGTTTCTCTATAGCAGGAATTTTCATCTTGTAAAATCATATATTTTTTGCATGGCGGTGCTCCTCAGAATATTCCTGTGAATATTCACTAATTCAGAAAATTCAGATTATATATATATATATATGATTCCCAGAGTGGAACATCTGTTTGTGTCAGGGCCATCCTCGCAACTTGCGTGGCCCTGTGTCAGCTGTTGCCAGAGCGAGTCCCCAGTATGCCAAGAACTCCTTTTGGCTGCAGGGAGAGAACATGGGATGGCACCATTTCCCCTGCGCTGCTTCCGTCTCTGTGTGGGACCCATCCTCTCAGAGAACAGCTGGGGCCAAGACAGGAGATCCAAAGAGGAGAACTAGGAGCCAGCACTTGGATACCTGTTTAGAAAGTACTAGCCATAAGAATTAGAGGAACATTTAAGAAAAAGAATTTCCTAGTCACTTCTTAGTTTGAAAAAGAGGTCCTTCTTTTTGGGTATTTTGAGGTCCTTTTAAAGGCTGAAATGGGACTAATGTGATCTAAACATTAGAAAAGAGTATAAGGTGAGTAGCAGTGTTTTGCAGGTGATAAGTTCTAATAAAGTCATGGGAGACTAGCTAGGAGAGCGTCATGCAGTAATTGAAGTCTGAAAGTGCTGAAGTACCATGCATGTGTCAAAACAAGATCCCAAAGTAGTTTGTGAATATTCAACAGATGTTTATAAAAAAATAAACAGAAGTTGAATGATCAGAATGAGATGCCTGAACATTTTAGAAATCAGCTGAGACCCTGAGCACGAGGAATGAATTCACTTCATGCAAAGTCTCTTTCCACAGTATTAGCCTTTTTAATTTTTAAGTGTGCAAACTGTACGTACAAGAGCACTGGTTTTAGAAACCCAAAAAAGCCCAACTGAAATAAGAGTATAATGAAATGCTCTGAAAGTTGGGAAGAAAGAATGAATATAATGAATATAATACAATGTAATGAATATAATACAATCTTTTATTTTCAGTAGGGTTCAGAATTTTCTTCCTCTATTTTCCAGGGGTAATAGTTCAGAAATGGCTATAAGTTGCACTTCTTGCAAGTATTCTGGTTACAGATGCCAAGTATCTTTATTTGTCTCTGAAATAAAGCCCTAATAAATAGTCATGCCAGTAGTGTGAATGCAGTTACATGTGTAAAAAGGTACATGGTTTCTATTGGAATAGTTACTCCATTTTAGGAAGCTGCATCTGTAATAGGTATTTTGACGATATTATTTCAGTGAAGTTAAAGTAATGCAATTTTCATATTTAGATAATGTGTGTGTTTAGAGAGTGAAGAAGCTATGCCAATGGGCTGTTGCACAGTCCAGAGAACGTCAGTGGAGACCTTAGCAATATGTGGCTCAAATTATCCTTTTGAGTATGAATTACCTGACGCTTACTCACACTTAATCTTACCTGTTGGGGGAATGCCCAGTGCTGTCAGTCACTTGGAAGGAGAGATCATCTTTTGTTACCCATACAAAGCCATACAACTAACAGTGAGCTGCATCTGTCTTTTCCTGGCACAACCAGTGCAAGAGCACCCAGAAGTGAGCGCTGTATAGTAGGTGGTGCTGTGGTTGCACTTGAGTGGCAACGGTGATGATTTTTCAAGGCTCCTTGTTTTAAGCACATAACTTGGCATATGTGGAAGAGCTCTGGGGCTTTTGGGTTTTCTCTTCAGGAGAGGCTGAGATGTCAAATTGTGCAAAGGCTCAAATTCAACATACAACAGTGGAGTTAAATCCCAAGTCCTTTTTGAAAATATGTACCTTTGGCTTTCCTAGTGCTTAACTGCACAGACCTTTTCTTTCCTGACGCTGAGGCTGCCAGAACCTCAGCAGGAAAACAGCTTGACTATAGGAGCTAGGGAGGTGAACAAGATTACCTCTTTGTTACCAACTTAACATATTTGCAGTTTCAACTGCTGAAAAGACAAGCAAGCAGGGGGTCAGCTTGAGGACTGGCATTAAGAGATGTAATTTTTTTGTTAAATACAGTTTTTATTGATAGGATGCAATGAAACAGGCCAAAAATACCTTACAGATGTCCAGCTCCCAAGGTCCCTGCTGCACGTTTTGCAGAGCTGATGTGTAGTATGTTCTTATGAAAAAGTTGAAGGGGAAAAAAGATATTTAAAAATTTCACTACTGGGTAGCAGTATTACCAAATAATTGAAGGCTGTTAGCTCAGATTTTCGAGAAGGGCAATTTTACACTAACTTTTTGACTTTGGTAAGAATTATGATATGCAAAGCACAGATAGGAAAAAAATTAAAACCAGAATGTTTGCTCACGATACGCTGTTTGGACATAAGGGTTTTTTTGTGTGTAATGACTGTAAGTTGAAAAGCCATGAAAATTGTTGCCTTCAGTATTTCCTGTTTAGTTTGGATAGGAGAAAAACCTCATTGGCTAATTGGGGCATAATTCCCCACTGGATTGCATCAGTGTGATCTACTTGCTGTTCTGACTTCTCTTCTCACTTCCTGCAGTGTCAGTAGTGCCTGCGAGTCAAAAGAATTGATGAGAGCTGGGGAGATGCTGCTTGTATTTTTGTTGTCTTCCCCTGGCTGTAGACCCTCTGAGTAGAAGAATAGAAATTGCAGAGAAAGAACAGGCAGAGCATTCAGATTTTCACATGTAATAAATTCAAAACAAAGAGTAGTAATATAAAATCTCTGCTGTGTGATTGTGTAGATAGTGTAAGTGCAAACATAAAAACATTGCATGCTTTCTTCTTTTCTTTTGTTATTATAAGTTGAGGACTGTGTAGCAAACAAGAGAACTGAAATCTACATGTTGAGATGATTAAAGTAATTACGCTGTTTTTCAAGACACTCTGAATTATCGAGGGGAATTTATACTGTATAATGTAGAAGCATTACTTTGACAACAGTGCTGTTTTTGTTCTAAGCTGAAACTGTGGTTAGAGTACATTCTGGATTTCCAATATGGATTATTAAGTTAAATTAAACTATTTTTTTCTAACAGAACAGAGGGGAGTGTTAGGAAGTAGTTGTAAATGAGAGTTGGGGTTTTTGACACCTTTTATTTCTTGTGCAATATTTCTGCAGTTCATGGATATCGAAAGAAGGAGAGCTTGGAGGAAAATTTGCTCAGTTTTCTAGCTCCTGTTTTTGAGAGGCCATTGTGGTCTGCACAGTGTTCTTGCAGGTGGTGGGCTCATCTCATGAGATGAGTGGGTCTTTTTTGCCGTAAGCTTTCTTGGAACTGTGAGTTTGTTTTCAAAACCATTTTAATTGGGTGGTTTAGAGCAATCTGAGCAAATCTTAGCCTAAGCCTTTTTTTTTTAATCTTTAAAAACATGTCTAGAAGAAATGTCATCTCAAATAGAAATCTTCAGGAAAGAGAAAAGGCTTTATAGCAGAAGCTGTGTAGTAACTTCATGTAATGCAGGAGCTTTGTGAATTGTTTTTCCCCAGTTGTATGTACAGAACAATATTAAGTGAAAAATGAATAAGCATTCATGTTAAAACTGTAATACTGGATGCTGAGGTATTTCCTGAAGTGTGGGTTAAATTGTTCTGAGGCAACTTTTCCTTAAGCCAGGAAATGCCGATCTTCCGGTGAAATTGTTTCCATGGAAGGTTCCTGCCTAACCTTGCAGGTGGAGAGCCCAGGCGTCACTTTGGAGCTGCCCAGCAGTTGGTGCTTGAGGGCTGGGCTGCGGAAGGCAGTGCACGGCTGAGCACGGAGGTGCCGCTCAGCACAAGTGTCAAACTGTGCCAGAATTTACCAATAGGAGTTTCGTCCGGTCCAGGCTGAAGTGCAGAGAAATGTTTGCATGTAGTGTATGAAGAATGAAGTTGAAAATGAATTTTTCACACAGAATACTTTTTTTCTCTGCTGTTTTTGGGGTGGAAGAACATAAGTTGTGGAGTTACGCCATTAATTATGAATTCTGTTTTTCTTTCTGTTTCTAATTTGCAGTGTGTGCTGTACTTGTGGGCCTTGAAAATCCTTTACCCCAAAACACTGTTTTTACTTCGTGGGAATCATGAATGTAGACATCTAACAGAGTATTTCACATTTAAGCAAGAATGTAAGTCTACCTAAATATTTTTCCTCTTAACTCCTTTTTCAACAACTTGTTTTTTGTGAGTATTTGGTACTGGTTCAGCATCAATAATTTTTCATGTACTTTTCACGTTAACTATCATTAATTTTAAATTGTAATCAGTGTTCCCTGAGGGGGCAGTCATCTCTCAGTGGTGTGGAAAGGAAGAGGTCAACCATCCCCCAGCAGGTAGTGACTGACCACCTGTACAGACTCGGTGGTGTCCCTTGGTGCTGCAGGTATGAGACACTTCAGCTTGCCAGCCTGGCTTGGAAAGCATCCTGAGACTGCTGTGGGGCCATCTGGGCCTGGATGCTCTTGGCGCAAACTGTGCTGCTGCTCCTTTTTGCAGCAGCTGAGGGTTTGCTGCCCCACGCAGCAGCCTGGCAGCGAAACCTGCTGGCATGCCAACTCCAGCACCTCTGGCACAGATCCGTGATTGCTAGGGAAGGAGGTGGCATCTCACTGGGCCTCATCTGCAGCAGGAGAAAAATGCAAGGAGTTTTTATTTGTTTCTTTTTTTTTTTCATTTTCCTTTAATTATAGTATTTTCACATTTACCCTGTAAGTAGGCTTAAACTTTCTGTATGCTTTTTTAATATGAATTCCTTTCTGTGTTGCAAGAAAGGATGCAGCAACACATAAAAGCTCATTAGATGTAGACCTTCACTTGCACAGTGGCACTGTAAGCTGAAACTGTTGCCGTTAAGTCTGTGTTTTTGTTTTAGCATTGGGTATAAAGGAAATGTGAATAGGCTCAGAGGCTTCATGGTTTACTGAATTTAGTATGCATATTGGTAAAGTAACATTTCAGCATGAGTGTGCCATCTCCTTCATTTCATAATGGCATTTTTGGAGATAAATAATTACAAAGAACTGGACTGAAGTTCTGACTGCTTCATAGAGGGTATATTGAGTGATAATGTAATAGATGATAACCATTCAGTAGACATTTTAAGGCTTGCAGTACAGATTTCATGGCAGATTATAATGGTATATTAAGTTGTTTATGCACAGGTTTTTAGAAAAATTATAACAAACTTGGCAGAACTTTTATTAATTTCATCTCAGAATACGAAGAAGTTTTCCAGAGGTGAAAAACAATAATCTTGAAGAATTTTTTGCGTGAAGCAAACTTTCAATACAGTCCTCAGTGCAAGAGAGAGTAGTGAGAGCAAGGTTGAGATATTAAACATATTCTTTTTTCTTAAGTATTAATGGCGTTTCCTGATACCATCTTAATCTTTAAAAGGTAAAATCAAATATTCAGAACGTGTATATGATGCCTGCATGGATGCCTTCGACTGCCTTCCCTTGGCTGCTCTGATGAACCAACAATTCCTGTGTGTACACGGTGGCTTGTCTCCGGAGATCAACACCTTAGATGACATCAGAAAAGTAAGTCTTTTCAGTATTATCTTGTAGCACAATGTAAGCACACCATCCGATGGTTCATTGTGCCATGTTAGGAATTACTCACTTCCTTGGAGAAGATACAAAAATAGCTGTAGGAAAACCTCACAATACTTAAAAGATATAACAAAGAAGTATTGTATGATTGCAATGGGTATAATCAGTATTTTTTCTCAAAATAGCCAAGAGTGTCATTCTCAGTAGGTTCTGCCACGTTTTTAATAGTTCTGCACTTGAGTGCCTAGCAAATTGTCGAAGTGAGGCTTAGTAAGTTTGTACTTCTGTGTACTCTTGTGTTCTAAGAAGTTTCTCAGAAATCTTATGAAAATTCAGAGAAAAATGTCATACAGTTTCTTCACATGATCCAGTGTTGTTACATGTTATCAAGGATTATTTTTTTTCAGATGTTTTCTACAAAAGATTTCAATTGATATTTCTAAAAGGAGATATTTGAACTATTTATTCTTAGTGACTTCATCAGGAAAATAGAATCTTGTGTCTTGTTTGCAGTTTGAGACTCGCAAACATGAATATATACTTCTGAGCTTTAAAGTTACTTAAAGGTAGTTTATACTCTGAGGTTAGTTTGAAGTCTACCAAGAAATTAATATGGTTAAAAAAAACCCAAACTTGAGCCAGTAATTACATGTTTTGGTTTAGAAGCAATTAGCTTAAGATATTGACTGCACTTTAAAAAAATTACTGAATGTAAAGTTTTGTTTCTGAATAAAGGTTTGCTACCTCCGTAAACAAAAATACTCCCTTGCCTAAAAATTGGTTGGCTTTGCAGCAACATAATGACAGAGTAAAGGTGTTTAGCTCTCAGATTCTAGATGAGGTTCATTAACATATTCACCTTCTCTCTGCCCAACCCAGCAACTTTATTCATCTTCGACAATCAGCAGAAATTGGGTCTGCATATTTATGAATTTTTGTGTAATTTAAATGAATTTTAATTGCATAAGCATCAATTGGAGAGGACTGAAATAAGTTAGAAGTGTAGGTATGCTATGAATATTTCAAGATGAGAATGCAAAGGTAAAAATTGTAGAGGTCTCTTATTAAAGCTTCTTGACTGAGTGTCAAACATATAAAGCCAATTTTTTCTCTTTGGAATTTTTTCAGAGGTGGGGGAACGTCTGTTATGCATGCTTCTGAATCATTACTTGAACTTTCCTGGTCAGTGCAGAGAATGTTTTGGACTGCAAGCCTTATTTGTACGTCCATCTTAGCAGGGGTGTTCTTACATGAAAGAATTCCTGCAGATAACAAGTGGTGTTTTTATATTAAAGAGCTCTTGCAGGAGAAGGCTGTTTTTTATTATTTCCTTATTTTGCTATACTTCATCTTATTTGCAGTATGATTCTATATAATTTAAAATTTTTAATACAACAAATTCAGGACAGAAAGAGGAGGTTTTAGCTGCTTTATTAAGGTTAAGGTTATGAGAGCACGAAGAATGTCGTGGCAAGATGCTGTAATGCAGAGATATTGGCTTGATATTTAACTACCTTTTTGTAAAAAGGTACAGAACTCAAAATGGGAGCTTGCATTGGAATAGCTATTGTATTTTTTCTTGAGATGTCTCACTCACATAAATTGAGTGCCATAAGGTTTGAAAAATCACAAAATGCAGTAATACTATATTCTCTCCTCTCCACCAGACTGCTTGCAAAAACCAGCAGAAAAGAGGGAAAAAAGCAAACAAAAAATTTGTGTAGAATGGGAATCCACTGTACCTCTTAATTTTCAGTTATATCTGTTCCTTCTTGTCTTTGTCAGTTTTAGCAAGGAATGTTTTACTGTTAGTCAAAATCCACTGCTTTAAAGCTGAAAAATGGATTGTCTTTGCATCTCTTTGTTTGCCTCCTCATGGAATAAAAAACAGTAATTTTGCTTCAATGTTTCTGTGATACACAGTTGAAAGAAGTTAGTATTTCTTTGTCTCCTATTTTTCTTAGTTAGATCGATTCAAGGAACCACCTGCATATGGACCTATGTGTGACATCCTGTGGTCAGACCCGTTGGAGGACTTTGGAAATGAGAAGACTCAGGAACACTTTACTCACAACACAGTCAGGGGGTGCTCGTACTTCTACAGGTGATTATTACTGCTTTGAATAGATTTCTGTGGGTGACCTTCTTCTGTTTTTGCAATATAAATGTTTGCTTGAACTTTGTGGCACTGCTTAGATAATTAGGTCCTTTTTTCTGCAGACTAGCCTTGTTTTCAGATAAATTCACGCTTGCTTTATTTGAATCTCTGCCTTTAAGCCACAGCTGGGAAACCCAAAGTGACTTAATTTTATTCACCAAAGCCTGCATATTTTCCTTATTTCAGTTCTTATAAGTTAAATAATGAATATGTCACTTCTGGAAAGCAGTACATAGCTGTGTTTCTAGTTTGAAAATTAGAACTCAATTTCAAATGAAAGATGCCAGCATTGGAAAACTGATTACCTATTGTTCTGCAGGGTAAGTAAAAATTGTCATTTCTCCCTCACAGGTACTTTTTTCCCTCTGTTTGATCAAAATTTTGTTTATGCTTGATAATAATTCTTCCCAAGAAATTCAGGGTTTGAACAGCATTATTAAATGCGACTTACTAAGAGCTGAAATGCAGACAAGTACCTGCAATATTCTTGAAGAAACATGTATGGACTTAAATGCAAAGATGCCAAGTTGTAATTAATCTCTGAAATTATTGCTTTCTATTGATATTTGTTAGTAAAATGTATCTGTGGGAACATTCCTGACAAAAAGTAATAGTAATGGGGATAGAAGGACATCTAAAGCAAATCTGTGGGTTAGTTTGAGACTATTTCAATTAAGCTGTCTTCTCTGTTTCTTTACCATAATTGTTCTTTAATTATGGGGTTTTTTTGGTCTCTCTCTGTAATGAGTCAGAAGACTCTCTCCTGTACAGCAAAGAGGATTTCCTTGGGTGCTGGGCAATGTCCCACTGTCTCTTCTCTGGCACTTCACAGGGAGACCAAAGGTACAAGCCACAAAGTTCCTGTTTCCCAGTTGTGCCTGGGTGCTGACTGCTGCCTTGCTCCATTTCCAGTGGTGGGCAGTTTGCTTTGTAGGCCATATGCTACATATGGTGTCTGTGGACACCACACAGAAGACACCCCTTTAAGTGTGCTTGAGCTGGTGATGGAGAGCCTCTCAAGTGCTACTTCCATTCTCTCTTCATCATAGGATCAGCTCATGTTACCTCTCGTACAGTGTTGGTGATTACATTGTACCTTCCTCAGACAATGTAAGGATTTTGAGGGATTTGAGCTCTTTTTGCATTTGTTTGTTCGGGTTTTTTTCTTATAGTAGTTAAGAACAATATACGTGGATACCGGAGTAGCAAAAGTATCAGGAGAGGAGGTTAAATGGCAAAATGAACAATGTATTCAGTGAAATTTTAATTAAATAATTCATTTTTATTCAGGAGAAATGTGAAGATGCTCTTGAAATGTTAAGAGGTCGTTGAACTTTTTGAAGGGAAGCAGTTCTCCTTCAGCCCATGCTAGCAACACCCAAGTCCCAAGTTTTCTCAGCAAACTCAGCAGAAAGGAGGAATCTATCTCCTTTAGTTGTCTTAGAAAATCTCACCTTGAACATAACTGACCTGTAGATGTTTAGTGATAAGTAAAAAGTAAATCAGTGGCTTCCACCAGTAACCAGGTGATAGAACCACTGGAATTAACCTCCTTGTTGGTAACGTTCGCAGGAAGGAAACAGATGGTTTGATGTTTAAAAATGAGTTTTCCTAGTCCTTTGTTTGATCCATAATGGCTGCAGTGTGGGGACGGGCTGAGAACAAAGCAGTCTGCTCTGCAGCCTGGGCTGCCAGCACTCACCTTCTGTGGGCAGGTCGCTCAGCAGCCTCCTGATGTACACCGTCTGGAAGGTGCTTGGTACGTGTGTTTGGGCTCATGATGAGGGGGAGTGTCAAACTGTCGCAAACAATTGATCCTTGCAGAAATGGGCATATGACTGAGGGATAAAACCATTCCGCTTCCTTTCAGCAGCTCCAAATATTGGAATGTGCCTGGGATTCCCAGACACTCTGCAGAGGGATTAATAGTGATTTCCCCTTGTGAAAAGCCTGGCAAACATCCCATGTGCTTAAATACAGAGCTGTGTATGTACTGAAACATCTTTGAGGTTGGTCTTTTTTCAGTGGTCCACCTCATACAATTAATTTAAAATTTCTTTAAAGTATGTATCAGTTTGCCCCGGAAAATATGTCAGACCCAGTCTGTGTCCTGACTCATATTCAGAAAACTGCATGTTTCAGAAGAAGAAATATTTAGATGACACCTTATTATCAGGTCATGTGTGAGGGGCATATAACTGATTAATGATTCAAGCAGACAGCTTGCTTCAAGTCACGTTATCTGAGATTATATAAAGACAAGCATTCATTTTAAAAAAGTGCCTAGTTACTCTGGAAGGTGACTGATTACTTACCTAATGATAATACCTGGCAAAAAAAGTTATCCATCAGTGTGCAGTGTCTAGTGTCTAATTTTCCTTTACTTTTCTTGTTACTTACTGAGAAAAGAAATTAATTTCCCTAAACAGGCAGCTCAGCTTGTAAAAGGGGGACTGAGTTATGCATTCTTCCTTAAAGAATGTCTCTTAATAGGATGACTTTGTTTATTCTTCAGTGAATAAAATGATACAATAACTCTCAGGCATTTCTATTAGAAACAGGTTAGGTGTCAGGAAGAATTTCTTCACTGAAAGGTGGGTCAGGCATTGGAACAGCTACCCAGGGAGGTGGTGAAGTCACTGTCCCTGGAGATGTTCAAGAAACAACTGGGCATGGCACTTAGTGCTATGGTTTAATTGACAAAGTGGTGATTGATCAAAGGTTGGACTTGATGATCTTGGAGGTCTTTTCCAACCTTAATGATTCCGCACTATCTGACTTGGCAAGATAAACTCCTACTTACCATCTTGATAGTGTCTTCTTTCAGTGATAGGAAAGCTTCACGAGGTCAGCTGGACTTTTTATCTCTGAAAATAATACTACATTATGGAGAGACAGCCACTAAGCAGGTTTAAGCCTTTGTTGAGGTGTGGAGAAAATTCTTCCCTTTCTAAGCCATCCCAGGATGGAGAATGTCACAATTTCCATAAGATTACTGGTTGGATGAAGAATTAAAATGTTCTTTGATTGCATTTGGACAAAGTTATTATGAACATACATGGCCTTATCCATGAAAATTTGTCATTGGATCCACATCCAGCTTGTTTTGTTTCCCTTGTGTCTAAGCTGTGGTAAAGAACATGGAGAGTTTGGTTGTGCCACTGAGTTAATTAGCAGTGTTTTATCCTATGCAAAGTATATCAAGGGCTTCCTGTCAGGACTAAGCAATGTGCAAGCTTAACCCTTGATTTCTGGGGTCATCTGTGTGGTTAATACTTGGTTGTAATTACTGTTAAGAAGAGAATGAGGTCATGTGAGCATGGCCAAAGTCAATGGATGACCTCAGAAGTAGCGCATACACTCAGAGGTTTTGCACACGCATGGTGCTTCAATTTCTAGCGTTTTCTTAGTGAGTTAAATATCAGTTCTTAAGCAATATAAGCTTATGAAGCTTTGAGCTTTATAAGCCTCTTTGGCTGTTGACTACATTATATTTTTCCAAAGCAAAATAAAAACCCCAAAGGCAAAAATGGCAAGAGTGACTTGCATTGCAGACTCCTCTGAGAGCTTTGTTTGCCAGTGAAGCAGCCACTGGATAACTGAAATGGTTCAGCCTTACAGATACTCTGGGGTAGAGTAATAATTTTGGCCCTGCCAGCACATCATTTCTGTGGAGTACTTGACATGCAAGTTAAGTTTGTGAGTATGCAAAGACCAGAGAAATGTCTGCTGAAAGCTTTTGAAGACTGTAACATGTTTCAGCTCAGGGTGGAAGGCACAATTGTATGAATTCTTTTCTTTTGCCCACTTATCCACCCTTCCTTCTCCCAGGCCAAAAGCTTTTTGCCGGCTTCAGATCATCTGCCTAGATGTACTGGTAGAATTGCTCATCAGACCTGGGAACACATCCAGTTTTAAAAGAATGACTCTGCAAAAAAGATGTGTTTATTTTTTTTAATCCCATACAGTTCCCTTGCTCTACTTCCCAGTGCAGCTCTGCAGACAGCACAGCTAAGGGCAAGAAAAAGCAGGTGGAAAGGGATCTTCTGGGAGCTTTTTAGGACAGCACAGCAGGAAAAGCATTGCCTTTGGAAGCTCAAGTGTATGAGGCCAGTTGGTTTTGCTGAAAACCTATTTTATATTTGCATGTAATCTTTTTGGAGTAAATCTGAATGCCCTCTTTTTAAAGAAAGGTTTATGCCTCTGTTTTAATGATATGATGAAGGATATAAAAGAGAGTTATGTTAATTCCATCCAGTTTTTCCAGTTCTGGTGGAAAAACAATTTGAAAACATTCGCCATTTTGATTCTTACTAGCGAAGGATTGCTTCTCTTCCAAAACTGCATAGAAGATCACGCAAAAGAGACCTCAGAACTAGTAAACTATGCATGAGGCATTTTAATAAAAGAAGTATGCCAAAGAAGGGAATATCACAGTCACATACTCCAAGGGGAATAACATCTCTCTAGCTTAGCAGAGTGGTATTTTGTTTTCTCTGTGAGTCACCACTCTGCCATGATTCAGCATGACACATGAAGGCAGAAGGCTGGGTCGCTCTGGAAAAGCCTGTTGCGTGGGGGATTTCTGTTTGTTTGTTTTCCCTCTTGGCCAACTGCTTTATTTCTGGCTCATCTGAATTACAGTCTGGGCTCTGCAAAGCAGGGACAAGGAGGAAAGTGTTTCTGGAAGGATAGCGCTCGGAGAAACTAGTAGGGAATTTGATTTACAAGACAGTCATTTGCATTAGAAAGATTAGGAAAAATACTCCAAGCAGAAGTCATTTCTGTAAAAGATTGTTTCTGATAACTTTGACCATAATCTCTCTTCTGTTGGCATTTTGCAGGACTTCCTGCTTTTTACCTGAAGGACATGTATTTTTGTGTTGAGGAATATTGTTTAATAGAAAGCAAGCAGATATTAAGAAGTGCTATATGGATTGCATATGTAATAGCTGCATGTAGTGGAGACTTTGCTTCTCCCCAGGCCCAGCTTCAACAAGGAGCTGAAGAAAAATGCCTGTGACTTGTGTTGTTTTTTTCAAAATAAAGTGTCCAGATAGACTGCTCCTGGATTGTAGTGGTCTGGCTAATAGGACTGCTGGCACATTGCAGATCCCATCCTATGCACTTAGAAGAAAAGATGGCAGGAAGGTATTTTTTTTGGTCAATTTGCATGGAACACTGTGTGTAATCTCCTCCTCTATAGGCGTGGGCCCTGTAGAATCCGCCAAATTCTTCTAGTAGAAGTCTATTTTCCACAGACTTAGGAAGAATAAGATAATGGAGGAATAAAAAAACCCCACCACTTTTGTACTTGAAATGGAAAGAAGAACCTTTCATGTCTATTTAAGAGTGATTTTTATCACTTCATTGTATCTTCTTTAAAAGCAGTACTTAACACTGGATGAAAAGAATACTATGGGGGAAAAAAAAGTAAGAGCCAAGACATTCTGAGCAGCTGAACTGATAATGAACATAATCAACTGTCTATCAGATTTCTCATTATAGACCCCAGTTTTCAGAAGTTAATGTAAAAATTTCTAAACAAAATGTACCATAAGTCTACATTTAGTCACAATTAATTATGAAAAGAAACGTATGCAAATTAGTTCTAATTTTCAAGTGGTTTGAATGGCAACCTGTCAGCATTTGAGATCATTGCAGTTGCCAAAATGATACCCCACATAAATTGGGAATTGAAATTATTTTATAATGGCAATCTTTTTAGACAGTTACAAACACCAAACCTGCATCTGAGAATATATGGTAGGTGGCTCAAGTCCAAAACCAGCAATATAGCATTTCATTGGGTTTGTAGCCTCTAGTTGCAAATGACATTTCAGTGTCAAAATATTCAGGAAGGCTGGAAGCAAGTAGTAGCATTTCTCTTCAATACACTGAAGGAAGATGATGCATTAGATTGGTGGGGAGGCATTGGGCGTTTTTTCATGAGTTTTCATCTTTTTCTTGCATGAAGTTGGAAACTGAAAGGGCTGTTAATTGATTGCAAATGGGCACTGAAGGTGGTCCATGACATCGTGCCTGGGACAGCAGGGTTTTTTTGTGTAATATGTATTTGATCTCCTGTATTTTTTTTTTATTTTGCTCAGTATATTTAGGACAGCTTTAATAAAAGTGTTTTGCATAACAGTGTTAGTGTATGACTTTATCTTGCTCCTAAGGTACTGCAAAACAGTCTGCTCTTGCCAGAGTCTTTGATAATGCTCACTGTTCTTAGCATAATACCTTGCCATGAGTTACATTTGAAGATTCAGAGTCTCTGCAAGTCTGTCTGTGTTATTTACAGGCACAGTGCAAGCACATCATGCTGCGGAGTCAGCACAGAAGGTAGCAGCGTCATGTTGCGCCAGGGAAGGTTTAGGTTGGATATTAGGAGAAATTTATTCACAGAAGGGCTTGTCAAGCACTGGGACAGGCTGTCCAGGGAGGTGGATGGGTCAGCATCCTTGGAGGTATTTAGAAGACATGTAGATGTGCTGCTTAGGGATACAGTTTAGGGGTGGACTTGGCAATGCTGGGTTTACAGTTGAGCTAAAGGATCATTTCCAACCTGAATGATTCTGTGGAGATTCCCCAACACCTTCTATTTCCTTCTTTCAACCCTTCTGTCTGTTCTATTATTTGAAGTAGAAGAGAGACAAACTGATGGTGAAAAATAATTATGGTGGCTGGATGTTACCACAGGGTATATTTTGCATTTTTGCAGCTATCAGGTAACATTTCAGAGCTTTTATGTAAGGTTTACACCTTTTGTCACTGGTTTGGGGTTTTTTTGAGCAACAGTTTTGATTGTTGTTCTCCTACTTGCCCAGCAATTTGGAGAGATGATTGTAACATTTACATGTCACATCCTGGACCTCAGATCGAAGAAAATATGTGTCCTGATCCCGGTCTCAGGTCAGGTACTGCCTTGGAGCAGACTGTACTCGGAAGGCAGCTCAATTCTCCACCTATGGCAGTCTGTCTCTCTACCACATCACCTCCAGAGCTCAGGCGCTTGGAGCTAATCAGGCTCACATCAGACACAGCGACGCAGGTGAATCACAGCTCAAACTCCTTTACCTGGCCAGCCTGTCTAACACCACCCGTACTGGAAGTAAAGTCAGATAGTGACAGGAGGTGGGAACACTTGGTTTCTCCCAAAGTTTAATGTTTTAAATGCAACTCCTTTAAGCTAGTGGCAAGGGTGTGCCAGTAACTTGCTGCATGCCTTGCTACGACTGATATTCAGTTCATCAGTGCCTTTCAGATGTCGGGTCACCAGGCTGCAGAGATGTGGATGAGGCCAGCTGCAACCTCACAGGGTTGCCAGCTTCCCACCCTGCTGAAAGGTCATGAAATATAAAGCAGTCACCTGAACGATTGCTTGTTTTCAAGGGTGAGAAATAAATCTGGATAAAGTAAGACAAATTATATGGGACTGACTGACTTGAAGAGGGACAAAAGGGAAATGCTCTAGATGGCATCTGGATCAAGACTCTTTCCCACCCCTTAGATGTTTTTAAGGGGCCTGGTAAGGTTTTGCCTGTGAAGGCTTTTTCATTTCAGCACCACTTCTTCACACTTTTCCATGCACATCCTTTGTTCTGTTTTGCTCCACCACAGTTGACTTTTGACAGGGGAAGCCAGGAAATGTTGGCTTTCTTGGATTCTGCATAAGATTACTAACAGGGCAAAAAAGGTTTTCCTTCCTGTCTTGTGGTGATAAGTGGTCATTGTTCTTGTTATCCTTCAGTAGAGGCATGGAGAATCATCAGTAGTTTAAAAGCAAGAAGTAACAGTTGTTACAGGAAAAAAAAAATTTTTGAAAGCAACGAAACAAAGTCAATTTAAGTTTTGTAGCAATTATTTATGTATAATTTTAAACAGCATTTCTCTGAAAACTTAGTTATTTCACATTTGCACTGTCAGAACTGCTGTGTTCCATTTTTCTTGTGATTTCCATGTGTTCAGTGTCTTAAGCAGAAAGAGTAGTTTTCACAGTGCTCAGATAGTAAGAAACGTCTCCTTCATTCTCCTTAAACACAGCAGTGTCCATTTTCAGTGAAAAATACAATAGAGATTCCACCATCACCATTTTCACCTCATGATTCTGTTTTCACTCATATGGTAGAATGTATGTTGGAAAGATGTATTCAATGGGCACTTTGGGGGAGTTTCAGAAGTCACGGGATTTACAGTTTAATTTGCCAAGGGGAAAGATAATTCTCATTTATCACTGAGAGAAAGTTCAGGAAGGTCAAATATCCCCAGTTTGGACATGGATTTGTCTTTCTCTTTACCTTTCTTTCCACCTACCACCTTATTTTCTGGCGCCCACAAGCAACCAGTGTTAGTGAGTGAGAAGGTTTTCTGTTGCAAGCAACCATTGTATTACATTTCATTTTTTTGGAATATGTTAAATCTTAGAGTAATAAAAGAAAGTGCTTTCTTTCTGCCAAGCCATAGGGTGATTGATACGTAATGAATTGCAACTTCTAGCATTCCACTCCATGCGGTTATGAGGTGGGATTAAAACAGATACTTCTGCTAGTGTTATCTCTCCTGAAATCTGCCTGCAAAGCAGGAACTGATTTAATGAGTGATGCATGTTACATGATACATTTTTTAAAAACTGTGTAGTGCTTCTGATAATGCTGTAATAGGTGCTGTTATCTTTTTTCCAACAGTTACCCTGCTGTATGTGAATTCCTACAGCACAATAACTTGTTATCCATACTCCGAGCTCATGAAGCCCAGGATGCTGGGTAAGTATGTGTGGGGAGGGGCCAATAATAATGTATAATGGCTTACCATTCTCAAACAGAGCACAGAGAGGAAGAACAATGAGTGAGAATGAAATAGAAAAATTAGGTTTTAATTTAAGCTGTCAGCTTTTACTAATGCTATAAAAATGTGCTCTGGCTTTACAGTGTCTTTTACATTAATATTACTGAGTTACAGGACTTAATGAGTCTTTATATATGCTACTTACTTAGCCTTAGTGATTTTAAGTGACATAAAATGATCAAAAGTTATTTGGTTGCCAAACTTGGAAAGAAAAACAAATTCATCTCAGAAAAAGATGTTTTGCAAATGTTCCAGAGACTTTTGACACACAGATTGCCATCATGCCTGGTAAGTAATTTGGCTCATGTAGGCCAGAACTGTCATCTTTCAAGTCTTTCACAGCTACCTGAAACTTCTGGGCCTACTGATTTTACACTTCATAAAAATTAAAATTATGGAATTCAATAGCCATAAATTTTTGTATGCAAGGAGTATCATTAATGAATCTAAGGAGTTTAAGACACTGTGCAAAAACAGTCCAGGTAAAGCACTAGGTGGTGTTGATGATTCCCCAAGAAATTATTGTATTGTATTTTTTGTGCCGCTTTAAAAATTATTTTTAAAAAACCTATTATTTGAATTGTGCCATACTTGTGAGATATTAATGAAAGATCAGAATCTGAATAAATAGCTCTGCATATTGTGCATAAATTATTATTGTGTTTGTTTGGAGGTAGAAACTTTATGCAACTAGAATAGCAATAAAAGATAAATTAGCGACATTGTAGGAGTAAGGTCAATACTCATTATGCATATAAAAAGCTATTGTGAATGTTTGAATTGTCACATACTTAAAAACGTCAGTGCAATTAAAAGCAATCTATTACTGTGCCAAAAATACCTGGCATGAAATACCCAGGGGTAATGAAATTTCATTTTTATTGTATTGCTTTCCGATAAAGGGTGAAAAATTAAATTTTGTGGAAGAGATTGCATTGAAACTATACAACAGTTTCAATGCATCTCTTGTGAACATTTGCAAGATTCTTCAGTTTCTTGTAGCGGAGGACTAAAGAGTAGCTTTTGGTGTACTTGTGTCTTAAGTACTGTTTGGTTGGTTTGTTTCCAGTTACTTGCAGGTTTAATGCTTGACTGATTATTTGTTGGTCCAAATAATTTTATTTTTCATAAGGCAACAAGATTAGGTAATGAAAACATGCAGACATTAATAAACTGGCTAATAGACTGGATAAGATTGGGCACAGCACTGAAAGTGTTGGACCCCCTGTTTCCTCTCCCCTACTCATACATTTTGCTTCCCCTGGCCTTGCAGTCATGTGCAGTGGGTGATGGAGAATGTGCAGTTCTGTTCTGAAGGCAGCTGCAAGCCATTTGCTGGTGCTTGCCACATCCACAGTCCTAGTGAGGAAGGTCTGGGAGTGTCCTGGGGGGTATGCCTGTAGGGGCCACAAGGCTCCAGGGGTAGGCACCGAGCAAACTCATAACAAAACCCCCCTCTGGCTCACTAAATTTCAGACAGAGGCACAACTTTCAATCATGGGGTGATCACTGGTCCTGCCAAATGGATGTAATGAGAAAGCCTGCAGGAAATACTCTTTGCCATGGTTTTTAAAGAGCTCATGTGTGTGTTTCTCTTTCCTGGCATTTGTTAACAGCCAGTACAGTAATGTACTAGAGTTTTCTTGCACCGTATTTGGTCAGGGATGAATATACATCCAACACTGGGCAATAACTAGTGTCTTCTCTCTCCTCTTAGGTACCGTATGTACAGGAAAAGCCAAACAACAGGCTTCCCTTCTCTAATCACAATTTTTTCAGCACCAAACTATCTAGATGTATACAATAACAAAGGTAAGAATTTAATTCCTGTTAATATACAGTGTACTTATCTTTTCTCAAATATGTTGAGTTTTTTCCATTCTTTATTAATCAGTTCATGCCCGTTTTCTTCCTCTATTTATTAGTTCATGCTCATTCCATTTATTACATAATACAGACCTAATTAAATCTATTACAGGCAGACGTATGCCTGTGAACATAACTGTGTATTCTTAATTCTCCTTAGGATATTTCTGTATTTTGACGGCAAGTTATTAAGTGAACGTTACACAGAAAGCAAAACCAAAAACAGCTCTATTAACTAAGAGAAATACATTAAGAAGTGTTCTGGGTGAGATACTTAGAGCCCAGTGTTACTTATAATTAATTGTTAGCTCTTTGCTTCTTTCCAGTAAAATTAATGGAGTTCGTATAGGCAAACTGCCTAGCCAGGAACAAATTCTGTGGCAGATCATCAGTGGATAGAGCACGGGATAGATATTGTCTGTGTTCTTTTATGATTTGGATTTCTTAATCCTTGAACAATATAATGTAGAAAGTTAAATATAATTAGCCAAAAAATCAAAAGGTTATAGCACAAATAAGAGCCAATAGTCACTCTATAAAGACTCTGCTGAATTACAAGTGTTTGCAGCTTCTCTGAATTTGTTAGTTTATTGCATTCCTGGAAATCTTTAATGAACTGGGGGTGGGGGGAGGGGGAATCATGCTTCTAAAAATAAAGCATTTTAATAAACCTGTCCTCCTGTATCTTGAAATGAGCAGTAATGTTCCCTTTCTCCTAGTCCCAGTAAAGTTAAAATTATTGGTGTTCCTCTGCAAGGAAAGTAAATTCTTTTTTTCAGTGATATGCTTGAAAGTAGCTCCCTTGCAAAGAGATTGATTTCGCTTGAGAATGGATATTTTTAATTTGGTTGCTTGTTTGCAGAGGAGGTAAGGAATTTTTTTTTAACTTGCAAAGGAAAGCTTCTTCAGGCATCATTTTATATTGTAATATGTATAATCTAAAAGCTGTTATGCCATGAAGTGTATGCAAGGGAAGGAAACACTTCGCTTACATAATGGGGCTTGTACACTTCAGATTTCCTAGTATGCCTGTTAACTTGTTGAAAAATTAATAAATTATTCTGCAGACCACGCAAGCAGAACTGTCAGTAGCTACCTTCAGGGAAGTTAATAATGTAAGGGCTCTGCTAGTAACCTAAAAAAGTGTAGGATGAAGCAAGAAATGTGTTAATTTTCTTGGTAGCATCATTGCTATTGTGGCGAAGTGTGTTAACCCTCTGAGTTGCCTCCTTTGGGTCGAAGCCTGAGCAACCATGAGTTCACAAGGAAGGTCACAGAAAGTGTTCACCTTTTGATTTTCAATGCATGAAGGTAGTTCTGTGCAGTGAAGGCAATGGGTGAATGAGACCTTGTCCTGAAGGCAAACGTTAAATGTAAAGCCATGATTTGCAGTGTTCAGAATCTTGAATTTGAAACAAGATTTTGGGTGGTAAAGAGAAGCACCTTTCCATTATCGCCTTTGCAGAAGAGAGAGTAATTTCCCTTGTTCCACAATGCTCCACTGTGGCAGGCAGGTCTTAAATTCAGTGGGAAACCTTTTTTGGTGGAAGGCTGTACAGGAGCTGCAGAGAGTTGCTCGGTATCTGTGGTCACAACTGGAGTTTGGATGTGTTTTTGGTGGTACCTGCTCTGAGCGAGCTCAGGCAAATCAGCAGTGGTGCGACATCAGCACCAGTGTGCCACTCTTTAATATATGGCTTGTTGTAAATTTAGAGCCTGACCTTTAGCAGCTTTGTAATGAATTGCTATTAACTGCCTCTTTTTCTCTCATTAGAGGTTTTGACACATTATTTCATGTGACTGATTGCACTGACTCTTGGCATTTAAAGTACATTGTGCGTAGTTTTTTATGCTGCTTTGCTCACGTGTCTTTATTTGGCTACTCTTCGGGGGCTTGCTTCCCTTTTCAAGATTAGAACTCACCATTATACTCATTAAGTCCAAAGCATGGCTACTTGTTGGCTTCCTTGATTTGCAGCAGATGAATTAACTGGGAACACAGAGTTTCTGACTGACTGATTTCAGGGGATGAAGGAAAGCATTTCCATCCAGAGGTGTTGCAGGACAGTTGCTCTAGCTGCAGACTCATCAGGCACTGGTGCAGAACCTGATGATTTTTATCATTTGGAGTTTTGGTTACTGTCAGTCCTTGGAAAAGGAGTTAATCTCCTACTAGTAAGTGCCTTCCTGTTGTATGTATTCTTAGTGTGCCACTAGCTGTCAGTTAGCTCTGGAAGTCATCCTAAATAATTCCTGAGTGGCTCCAACTCCCACTGACATGAAATGGGTCATTTTTAAATGCAGTGTTGTTGAAGATAAATACATTTTTTAAAAACCTACAAGAGGCTAAGAATGCTCATTTTCCTCCCAGGGTGAATAGTTCTCATACCCATTAAAGCAGATATATCTTCTTGTCCTTTTTCAAAGTACTTCAGAAGGAGTAGACCTGGTTGCCAACTTTATCTAAGGGCTCCTTCAGTCACCACTGGAGAGCAGCCACTGGGATCAGCTATGTCCTCAAAGGAGTAGGAGAGAGGTGACAATCCCAGAGCAAAAGAAGGTTTGACAGAAGTAGCTGAAGATAAGCTACCCCAAACAAGACCACGTTCAGCATATGTGCTGTTAATAATGCTGCCGTAGACTCTCCTTATGGGCAGTCTCACGATACCAACCCACTGTGGGAATCTCTTTTGGTTTTATCTGCCGGTTTCTGGCACCAAAGGGGGTTCTCTGTATCCTTTGGTTACTGGATATTGCTTCATGAAAGCTGCGTGTGTTATTCATCCTATGTGTGGCTGCTGGTCCCATCGCAACCCCAGGCCATGCGCTCGCACAGCTTTGGGTGCCACAGTGAGGTTTTTCCTTTAGGAGGCTCCCATCAGGGGTTCCCTGTGTAGGAAATGGAGACAGAGAGGCTTTCAGGGAGTGACTCAGAGACTCAGAAACTACCTAGATACTTGGAGCCTTATGTCCTCCTTTTTCCATGATTATCTATTTTCATTATAATTTCCTTCCATAATCATTATAATGGAGAAAATTGGCAAAGGGAAGGAATTTTTATATGTTTTTGGCAACTTCTGAGCTGCTGTTTGGTGTCTTCATAGCTTTCTTAAACAATTCTGCTTTCATTTGTATTATTAAAAGGCATAAAGAAAACAATATTTTAGGTTTATTATTAAAACTTGTTACAAGAAATATCAGAGCATTGATGACTTTTCTAAGACTACTGCTTCTGGAGAGGGAGCTCATCCAGGAAGATAAATGTTAATTGCATTGTAGTTACTTGTGACTTCAGGTCCTCAGAGGAAGGCTGTGCTGATTGAGAAACTGAGAAAGTTGTGTAAGTACAAATTTACCCCTGGATTCAAGGGTGCCCATCACTACAAGAAATTCTCTATAGCAAGAGAATAAGAGGGTGCCGAAAATTCCAGTATGGCAAGTTCTGGCCTTGTATCATGTCTAAACTTTCATTCCTGCATTCAGTATTTCTTTATGTCTTCATTAGGACTTACTGTAATGCTGTTCATGACACACACACCCCTCAAACAAAAACAACAACAACAACAAAAAAAAAAGTAAAAAAATCAAGAGAAATATTTTACAGAAGTTTTGCAAACACTGTTATTTCAGTGTCTGACAGTCACTTCGGTAAGTGCATGCTTTTTGGCTCAGTGAACACTTTTAACGAGCTCTTTAAAGACAGACTATTATCTTTTGAACACTTAAAAAATTAGGTTTCATAGTGGAGAGAGAACCACGAGAGAATCCAGAGTTATCCAGAACAAACCCCAACATGCAACAGCATACACATGTTGTTGCTGAAAGGAAAAACAGATGATGCAGAGAAACAAAGAAAGTCTGTAGGAGAGTTTGGGATACTAGAAAATTGAAAAAACGTGTAAATCGGCATTCTTGTTAATGTATCACCTAAGTGATATGTCAGTAAAGTGTGTATGAAGTATCAACATGCAGTATAGCAAGGATACACATTAAGAAATGTACCTGATCCAGATGGATCTAATGGGAAAATTATTTTTATCTGGAAAAAGACAGAGTAATAAACCTGGAAGACAAGACTGATCTTTGAGAAATCTTGGCACTTTGGGAGAAAGGAAAGAGATGAAACCTTCTGTTTGCCCTATCAGTTTTCTTAAATGCCTTATCTCTGCAGTTGTGATGAGTTCTTGTCACGGAAACAAAAGCTTTTAAAGAGGAGCTGTCAGGGTATCTAGGCCATCTCATTGCCAAATCGGAGAAGTTTGCCAAAAGTGATTTTTGCAGTCTCTTGAGAAAATCTTGAATGCTACTCTGCTCTTTCTTTGGAAGATACAGTTGCACATGTGAAATAAAAATCTTCAGATTTCTGTAAGGGAAGATTTGCCCACCTGCAATTAGACTCACTTTTGCATTGGATTATTTAAATCATTACCTTGTATAGTAAATATTTTTTCCTTTGATAATGTTTAAACTCCTTGAGCATTTTACTAACCATTATCCCTGATCTGACTTGGGCAGAAAATGCTGTGGTTACTTAGCAACTCTGCTGGAGGAGAAGGCAGTGTTCCCAGTTGCACAGTTAATGTTGAAGTTAATTCAGCATTAAATTAGAAATTGAAATTCTTAGGTATGAAGAATTTGAGAGACCTTTCACTGATCTAGTTTCTAAAAGCAGGATGAGTTTTCTGAAAAAAAAAATAAAATCAGTTAAACTGTTCACTAAAATTATTTTGAGATTGTTCATCTAAAAACATTCTGGGCCAGTATTTCTATCCTTGTCATTATTTATTTCCTCTGATGGAAATGTTATCAATTAATTTATAGTGAAAAAATTGGGCAGATCTTGAAGTAGGACATGTAATGTCTTTGAGAAATTCTGAACTATCTGTCACACATTTTAATGTTGTTCATGTTGCTTAGGGCCCTAATCCACCTCCAAATATACAGGGTTTTAAAGCGCCATTTGAGATGCCAGAGGGTCTGAGACATCCACTCAGATCTGACAGGTACGACACATGAGACAGTTGTTCCAGGCTCATCTTTAACTGAGGGAGACCAAGGAAATATAGCACTAGGCGCTTATATTTAACCCTAAGAAGGTTAGAAGAGCTATCTCCATTTCTAGCTGAAGGAAGGAAGTTTCTTACCTGCACAGTTTTCAACACAGATATTTCCAGCCTTGGGTACCTGTGTTAAATACTTAAAGCTAAACAGTACAAATGCTCTTTGCCTGCTGTGTTAGTGTTTCATTTCACTCTGATCTGATTTCAGCATCCAATATCTCAGTTTATACTAGCATTGGCAAGAAGTATAATATCATCTGGGATATCTGCACGTCTTCACTCTACAAAACATTAGCTTTTAAAAGTTATTTACAGCAGCAAGTATCAAAATTAGGTTAAAATGTGTGTCTGTTAAGAATAATAAGATTCTTGCTGTGGTTGGTGATTATACACGATAATGGCTGGTGGCTTGGTCTGCTAGCATCCGTTTGAGTGTATGTTTGGAAAGAAAATATTGAGGTTGCAGCCTAGAATAATAAGCAAATATTGGAGAGAGTCAGGTTTTTCTCTGTTAAAAGTTTCATAACCAAAGGAACCCATCCCACTTTCTTCTGTCTCCTCCATGTGTGACTGTGTGTGTCCTCTAGTCTTATAACCTTCAAAAAACTTGTACTCTTTTCAGGCTGCTGGGGTCTCCTATATCTACTCAGGCATCAAGTTAAGGTTGACTAGGAAATGAAGCAGAGATGAAACCCCAACCTTTTCTGAACCAACAAAGAGGAGAAAGAGAGCTATGACCAAAGAAGGAAAGGGGCCAGAAAAGCTCAGGGTAACTCCTGCTGTTATCTGAGAAGCATTTTCTTCTCGATCCAGATGAAGTTTTCTAAATAGTAGACAGAACTTCACAATCATAACAAAAGCCTGTTTATTTAGCATTAAATATAATCTTCATTAGTTACCTATATAAAAATATTGTGTGCAGTGTGCTTATAAATGACAGATTTTTAATTAAAAATGCCTGAAGTATTTGTGATACTGGTAAATACCCTACTTTATTTTATACTTTTGAGGAGGGTTATTTTAGATGATTGATCTCTGTTACTACCCTGCTCTATTTCATACTGTCATTTTTCTGCAAGTGGCTTTTGAAGTAATTTGTTGGGGAAATGTGCAGATCAACAATTTTTTAAGTTATCAGACCTTTTTTTTGTAAGATACTGAGGTATATAAATTAATAAGGTGGTGTGAAGATTATTTTATTATACTAATCTTAGCATCAATTATCTTCCTTTCACAGAAAACAACCAAACTAAAGCCACTTATATTTAATTTGATGTTTTCCAAGCTGTTCTGCATATGGTTTAGGCTTTTTCAGAGGCCAGTTTTAAAAGTTCTTTGTAAAAATGATTTATTCAGATTTCACAGAATTTAGAAATAGACTTACTGGATAAATTTAAGAAATAGTAGGAAGGGGAACTACCTCAGCTCACTAATATGATGAATTTGGAGTTTTAGTCCTCCTAAATGAATCTTCAAAACCATTAAGTGGTCCTTTTTGTGTGGTTTTGACTCTTTTTTTTCTGTAAAGCCACAAACTATTTATTTTTACTGTGCAATTGAGTCACTGATAGAAGAAGAATGAATTTCAATCTGCTGTATGTGATCACAGCCAAAACGGGGTGGAAATCTTGAGAGCATCAACACTAGTTTTCTCAATTTTGTTAATACTAAGCCATTTTTTCTTTTACTGGGCAGCGCAATGACTGCCGACTGTCAGACTGGGATGGACAAGAGTCAAATGTGGTTTATTTAAATGGAGGGTGTTTGCCTAGCAAAAGTTCACATAATTGCTAGTGTGCTGTTTTCTCGGTCTATCAGTGATTAGGTTTCAGAAACTCCCAGATCACTCTGGACTCTGTCATCAGCCACAAAATGGAAGACATTGAGCACCCTCTTAAATTTTTGTGGGAAGCAACAGCCTACTGCATAAAGAAAAGTTTCTTTTCTGATTGACACACAGTCAGTGAAAGGAGATAAATAATCAGAAGAAATTGTTCAGCCCCTTCAGCCAACTTTGCAATTCCTACAGTGCTCTCTCACATTGCAGTTGTGCAACTTCATTGCTGGCTCTTAAGTGATAACCAGTCCCTGGAACTGTGTACCTTCTTGGGCAGCCATAGGTGGGAAAGCAAAGTATGATACACCTTGTGATGACAGTTTTTGTTGCTTGTGTTGATTAAAGGTCCTGCATGCAGTCTCCTGTAACTGTATTGTTTAAAGACTTTTATGTCTGTGTGTTCAAAGTCCCTTTGGTGGGACTTCAGTCATAATCTCAAAATTACCTTTTCAGATTACTGTTTCAGCTATGAACCCGCTGAAGCCCATTAACAGAAGTTAACACTGAACTTGTTACAGTGCTTTAAGAAGTGACTATGGCATAAATATCTATATTTCTGCCCATTTGCAAACATAGTCAGGGTGTGTGTGTGTGTGTATGTTGACAAGAATGATGCAAATGTTATACGGTGCAAGACAAACTGTATTAGTATTGATTCATATTATAGGGAGTACAGTCCTAGAGTTTGAATAATGTGAGAAGCAAGTGTCATCTCTTGTACAATCCTACAAATTAAATATGCTGAAAATGTCCATTGGAAGAGCAGCATTCAAGCTCTGAGTGATAAATGTTGCTCTCTGTTATCTCCAAAGCATGGTTGTGAGAAGCTCAGATAACTGTGATGTGGGGGTTTGTGGATAGTCTGCTTCATTCCTCACTGGTGGCAGATCTCAGAGCTTACATTCTTGACTCAGAGGTATGAATTCACTTATCAGCCCATCTTAGTGCCAGGGAAAGTTGATGATGCTGCTTTCAGACTGAAAATTAATTTGGGCTTTACTGAGTCTGTATGCTGTTGTAACTGGCATGCAGGTACTGCTGCTGGATCAAGAGGGTGAAAGCTGATGAGCGGCTCTGCAGGCTGTGCATGCTGTCAGTGTTACTGGTCTGGTAGCCAGTCACATACATGCATGGCTGATGTCTCTTCTTTCTCTCTTCTAGCTGCAGTATTGAAATACGAGAACAATGTTATGAATATCAGGCAGTTCAACTGCTCCCCTCATCCGTACTGGCTTCCAAACTTCATGGATGTGTTTACCTGGTCCTTGCCATTTGTGGGTGAGAAAGGTACGTCAGTTGGTTCCATTCATAAAAACTGCAAAATCATTTCATAGTCACTGAGCATGTGGCTGCTTTTATTTTAAAGGGCAAGAATAATTTGAAGATAAATGTCTTGCTTTTGAGGATAAATTTGTAGAAACAGACCTCAGAGGGGCAAGCAATTACCAACAGCTAATCACATTTTCATATAGTTTTATAATTTCCACTCTTTCCAGGCTATGTGATGCCGTTATGTTTCTGCTGTAGATTTTATGGCACTGCAGGCTGGAGGTGCATTCACTGAACAAAATTCTGATTGTTTTTTTCTTTGTAAGCTCTTGAGCATTCCCTTGGATATTGCTTACTGCTCAAGGGACATCTCAACAGATCTCACTACATGTGGCTACATCTTTACCCAGTTGATCTTTATGATAAGATGATGATGGGTTGCTTTTTCATCAGCAGACACAGAGCTGGTGATACTAAGACCCAGTTTGGCTAACTGTTCCTGGAGAGAGTAGAGGGATGCCAGCAAGAAGGAAAACCTGCTCCTCAGCCCCTTCTCTGCACAGGGCCTACAGTGCCTCATCACTGGCAAGAAGACTCTAAAGAATACAAATGATGCCTTATTGAAACATGATGCTCTTGATGTTGCCTGAATACAGCCTCATGCTATGAATGGCCAGCACACAAAAGCCATGAAAACACTTTGGTCTAGCATATTAAATGAATACAGAATGCAAACTGCCTAAATCCCAAGTCATTTTATTCAGTGCCTGAGATGAAGCTTGCTTTGATCCATCCATTATAGAGTATTGCTGCAACAGCAATTACTGCCAGAAAACTATAATAAACTCTTAAAAGCTGCTTGGAATAACAGTTCTCTCTTAATAGGCAACTGGAAATACAGCCAGCTGTGGCTCTTACCTGCAGTCATGACCGGCTTTGTTTTCAGCTACTCTTTTGTATGAGGAAAGCTGCTGGTGAGACGCCTGAGGTCTCTGTGAGCAAAGCAGATAGACAATGAAACAGGGATTAACAAAGAATAGACAGCTGTTTCCACTAATGGAGACATTACATAATCCACGCTGACGTGTGTTGCAGACTCTTGTGAAGCAGATAAAATGCTTTTATTTTCTTTGGCCATAAACTCAGCGAGGCTGTTTCTAGTTTGGTCATGTTCTCCATACACATTGCAGTCCTGTAAGATGTTCTGTAAGGTTCTTTCAGAAGCTTCCCATCAGCAGCCTCCTCAGGTGGGGCTGCAGTAGGCATGGTCAGATTTGCTAAGGTTCTGAGACCATGGGTGTTCCTCATTCTTCTTCAATCTCTTTTTTATTTCCTCCTTTATGTGTTTCCAATGGTCACACTTAGGAATTTCATGGAAGTTTGAGAGCCTAAAGAAGGGAAACCAGTATTTTCCTTTTTATGCGAAACAATATTCATAGGTATAAGAAATGGTGTTCTACACAGCTTGTTATTTATTTCCTTTTCTTTAATATAGATTTTTTCCCTGAAAGGCCAACCAAGGTAGGAAGCTATTAGTTTCACTGGTTGTTGTTAATGTGGAAAGTGTTTCCACTAATCCTGTTGAAGGGAAATATTAAATCCTTCACTAAAGTAGGAAAAAAATATAGCTTTGTCCCACACTTCTAATGTTCCAAGTCATCATAGTTGTCACAGAAGGGGATTTTGATAACCACTTGACTAAAACATTTAAATTTTCATCCTGTGTAGCTAGTACAAGGCTAGGCATGCCTGGTAACCCATTTAATGATGCTTACTACATGTAGATGTAGTGGAGTTTTTCTTAATCTGCTAATGGTTTCACATTTTACCTCCTAACTTTGGCTTTTTTGTTCTCTACGTTACATTTCCTTGGTTGTGATTTTTGCTGGGGTTATTTTTTCATTGTTCTTACTGTGTACTGTTGGTTAGTGTCTCATAGTTGTCTTTCCAGAAAGAGCTGAGACCAGGGTAGGGGATAGCCTGTGGCTGACCCTTTCGTGCCCAAGTTCCAAAGTAAGCAAGCTGAATATAGTCTGAATTCTCTGAAAATTATGTAACTACTGAATATAGACTAGTTCCCTCTGTAAGGAACCTACAACGTGTAGTCTGTCCTGGATTTCAAGGGATACCGGGGACATCTTAAAAGGGTTAATGTTTTGTTGAACTGGAAGTACCGTGTCCAAAACCTGGATAAATAAATAAATATTCTGTGATCTTCTTGCTGTAACTTCTTCCATTGAAATGTTGTTCCATTCGCTGAGCAGGGAAATCAAATCCTACTGTGTAGGAGCAAGAGGAGAGGGATCAGTTCTATTATCCAGGTTGAGTGAAAGGCAGAAATGTATTGAGGGGGAGAAAACAAATGTTACATACTTCATTGTCAATTGCAAAAAGAGAGATCATAAGCATATTATTTTTTTAAGGTCTGTTTGTAGTTGTGTTCGTTATATTTGAAAAACTTTTTATGGAAATCTTTTTATTAGCTACATAAGACACTTTGAGCTTCTATTACTACATACGTAAAGCAGGTCCTATTGTTTAAAAAGTGTGTGCCATTATCACATTGAATTTTTATTCACACTACTGCAGCTAGAGTTTGCTCTCAGACAGATGAGGGAATCTTAATATGAACATTTTGCACTTGTTTTCCATTTTAGTGACAGAGATGCTGGTAAACGTGCTGAACATCTGCTCAGATGATGAACTGGGAACTGAGGAAGATGGGTTTGATGGTAAGAGCCTCCCGTCCTTGGTCAAGATTGTTTGCCTTTTAAAATTTATTTACTAACCCTGAAATAATTTTCTGAGTCCCATTTGCATTCTGTGCTGCTGAAAGCAACTGTTTTGCTGGATTCCAGTGGAATTGCTTCCTGTATGCTTTGGAAAGAATTAATAGATCTTCTGCCCTGTTCTAACCCTTTTCTTGGTCTCGATCTTTTGGTTTAAAAACCTGTATTTCCCTCCATGAAATCGGGGTTGTATTGTCACAAAGGGGTCAGATGTTGATTTCATGCAAAAGACCACAGGAATTCTCATAGCAAGTTTAATTATATCAGTGAAATACTCTTCCTACAATGAAGTAAGCTTCCTGCAGAGCTCCTTCCAAAATATTGGTACTGTGACTTTGGAAGACTTGTACTTGGAGTATTTCTTTAAATCACGCCTTTTGATGCGTTTGTCTGTCTAAAAGGCTTTACAAGCATAAAATCATTAAAAATAAACATGTAAACAAAGATAGAAAATGTTCTAACCTGACACCTGCTAAGAAGAGAGGAATGGTCACTTCTGTTATCATTTGGGTTGAAGTTTATGTGATGATTAGTTGCGTTGTACCTGCTGGTTTGACTGTCAATGATACTTTATATCTTAAAATTTGGAGATTCTTAGAAGTCAGTTTATTTTATTAGAAAGAATTTTCTACTAGGTTGTACAAGAGTAAATTGCAGCTCTCCAAAATGTCCCTTCTCAATTGAGCAAAGCTGAAAAAAATCCCATGCATCCCTAACTTTCTTACCATGAATGCTTTCAATGTTTTTAAAAAACCTGTGAAAAGTAATAATAAATCATCTATTTAATAAAAATAACCTGTGAAAATAACAAAAATACTAAAAATAATAAGAATAAAAGAACCTGGAAAAAAAATCTACCTTCTCTAGGTAGAATGAATGAACAAGGAAAGTGAAGAATTTTGAAGTAAGACAAATACTTAATGACATTGTAATTAATAATTAAGCTTCTCTCTCAAAGTATTTATTTTTAATCTTTGGAACAGGAAGCTAGATCACAGGTTTTGCAGAAAGTTTCCTTCGTGACGGAGAAGACTGGTATGGATGATAGTGTTTTGATTTTATTCTGGAAAGCCAGATGGAATTCCCTGTTCTGCATCTGCCACAGAGTGTGGACATGAACAATTATCTTGCAGGACTTGGGACAAAGACTGAATTTATTGAAACCAGTAATCAGTGGAGAGAGGAAAACACCTGTTTGAATATTGTGCCCATTTTTTTCCTCATGAAATTTAAATAAGTCAGTACTGTGTAATTAAAGCAGTGTGTGAAACTGTACAGAGGCATACAATGAGTAAAAACTGTGTCAAATTAAATACAGTAGCAACACAACCATGTGCTTAAAATCCTTGGCTCAAGAAAGCGTTTAAGTGCAGGGTGAAATCCCACTGAATGCAGTGCCAAAGCAAAGACTTTTTTTAATTAATTCAGGCTGGCCTAATACTTTCCTTTAAGGTTGTACTATAAGCTTCCATTGGGCATAGAGAGGCCAGTGCCTGTAGGCTTTTCCTAAAATTTCAGTGTCAGCATTCCCATCGCTAAGTTAACAGTTCACGACCACGTTTTCAAATGCACAGTCAGAGATACAGAGGCATTAGAGGTCTTGGGGAACAGCAGCCCTCTCCAACTGCAGGATGTCTCTGCATCTACTGCAGTTTTTTTGGGAGGAATGTAAACCCCCACCTCATTTCCCTGGGAGTTTTACCATGGCACTCCTCCAGATGTGGAGTTTGCAGCATTGCAGGTGTCTAAGCAAGGAGACAGGCTGAAATCCTCTGGGCTCGCACGTGTGTGTACTGCATAACAATATCTAACAGTGTTAAAGTTTCCAGATGAGGAATAATTAAACTGTTCCTGGTACTGTAATGCTAATACTGTTGTCTAAATCTGCTTTCAGTTTTTTCTGTATGAATGATTTCTCTGTGTAAAACATTATGGTAAGGAAGATACCAGAAATGTCATCTTTAGCATGTGTAGCTAAAAACCAGAGCTGGCATATGTTCATGTCTGCTTTCCCACATAATCCCCTTAGAGCTGTAAAACGGGATCTGTGGCACTGGTACTGCAGCTTGCTGTGGGCTCGTGCTTGCACCTCCAGCCCACTGCATCCAGTGAGCTCATGGGGATTGTGCACATGAAGAGATTGAAGGATTTAGACATAAAAGTAAATTTGAGGGTTGATTTAAATTTAAATAGCAACTAATATCTGTAATGATTTCCTAGTGAGTTCTGATGTATTATCTGTACAGCAAACAAAAGCCCTTTTTCTCTCAGAGATAGTTGAGTTCCCTCTCTTTTTCCTTTTTTCTTTCTTTTTTCCCTGAAAGCCTTGCCTTTTGGGGGAGAAATTACAAGAGGCATTTTGTGTGTGTTCTTGATGAAACAGACTAGAATAATTATCAGCTTAAAACTCTTTCTGTAAGAGAACTGTATACTGACAGTCTTGTAGTGGCTCAACATTTCCACTGTTCTTCAATAATTTCTGTCCAACTTCCTTGGAGTACTGCAGCAGTACAGTCCTTTTTACCTGCTTACGTTTTTCTTTAGCACTATTTCCCATAGAAGGAAATGCCTGATATCTGCAATAGCCAGATGCATTTTGTTTGATGTAATGATTCCTAAAAATCATCACTTAATTTTAGATCATCAGTAGTTTTCAGGGCTCGCTGCTGATTTCATTTCTCTCCTTGCAGTTTGAACATGCCCTGACCTGGGTTCCCACATGTAGTGAGAATGGTCCATCACTATGGTTTGCACTGATCATTCATTTGTTATCTTCCCTTACACTTTCTTGCCCCTTGTCTTCCCCTCTCACTCCTTCCTTCAAAGCAAAATCCCATCAGTATTGCCTGACTTCACTGCATGGTGTTCTTGTGAACTCTTTTTTTTATTATTTTTAGTTCTGAGTCATGCATGGTGCATCTAGCCATGAGCAGGATGCTCAACAGCATGTATTCCTTTTATTTTCTCTCCCTGACCCCCCCACCTTTTTTTTTTCCTAAGGAAACACATGGGGATCTGATCAATTTGTTTGTAGGCTCTTTCTGTGTATGCTTAGTGTGAAAAAAGCCCAAATATCATAATGCCCTTTATCCCATATGTCCCTCCTGGCCTCTGTTGGCCTTTTGGTTTCACTCGCTTTAAAAATGAGAGAACATGATAGGTGAGGTTGTCTATCTCTGATAGTTTCCTCTTGCTGTACTTTCTCTTTCCTGTTTGCTGTAGTGGTTTCAATATAATCTGATCCAGAAAAATATGTCTTGGGCAAATGTTTGTTCTTGTGTTGTATGTTTTGTGCATCAAACGTGTCACTTAGCAACAGGAACTGCAAATACCTCTACCTAGCCAGCATGTAATCAGAGTCCTGTTTTATTTTAATTAGCAACATTTCTGGCCTTGTGCGTTTGATTGAATAAACTAAGCTTCTAATTAAAAGGTTGCAATAACATAATAAACAACTTGACACAAATGCATTGCTTGCTTTGGAAGCATCCTTATCATGATTTGGCATGAAGACACTCCTAAATTACCTGCATTATTTTTTTATTGCCTTCAACATTGTAGCTCACAGACTTCTCACAGAAAAGCCCCTGTCACAGCATTAGCTGAAACATTTTTTCCTCAGCTGGAAAACAATTTCTCCAACACAGTGCTGTAGTTCAAGCCTAAAGAGAATTACCAAGTCAAATGTCTTCTGCCCATCAAAACCTGGTTCTGCTGTGAACAGTGGCATACGACATTTGCCACATCTCTTCAGTACAATAAACTGTGCCTGGGGGAAATTCAGCAGAACACAGAGACTGGTCAAGCAAAAGCAAGGGCCTTGTCATTAGGTCTTTTACCTACCAGTGCCTTGACAAGGATGTTCATGATACTGCCTGATGAGTCTTAGCTTTTCAATGAGTTAATTTTTTATGGAGGGATTTTCTTGATGGTTTTTATTTGTTCTTACTCCAAACCAGCAAGGTTGGACTGCAGTGTATACTTTATTTCTGTGAGTTGAGGACAGAGTGGCATTTTAATGTGATCTTTTCATTTATTTATTCATTCTGTCATTTGGCCAGATATGGTTGTTTCCATGCCCAAACTATTATTCATGTGAGCCATGCTACAGCCCATTGATGTGCTCTGCCTTTGGACCAACCTAGTAGTGTGCACTAGATTACCAGTGTCCCCAAAACATGTGTCGTGGTGCAGTTATGCCCGGGGACCAAGTGCTGCACTTGCCTTGCCCTCAAACAGTTGATTTTAGAACACAATCCCTCGTACTGTGGTGGCATTGGAATTTGCTCGCTGTAAGCTGCTGGACCATCTGAACAAAAGCACTCATGCAGTAAGTAGCACAGATTTTGGAAGACGCAGCAGACATGACTGTGATAGTAAGCTATTCTCTCAGATATCAGATGTAAATAGACTGGAGGAATTGGCTTGATTCTTCTAAGAAAAGAGGTGTCCCCACGCAAGCACACCCCACATGAACAGGTAGGGCTGCTTCTGAGAAGTAATGAAGCCTTATGAAAGCAGCAGCAATGTAGGAGAAAGTTGTGTTCGAGGGGTACTAACACCAAGGTTAAGCTTCACTGCTGGTCTTCTGCCTGCATGTTCATTTCTTGCAAAACCTACTAATAAAGCTTTGAGCTGAAAAGGTTTTTTCCTTTCCCCCCCCTCCTCCTATCATTCTCAGCCTGTTTCTTTCCTTTTGGATGTTCTCTGCTTAATTTGTTTCTTTTCTGTTTTTCAGACTTTACTTAAGCATTACGTTTCCATTGGTGTTGTCAAATGTTCTGTATTATTTTTTATTTTCATTCTGCAAACATCACTGATCTTTTTCTTTCCCCCCCTTTGGAATTCATAAGAAGATCCCAATTATGCACAGAAGAAAGGTATTCAATAAGTTGGAAGGCTTAAGTTTTATTAATTTTCCTAATGCTTAACAAGATAATATATATTAGGATACCAGTGAGAGATTTGGGTTTTACTTTTTTACTCAGTATCATTTTATATCTGTTCAGTCCTACATCTCAGAATAGTCTGAGATGATAACCTTTTTTTTCCTTGTTGTGCTTAATCTGAAATTATATTTCCAGTGTTCAGTTTTCAAATCTTCTAGACTTCAGTCTTAGTCTCTGTTCAAATAAGTTAAACAGTGACTGAAAAAGCTGAATATACTTACAAGATCTACTAGAACAGTGTGGACTTGTAATTAACAAGTAGGGATGGTAACACTTGGGGAAAAAAAAAAAAAAGATAAATTGTGTTTAAATGCTTCCAGCGTAAGAAAGACTGAAACGCATGACTTGTGTATATTGAGAGTACCATTCTGTGAGATCATATGAATTGAGGCAGAAAGGTATCCCCTCTATTTCCTAAAGAGCCAGATGAATCATTGGTGTTTTATTTAAATTTTTCATTAAGCTGTTAGAAGTATATTATATTGTCTTTCATTCAGATGCAGCTGAATTACAGCTATTTCTCCCACTCTTTATTTTCTAGAATTAGGCATTTATGCCTGAGTGTTCATGTCTTTTTTTATCTTTATATTTTTTATATATTTTCTCTATATTTTTATCTTTATATGTGGGAGATTTGAAAGCCAGCATTCTGAGTATCTGCTAAGGAGAAAACTAACTCTTTTTCAGCCAAAACCAGGACAGTATCCTGGTATTACATCATATGAGGTCCCACATTTTCCAATATACCATCACCTTTCCTTTTTTTGGTAGATAAACACACAGATACCATTCCCTTAGTCTATGGGCTATCACTAGAAAAGTCTGAGTTGATTAATTCCATGATCTTGAGCTCCATCTGTCATAACAGTCTTTCAGGGCAGGAAGGATGGTGTGTGGTGTTGGATTGTTGCATGCTGAAGCCAGTTCTGATTCCATCACCACTGCATTTGTCCAGTTTCATCGAAGCTTATTCTTTCCTAATGTGATGATTGAAGTGGAGTCAGGCTCAGATCCCCAAAAATCTGTAGTGGTGGAGACTGGCACTGCAAAGCACCCAGTGCAGTGATGGGCATAAAGCTGTCAGAAGAGGTAATACATAGTCTTATGTAACAATTAACATAAAACAATTTAGTTCATTGGCTATTATCACTCAAAATCAAATCCCTGGGAGGCACACACCAGACTTAACCATCCTCCCACATTACCTACCAAGTGCACCCAGATCCTTTGAAATTCAAGCCCAGAAAGAAAAAGTACCGCCTTTTCACCTCTTTAAAAGTGCCAGGGTATCACCAGGCTACCTGCTCAGGTGATTACAATGAAGCAATGCTTGCCTCTTCCAAAGTAGTCTCAGACTGTTGAAAGTTCAATTGCAATTAAGAAATCTGCAGTAGGAAAGGTGACAGTGCCTGATAGAAGGGCCATGGGGCTGCTATCAGCAGAGGTCCATGGAGAAAACAAACTGTGAGAATTATTACAGTCATCTCTCAGAAGCCACTCAGCAAATCTCGTGCTTGGCAGTGTTGGACCTCTCCAGCACTGCCTAGAGCAGCTGGCACCTCATGAAGGAGGAGGAGCAGTGTGTGAAATGCTGATGCCACTGGCACAGATGGGGCTTTTGCCATTGAGTTCAGCAGAGCCTGTATTTCTTTACAAGCGCCTTCAGCTGAAGTCACTGTGCTCTCATAATACAGCAAAGGAGGGTCTGCATGGCAAGGCCCCATGGATCTGTCTCCAGCAGCTTTCCACCTCTTGCATCCATCACCTGTGGTCAGCAGTGCCTTGCTCCCATGCCTAGTGCCTGCAGGCACCAGTCTGTGTCCCTGCTGCTGCTCCCTGGGGCTGTCCCCTCTGCTGCCATAACTGTCCCCCTCATTTTTGCCCCTTTCTATTAATTTGTGACAGGCTCTACTTTATAAAATGGATCAATTTGCTAGGATTTGAAAATAGAAATTTTCGATTTTGTCCTTGCATTCTGGAGTAGCAAAGAAGGAAGTGTTATTGTGACATGTAGGGGTTTTTTGGGGTGTGCTCTGGAACTCCTGAGGCAGGAGTTGTCAGGCAGCAGCCGTACAACTCAAGGTTGCCTCTTCTTCAGAAACCTTTGGGAGAAATCCTCATGACATATGTGATTACGATTGTGATAATTAAATGAAACTGGTTTTCTGAGTAAAACAGGGCATTTTCTTGGGGATGTGGGGGATCCTTTATTAAAAGAAATTCCTCGTCCTGATAAATGAGTACTATTTGCTTTCCCCTTGCTTGTGGTTCTCTTTGGATGTACAGATTTTCATTATATCCAAGTAACAAGTACACCTGCAAACTCAGCTGAACTGTAGTCTTTGTAGCATCATACCTTTTTTTTTTTTTAAAGAGCAAAGTATTGTGTGAGTTCGCAAATTTCAAAGTAATTGTAATTTTGAACAGGCCATAGGAGTGATGAGAAGGAAGTTGCATTATGGAGCGTCTTCACCCACTGTCAGCCAACACAATCCCTACCATTTCATGCTGGTTTTCAGGACTCTGCCTTTAGGTTTTATTATCTTTTAAATAGTTTTTAACTGGGGATAGGAAAACTCTTAATGGACCTTTCTTGCCTTAACTCACCTTTTTTTTTTGAGACATGATTTTTTTTTCTAGTTAAAATTATTGGATTATTAAATAGATTTCAACTGTATTGTTGTTAACCTTTCTTTTTAACTTTTTTTTATGGTTCATGTTGAATACCTTTTTGGCATTTTGACTCTTTTCTAAGAAACTTGTTTACAAAGGGTATGGTTTCTGAAATTGCTTTTGAAACGGAAAATGTTGATGAATAAAGATGCAGTTACAAAAAAGGATCAAAAGTGATCTGTCTTGAGCTGTGAATAAAACATTTTCACTTTTGACTACAAATATGGCAGTAGCATTAATATGATGTTTCTTGTATTTAGAGTACGTAGAGTATTTAGCAATGAATTGTTTACAAATCCCTATAACTGTTTTTCATGTGTTTTCCACAGGAGCAACAGCTGCTGCTCGAAAGGAGGTTATAAGAAACAAGATTCGAGCAATAGGAAAAATGGCTAGAGTTTTCTCAGTGTTAAGGTAAGGTTTTGTGCTCTTTCAGATTTTTTTTAAGTTAAAGGGCACCTTTGAATGGTTACTTAGAACACTGGACTGTTAATCAAACAGCAGATATGCTTTTTTGGTATATCACTTGTCTGAGTTTTCCTGCAACCTTTTAGACACTGTTTTACTTACACAATACTGCTAGTTATTATGACTCTGAATAGCCTTCTTGCTCAGGGCTTTTGCCGAATGTAAAACAGACAAACAAAAGACATTAGCAAAAAAATTGCAATTACCTTTTTTTGAAAAATTGCTCAGTGTAATAATTAACTTCAAGCCACTCTGAGACAAGAGTTAAATGTGGAAAAAAGGGTATGTTATGTATCATCTCTCATTATAAAAGAAGCCAGCTATCCCACTTTGTCACCCACAGATGTTGCTACAGCCACGAGTAAAGATGACTAAATATGAAAGCATTAAGGGTCATTTAACTAGAAATCCAGGAAATCACTGTGCAGGCAATAGCAGCTCGTTACTTTGGGCTGCGCTCCCCTGAACACATGAACATGAGTAACTAATTGCTACCCAGTGTTTAGAACTCTCCATTTGATGTCTCTGAGCAGAAGAGAAAACATGCAGTACTGTGCTGAAGTCTAAATATAGCAAATACAGTTCTCCCTTCCCCTCAGGAAACTGTGCATCACTCTGCTGTAGTCAGTTTATGACTATTATGGTTAGCGGAGAATCAAGGGAGATCTAAAAAATTGATTGGTATGATTGTATGACTGATATAAGAATAAATAAAATAGTTACTTGAGAAATACACTCCTAATTTTAGGGGAAACTGAAACTTGCTTGCTTTGAAACTCTCCCTGCAGCATGCAAGCAGTGGGTAGGTTCTCATGGGGGCTTTGCATGGACACAGCAGTTTGCCCACGCCTTGCAGATTGCAGCAGAATAGCTCTAAATAGCATACTGAGATGGAGGAGGACTTTGTACCTGGGGTTCCCAAAGCGTTACGTGTGAATTACTAGTGATGCACAAGCTACTTCAAAATGTGCCCATAAAAAAAAATGTTGGCATCATGCCTTTTCCCTAAACAAGACAAGGGAGCAGTCAAATGTTTCCACCTGCTCCTCTGTACCTCGTCTGGCAGAGAGCCTGGAGCTGACATTGCCACCACCTTCATAAAACAGCAGAATTATTTTTCTCTGATGATAGTTGAGCAAACAAAGTTTGGGAAACCTGACTTACTCCCATAACCTTCAACCACAGCTTCTGGATCTGTTGTGAGCACATCCTCACTGGGGTCAGAGCTGTGTGTTCAGCAAATAAACTCCACTGGGTGGTTTTGCTAACCCGTATTCCAGGGGGATGAGTGACATTTGATCCCAGCCACCACCACCCTCTGGGAGTACCTCTTTTTTCTCTGAGAAGGTTGATTCTCCTCAGCTAGGTGCCTGGTGTGTAGACAGCAAAAATTACAGCAAGTTAATCTTGCAAATACTGTTCCTATAATAAACCTGGGTTATTTTTTCTGTCTTGCCAACATAATACACATGTAACACAGGAGTGTCTGGTAATGATGTGTAACCCTGAGAAGACTGCAGTGACACTATCATCTATACCAACCTCTTCTGGAAAAGTTCTTGTTTGAGTCATAGCTGGTTTATGAAATTTATTTCACTAGTTCTTGGAAAGCATTTCTGAATAATCAGCACCTGACCTGACCACCTGCAAAGGACTCAGTCAAGCATCTCTTCTCTGGGCTGGAGTGGCCTCTTTCCTTGAGAATGTAACCTGAATGTAAAGCTGAAATAATTTCATCCATTTTAGTTTCAAAATTAGATCTCAAAATAGTGTTCCGTTGAGTTTCAAATGTTCTAAATGAGCTTTGCTGAGAAATAGCCATCATAGAAAGATTGGCTTAAGCTTAGGAAGACCTAATGATTCCCTATCATTGCCTCTCTTTGACTTCGTTTCTCAAGTCTGACTTTTATTTTGATATGTTTAGACAGAAGAGAGATTAATAAACTATTTGAAAATTTTATTATCTTTTTTTTTAATGTAAATAGGGAACTGAGATTAGCTCAGTTGGTTAGAACATGATACTAATAACACCGAGGTGTCATGGGTTTGAGCCCCATAGGGGCCATTCACTTAAGAATTGGACTCAATGAACCTTGTGGGTTCCTTCTAACTTAGAATATTCTGTGACATCAAGTAGAAATTAAGGAACACTGAAGACTAAAGAAATCTCAGAATCTGTGATACAGAGCTTTCTTGTGCATATGCAGTTTAAAGATAATAAAAATTCAGCAAATACACTTGCCCTATGAAGGTGTAGCTGAAAGTCCCATTGCAGTTTAATTTTTTTAAAAAATAGATAAAATAGCCTGAGTAATCAAGAGAAAGCAAAACCTTTGGTGTGTAACTCTTGATGATGAAAATACTGTTAATTTTGAAAATATTTTGCTGTTGCATTAATTTTCATTGCTTGCGAAACTAACAAGGAAAATGGTCACAATTTGATTTTGACTATTGCACAAAGAAAAGTGAGTAAAAGGAGAATTATTTTCAAACTAAAAGTAGAACTTAAAGAGTATATATAGTAGGTAAACAAAAGTTGCTTAAAATACATGAGTAATTCAGGGCACACAGGTCTAAAGAAAATTGTAAGTAGTAGAATTGCTGAGAGACAGTTTTTATAGACAAAACTACATTATCCTCGAGTGAATGTGGAACTAAATTCTGTCTTTGTGTTTGCTTCCTCCAGCTTAATGTCATTATATACTTCAAAGTAAAGCACTTCAAAATAGGTTTCTCTTAAGGAATTGGGGTCAATTTTGCTGCTGAGAAAGTATGTCATCACAGGCAGCATTACAGTCCGTGTAGAAAGCTGTACTTAAAGGCTTCTCCAGATAGCTGTTGTATTCCTCTTGCCATTTCTTAAAAACTGTATGTATTTGAAGACCAGCGAAACATATTTAGGTTTCTTAAAACAATATTCTTGAATCCAGTATTATTTTTAGTGTACAAAAATATTAAGATCACTACTGGCAAGAGTGGAAGTATTTATTAATTTTAATGAACTTTTAGCTGCCTTTCTTTAAGTGATCATAAATATATAATGCACCTGGTTGCTACTGTAGACAAGAGCAAAACAACAATTTAAGTAAATTTTGGACCACACAGTGTAAGATGCTTAAATGCATTGTTAGGAAGAAGTGATCCTTTTGGTCCTCCTCAGATTTGTGCATTTGCACATGTATTGTTTCCTAGATGCAGATTATATTGTTAATGGTAATGGGAGTCTGCATAAGGTGGGATGCAAAGGTTAACCACGTACATAGTAGTGAGGGAAACTGCACTGGTGCTGATGTTACCACCATATTCAGTCTCTCTTGGTAAGGAGACTAGAAATAACCAAATCATTGTAGGGCAAGTGTAGGTTAAGGTGTCTAAAGCATGTACCATGTTTAAGAAAAAAAAGAAAATTTTTCACTTGGTTTGTTTTGGTTTTTTTCACTTTCACAGAGAAGAGAGTGAGAGCGTGCTGACACTGAAAGGTCTGACTCCAACAGGAATGCTGCCCAGTGGTGTGCTCTCTGGAGGAAAACAAACACTGCAAAGCGGTAAGCCTGTTTGCCTTTGTGTCTTGTGTGTAAAGAAAACCAATTGGTTTTCAACTGCAGAACCTAAGAAAAGTAACCTCAGCTGTCTCAGAAAAAAAAAAAAGAACAGAATAAAACAGGCAGTTTGATGTGTTGGAGCGTTTTTGACTAGTTCATGTAAGGCCACTTCTCAAGTCTTATCATGTACCACTGATTTTGAGGGAAAGGGGCAGAGGGAGTCCCTGAAAGTCAGCTGTTCAGAAGGGTAGATCAGGATTGCATGTGAAGTGCACTCTTCCCACAGTTTGCAGCATTTTTGGGGGATTTTTTTTTATGAACAAACTTTGATACATGGAATACTGAAGGGTCGGCTTATATAATGACACTGAAACTTCTATTTTATCTGATTTGTTCTTCCTCATAGAGAGTCACCAATGGAAAATAGCTCTAGAATTAGATTTTCTCTCCTAGCAATTCTGGGTGACAGCATGAGAACAATATTGTTCTGATTTAAGCCCGAGTGAAGGGAGGCTCTTACAAACACTGTGTTTGCCTTGTACACAAACACAGTATAGATTTTCAGTTTTATACTAAGTGCATCTTGTTACAGGAAATTTGTAAGTCTGTGGTAGGGCTGCCTTTGATTCCTTTTGGAATAAGGAGCTGCAAAATATTTAATTTACCCCTGTAAGCTCTCCTTTTTTTTCTGTGTGTACTGCTGTAAAGTATATTGCAGACACACAGAAAGGTCTCTCATATATTGAGGTTCTGCTGGCAGTAGATGTAAGAAATAGAAATGCTTTATAACCCTGACACAGTCTCAGCCTCTTGTTTTCCTGTTTCCTTCCTGGAGCATTCTTTCTCTATATTTTTCCCTTTTTCTCTTTTACCCAGAAGTTTCAGGTATATGGTGGTAAACCTTCTTTCCCCCTTTTTTCCCTTCCCGTTTTTCTTGTTGATGACTTGTGTGTTACAGACATAGTAACGTTCTGCTTTGAAAATGCTGCAATATGATTTCACAGGATGCCTTTCTTAATGGATTTGTGGTCTTTACCTAGGCTTTTCTCCATATAGTTGCGTTACATTTGTCAGAAAATTTGGTCCAAGGAAACTGCTATTGTTGCCCTGGCAAAATCTTAGGAATAGAAATGATCTTGAGAAAATTGCCAAAAGTTCTTGTTACAATGGCTAAAAGGAAAATCTCCTCATACTGCAGTATCCTGGCTGAGTAAAACATTACTATACCCAAGCTTCTGCATTAGTTAACACGTAGTACCCCATTCACCAAATACCCTGAAGTTCACATAGTTTCTGTTAAGCACACATATTACCATATGTATTAACAGAAAATATGAGTAGTATGTTCTGTTGTGGAAGTATACATTTTAGTCGTCATTTTTTTCTAATGTGCCAGTGCTGGTTTGGATCTGGTTATTCATTTTAATTTCTCATCCTAGTTATCGTGTTTCCTTTTCTTTTAAGTTTGCATTGGTTTCGTTCCCTGATTTTTGCCATCTCTCTTGCTCTGCAGCTTGAGAGGCATAGGCTTACAGCTTACCTTGGTGCATGCGGATTAGTTCCTGTCATTTCCCCATGCAGCAAGTAGTAGTATAGATATTTTAGAATTTATCTGGATCATATTTAACATCCTAACTATAAAAAAAAAATGGACTTTTATGTAGAGGAAAATAAGAAAGAAGAGTTCCTAAAAATTTGACTTCTTGAGCTATTCTCTACATCAGAGAAATTCTTGAAAATCAAAATTTCTTTTAAAATATTTGCTATATTGGATTGCATTTGATGATTTATATCAACTTCTAAATCTCTCACTGTAAAAAAAAAAAATTCATGCTAAAGCTGATGGGTAAAATTCGAATGAAATTACATCTTTAAGAACAATGAATGGTTTCAGAACAGTGGTAACAGTGTATTCATAACACTGCAGCAACCTCCTGGTTACAAACTTTGCTCTATCTGATCAGGCTTTGCAATTTTGGAGGTCCAACAGCTTTCAATCTTATTTCTATATCCATTGATTTAAATAAAATATTAGAAGAATGCTGTTTCCAGAGATTGGGTTGACAAAAAAAAGCTTACAGATGGAGCAGACTGGGCAAGGTTGCAAGCAAAGGCTAAGCTTTCTGAGCAAACTCTGTCCCATGCTGTGGGGAGGTTTCTTTTAGTCAGGAGGCAGAAAAAAATAACTGAGAAGTTGTATGTGGGACTCTTTTGCCTTGTACTGGCAGCTAATACTTTTCAGACTGATTTTGTAAGTGGTATGAATTTTGCGTGATGGCTTTATGCCATTTTTTTGTTCCCTTCTGACAGGGCAAATCAAACTGCTCTTATTCAGAGCTGGGAGAATTATATAATGACCTTTTCAGGTCAGATGTGCAATATGAAAGACATTTACATTTTGTTGCTCTTTTGAGTCAAAAGAAAACTACTCAAATGTGTCTTTAAAAAGTTTAGCTTGTGAAACTTCTGCTTCAAAACAAACTCTAGCTTAAATCAATCTGCAAATTATTGTTTTTGTGTAAGCATTTCTCTGTGTGTCTGTTTTGCCAAAATCCAGCACTTACAGTAACATTAGTGTTGTAGCTCCTTTGCTATTCACTGACTTGTTCTTAGAGTTAAAATCCTCTGCTCATTTTTCTCATTCGTTTTGCTACCCCTTTCTTCTCTTCAGCTACTGTTGAGGCTATTGAGGCTGATGAAGGTAAATTGGCCAGTCCCCTTTCTGTTGGTGCCACAACAGATAAGGGCTCTGCTGGGTGTATTCATTTTGCTGTAGCTTGTACAGACTGTGTGGGTGTTGGGCTAACAATTGTGGCTCGGTATTAACCAAAATGTAATTGCTTTAAAGGGGAAAATGTTCTTTTGGTTTTTCTTTCTGTTGCTGCTGTTGAGGTTTTTTCCTTTCTGAAAGCTACAATCACGTTGGAGTTGCTGTATGTTGAACTGAGCACTGAATAATGCCACAGGAAGAGATCAGGGAACTTGGATGTCACAGGACATAACTCAGCAGCAGATCATAAATGCTTTGTGACACGTAGCTCAAAAGCTGTGCGCTGGAGACTGGGTCTTGTCTCTGCCTCAAACTTGAGCTTGAGTATAGGAAAAGACATGGCTTTTTATAAATATTCTCTTTTTTTTGTCATTTTGTTTCTTTCCTCCTTTTTCTTATTTTTGCCTCAGTTTGTTTCCTTTCTTTTAGATAACTAGTAAAAAAATTTTATTGGTCTTTTGTTACAGTTCAGCATGTTTCTGTTTCTCTTTAAAAGTAAACCAACATGAGACATTTGTCTGCAAGATGTCTGCTTCCTCTGGTAGTGGCAGTTTACACACTGGATATTTGCATTAGAGCAATCATTAACACAGGCACCATTTTAGCTACAAATAAAAAGTGACTGGCTGCCTTGAAAGACTTCTGAATGTTCAGCATTGAAAACTATGGTGTTTTGTTGACAGATCTCTAATTTAACCCTTAAGCAATTTTTAATGCTACAGTTAAAATCTAAGTAACCATGTTTTACAAATGAGATATGTAATATTCATTGAGCATTATTGGAAGAAGAATTTTCAGAATTCCCCTTTAAAACAAAATTCTTCAGTTGTATTTTGTTCTTGCCCCTCTCAAATTTCCTGTGGGTATTTTTTTTTAGGTAATTTAAAAAAAAAATCTGATGATTGCTGCCCATTGGTAAGATGTGCCCTTTTGGCCAGTCGAATTTGTTTTTGAATTTTGTAAAGCAGTGAATAAAATTACAGAACAAACAAGTAAGAGAAAATACAACTGCTTTCTAAATAGCAGTGAGTAAGCTGCTATTTATGTTGGAATTACCTATTCCTATCGGCAATCTCTAAACTGCAGTGTGCATTCTTGTTGAAAGTTTGGCTGTTTTCTGTGATTTTCTGTGATTATGTGTTGTGTTTTAGTATACTCTCAATGTAACCTGCTAAAATTCATTGTCTGACCAGCAACTACAGCAGAGCACCTTCCTTAGTATTACAGATGATAACGTGTCTACTTGAAATACAATTGATTGAATGTGCCCCCATGCCAGCAGTATGCACCCTTCAAGTTAATTCTTCAGGATTTGCCATCCTTGCTAGTTACACACCGTCACCGTAGTTGCAACAACTAGTCTGCATAGATGAAGCTTCTGATAGTCAAAAAGGTTCACCCTTTACCAATTGTCCTGCAGTTTGATTCAGGGCCCAGTAACACCAACTGAGCTGTGCTACTGGCAAGTTCCAGGGCATAACAAGGGTTTCAGCTTCAATGCAGCCATCCATTAAACTGTTGCTTTAAGGGATTGGCCTGGGTGCTTGTTAGACATCTTAAATTTTATGGGAGAAGACACAGTAGAAAAAAGAAAAAAACCCAACCCAAACCTTAAGAAAACACACTCTAGGACCTGTTCTGTTTTCACTGCTCCATCCCTACTCACTTGACTAATCACCATTATGTTTTTGTTGTTCTTCTGAGTTGAAGTATAATAAATGTTAAAACCCATGCACTTCACAAAGTTCCAATATAACACTTCTGAAACTGGCTGAAGAACTAAATCCTGAGGCAAATACGATCTACCAATTTTCACTGGAATGGTTGGGAAAACTATCAGCATGAAAATGCTTTTCTCACTCTCCCCAAAATGCAAGGAGTGGTAGATTGGTACCAGAGATGTTCTGGGAGTTTTGGGTGTATTTGCTGGTTTTTAACAGAATTTACCAACTTGTCTGAAATCAGGATGGCATATTGGAAGGAGAGCCAGGAGTACTTTGGGGTAAAGAGAAAATAAAAGGGGAGAAGGACTATTAAATTTGATCTTTGAAACTCCCCTGCTATTTTCTCTCCAGGGAGTTTGCAGTTTCCTGGTACTAACACACCATTTCTGCTCCGTGGCATGTTATGATAGAGGCATAGCAGAAATGCCAGTTCTGGAAGTGCAGTTCATTGATTTGGTGCAGACAAGAGAAAAACACACAGAAGGCTATGACAAAGTACCTGCAGAGCTGTAATCTGCTGCTTGCCTGCAGTGCCTTTTTCTCTTTTGCTTTAAATCTAAAGATCTTCAACACTTGAATTAAACAGATAATAAAATTAAATAAAAATCACACTCTACAAATACATTTCCCAGCCTGTGGCATTTCCTTCTGAGGTTTGTGTGGCCTCACCAATGTCGCTGCTGAAGGGCAGATCAAAAGTCCTCAGGATCAGTTGGAACTTTGGTCTTTTGTCAGTGCGTTTCTAAAACTGAACTGTAAGAATGTGCCAAAATGACAATATCCTGGATTCATATTGCACGGTGTTACTGCTGTTTGACTCAACCTGCTTTCTAGAAGTCCAGGAATGTGTCAGGGAGGGTAACTGCCCTGAGCATTCAACAAGCAGCTCACCTGTATTGAGAGCATAAAGCAACCTGTTGTAGGGTCACCCCGGATCTCCCATAGCTTAAGCGCATATCCCACAAACTGGCCTTACCATGTCATCACCATCTGTAACCAGCCAGCACTTTTTCCCTGATTTTTGAAAGTCAAGTGGGAGTTTTGCTTCATTCACGGGTGTAAGGGCAAAGCACAATGTCCTTAAAGCTGTAAGTGATGACAATAAATGCTAACTCACAGCTCATGGCTGTACCTTAAGCACACTTCCTAATCGCAAACTGTAGTTTTGTGTCAGCATCTTAGCATTCTAAGCTGAATCCCAGAAGATGGATGTTGATTGTATTGAAAAAAAGAGTTGTGTTGCAAGAGATGGTGGTGGTTAACCCCCAGCTCGTTCTGAGCATGGTAAGCAGTCGGTCGTGTTGTCAGATCTTCTCATTGCCGCCTTCGCAAAGAAGGACTTTCACACTTGTTACTAAGTGGGGGAAAAAGCTGCTGACAGTTTTACCTTGCTAATTTTACCTTTTAATAATCCTTTATTTAGCTATCAAAGGATTTTCACCCCAGCATAAGATCACTAGCTTCGAAGAGGCCAAAGGCTTAGATCGAATTAATGAGCGAATGCCTCCGCGCAGAGACGTGCCATCTGATGCCAACCTTAACTCCATCAACAAGGCAATCTCCACAGAGACTAATGGCACGGACAGCAACGGCAGTAATAGCAGCAATATTCAGTGACCACTGTCCGGGAGGGGGGTTGAGCTGCAGGGCGCGATGGGGTTGCTGCACATCAGCAGTGGGATGTTCTTGCCTCTGATAATAGCTTACTTGCTCTGGGGGCCAGGTGTTGGATTCAGTTTACAAAAATCATCCACGAAGAGACCGTCAACTTTAATTTGGTGGGAGGGAGGGTAGGGGAGAGACACCTCCTTTGGATATGCCTTTAAATGCTTGTAGAAAAATGAGAGCTCATGCTGGTATATATTGCAAAGTTAGGGGAATGAACATGTTTTCCTACTGCATTGGGAACGTCTAGATATGTTACTGAAAGGCCTTTTATTCTGTTACTGGACATGAAAACTTTGTTTAATTTCTTACTAACTATTGTACGTTTACAGTTGCAGCACTCAACATCAACAACATCAAAACATTTTTAACAAAATGTACAAACTAAATAAGGACTATTTATTGATAATGTTTTGCTACTCTTGTCAGACAATGGCTATGAAATAAATTAGGCAGTCTTTAAAAATACAGAGAAAAAAAAGAAAAAAAAAGAATGTTGGAAATTTGTTTAAAATGCCAAAAAAAAAAAAGAGAGAGAGAGTGAGAGAGCGAGCGAGAGCGACAGTTTAATTTTGTACAGATTATGCTTACCTCAGGTTTCTTTAGTGTGCTTCAATGCCCTTCTTTAAATATAACACTTATCTTACTAATTTGGCAGCAATTATCCTTTTCTTTGTTTAAAAAAAAAAACTGGAATAATAACATTTATCTTTTTTTGCTGTTTATATTTAGGGGGGTTTGGTTTGGGAGGTTTTCTGGGGTTTTTTTTTTTGTTAAATCAAGTCTTGGTTGTGGCTTGCTGAATTTAAATATTTATGAGTGGTGCATTTTTAAGTATAGTGAACAAGACACCATATTAAGTGCAGTGAAAAGCATCTATATTCTGTAAAAATCTGCCTATGCATGTTTTTTAAGAAAAAATGGCTGTATAGGCCTGTATGGGACTGTAATGCGCTTAGTGGTCTGACTTATACTGGAAATGTATGTATACTGGCGTACTTTATATTCTCTAAAAAAAAAAATGCTTAATGCCTTTGAAATTTTGTAATCAAAAAAAAGCTTTGAAAAATCTAAGGGGGAGAGTATTCTTAAAGTTTTTAACATAAGCTTGTCAGTGCACATATAGATGGGTAGCATGTTTAGCAAACCTTGTGAAATTTAAATAAGTTTGTAGTTACATGTGAAATTCTAAATGCATGATAACTGTTAATGTCATAATGGTTTAGTCATTTTGTTCTGTTTTGTCATGTGCCACAAAATGTGTAATTTTTTCACTTTTTTCCCTTTGTATATCAGTTACGGGTTTCAACTGGTTCATTCTCAAAAAGAAAAGGAAACAAAACAAAACAGTCCATTGATATTTTTTAACAATTGTATAAGTGCCCAAGTAATTCACTACAGCCTACAGCCTTGCCTTTGTAATTTGACTTCGAAATGTTGGCAATCAAAGCATGCACTTGTAACAATGAAAGAAGCATTTTATATTACTACTCAATAAAAATGTGCATGAACTTAAGCATTCTTCCCTTTCTTGCTGGCTCAGAAGCGTACAGGCACCACGCGCGTGTGTGCTTCTTGTTCTCTTTTGCTTTGGACAGGAGAAGACCGTCGGTGTAAGAGAAGAATGACTTGTTTCACATCTTAAGGTCAGTTCCTTACTAAGAAAAAAGTTCACTTATTACCCAGCTGTTTAGGCTACTGACTGTCTTCAGATGTCCCATCCCCAAAGTTCTGGTTAGTCAATGGGGTTTTCACTAAAATGAGTAGGATGTAACCCACAAGTAGAGTGCACAAGAAAAGTTTGCTTTCCCCTAATCTGGAGTGTTTGAAAAGGTCAATTAGTATAATTTTTGATGTACATTTAAGGGCAAAAAACCCCAACAATTTAGGATTTCAAGTGCTTTCTCTCTTAGTCAGAGGTGAACTGTCAAAGCTCTGCTTTCTTGCTTTCTCATTAACTGTGCTCAGCATCCTTCCACAGTCCATCATCCTGTGAAGAACTGATGGATGATGCCAAATGGTGCGATCACATGGGTATTGCTTTAGTCCTCCTTTCAGGTACCATTATTAAATATAAGCTCAGTGTCTGCTTTCTTACATGTTTTTCCCATTTTAGCTCTTGCTAATTTTGGCAAAACATGACAGGTGGCAAAAATAAAGAGTATTCATAATATCTGGGACTAGGAAGCTAGATCGATTTCAGATTTAATTTTTGAGATTGTGTAGAGATATAGCACAGGGAAGAGACATGTAGAGTCTTAACTGTTCATCTGATCAGTGAAGCTGCTCACCTGATTAATGGGCATGGCCTCTACAAAAAGGAAGGGTGGAAGTTTGCGTGACTGCTTTGTTTGCCCATTCAGCCCTGTGTACATGCTCCCTAAACAGCCATGGGTTACCTCAGGTAAGTTTTCCCTTGGAGATGTCTGAGCCAGCGCTGGGCAGGCTCCCTGTGCAGCACAGAGCAGCACTGCTGGGCAGCACAGCAGCGTGTGCTGTCTGCTCTCATTTGACTTGGGCCCTGGCAGTTGCACGAACCAAGCTGACAGTCAGAAAGGGTTTTTCCACTCAGCAGTGACAGTGTGGCATAGGCCTCTCAGTTGGTAGATTTAACCCAAAATATCCATGCTACAAGTCAGGGCTGGGTTTGCAAATGCCTGCTGTAATTGCCGAAGAGCCTATGGATAAGTAAGGTAGCCCAGGATGAGTAATCCATTTGAGAATGCGCAAAATATCTAGTCACAAAGGAGATTTTGGAACTTCTTATAGCTCAGAAAAATGAAAAATATTCTAAGCATGCAAAGTAGCAGTGTGTGCTGGGTGTCCAGGTAAGATGGCCTGGCTCTCTTTTGGAGCGAGCCCCACTGGTCTACCATGGGGCAGTCTGGTGCCACTGGATTGTCTGAGTTATGCTCAAATGTTCCTAAAAGGATTAAAAAAAATTTCCAAAGGTTATCTCTTTTCAGGGCATCCAGTCTCTTCCAAGTGTCCCTTTTCCTGATGCAAAAGGAGCTGTAGATGAATTGGAAGAAAAAGCCTGATGCCACTGAAGGCTGAGTTTTGGATTTCGTGGCCTCACTCAGTGACGTGTCATGCACTGGACTGTGTCTCCCAATACAGGTTTCTTCCTTCTTACCAGATATGCTTCCTTAATGCCAAATATATCATTGATGCCCACATCAAGATTTACTCTATTTTTTTAACGACTTTAATCCCACTGTGTGAGATAGTGCGTTGGATACATGTATTATATTTTATGCACTACCATAATTTTTCTTTTCAACATCTATTAAGTATGAAGTGTATTAGCTCTTAGTGTACATTTTCTGAAGAAGAGAATATTCAAAGTTTGTCCAGGGTTTCCCCCAAAATTACAGTAGGTTTAACCCTGCTTAAGCCTGTGCCAGTATTGCCAACTGTCAGGCATGGATATAAATTCTTTCACCATTTTCTTAGACAGCCTTTTTTATTGCCAGAGGAAGATCTTCTGGAGTTTCTAGAGAAGCATAGGTATAATTTGGATTTCTCCTGGACAGCAAAATTGAAACAACAGAAAACAGGACTAAAAACAGGCACCAAAAGATGCTGCTTGTTAGTACAGTCCTGATCTCTGTCCTCTCTGGCTTTAGTTTTTAGTGAAATGGCATTCAGAGTGAAAAAAAAAAAAAAAGGAAAATTTAGGAACATTTTCTAGATTCAAATTGAATTTACACTTTTAGTCCTTACAAATCAGTTTCCCCTCTTTTTTTTCAAGATACTGTTGCTCAGATTAGTCAGATCCATGAATCTTCCCACTTCTTTCACAAAGAGAGGGATGTGAGAATCAGCTATTCCAAACGTTAAAAAAACCACAAGCACCAAAACAACCATTTGGAAAATAGTTTGCTTTCTTAGTTTCTTTTGGAATGTTTGTTCCTCCTAAAAGTGGCCATTTTGGGCATGCAAAAGGATGAGCTTTCTTCAGTAATTTAGGAACAAAAATATCTACATTCACATGTTTTCATATGAAATGTTCATAGTTACAGCCACCTTCATGGGGGTTACATGAATTGTTGGAACTAGAGGTAGGAGTTAGTTTTTGAGTCTTGCTGAGCTGACTGCACTATCAAGCCTGGTAAGCATTATAAAATACATGTTTTGTGAGGCTCTGGGTTTTTTTTTACATTTTTTAAATAACTTGAGAGCAGTGTCAGTTTTACATGCGACACCAGGTTTCATCAAGCTGACAGATAGCTGTGTGCTCTGGGCCATATTCTGCCACAGCACGTGATTGCAAAGGGAAGGGGCTGCCTTGGCTCTGTCATCCCTGTCAAAAGCTTGGGTTTGGTAAAGTAGCTTGGCAAAGAATGTGCTAAAGGATGGATTTTGCCACTAGGGAGAAGCCTGCAGGCATGGTGATAGACATGACAGCATCTGCTCCTTTGTGGAGTCCCACTGGTGGCCATCACAATTTGCTCTGGGGTTGCCCAAGGCCTCTCCCTTTTGGGCAGAGCCTGGTGTGGTGGTTTGCTGAAGGTTGGATCTGGGCACCCAGTTAGTCAATTCTTACAGCATCAAGACTTGAGCAAGAGGTGGTTGTTTCATATTTTAGCTATTACATTCCGGAGGCAGTTGATGTAGACAACTGTGCTGTGACTGAGCAAGCCTATTTCTCTCAACATTTGGGCGTTTAATAATCTCTTTTGCTTTAAATGAGCAATTGAACACTGACATGGGCTACTTTCCCAGTGTTTTATGCCAGAGAATCCTGTTATGTTACAGAACCGAGACCCACTGAGGCCAGCAGGCAATGCTGAGGTCAGCTCCGCCAACTCAGCAGCTCATGCAGGGTCAGCTGGAGCAGGTTGCCTGGGGCCATGTACAGCCAGGTTTTGAGTATCTGCAAGGATGAAGACTCAGCAAGCTCTTTGGGAGACCTGTATCAGTGCTTGACAGCTCTTACAGTAAAAAAGATTTTTTTTTCCCTGCATTTAAAAATGTGCTATATTTGAGTTTGTGCCTAATGCCCCTTGTCTTGTTACCAAGCCTCAGCAAGAAGAGCCTGGCTTCTTCCTTTTTACTCCCCCCCTCAAGTATTTATATGCCTTGTCTCCAGGCTGAACAGTCCAAACTCTCCATCTCTCCTCACAGGTCAGAGATTCCAGTCCCTTAATCACCTTCCTGGTCCTTTACTGAGCTCACTCTAACAAGTCCATGTCTGTCTTGTCCTGGGGAACCCAGACCTGGACATGGCTCTCCAGGTGTGTCTCACCACTGCTGAGTAGAAGGAGGGAAAAGTTAAGTTACTTGTCCTGGTTTCCTGTATGTGCCATTAAATTTCTACTGCTATACTGATGCCAGTAATGTAAAACAAGTGAAGACATTTTTGGCATTGCAAGTCAAAGAGATGAGAGGAATACCTCAGAAAGTGGGAGAAGCTGAAGTACGTTGCAGGTGCAGAGCTGAGATATGGATCCAAGAAGGTAAGAGAAAATTAATGCATCTCCAGACTCCGAGGACAATGGAAGATTTGAATATTTGTTGCTAAACTTGATAATAAATTTGACTGCCAAATTATACAGGTAAGTATCACAAGAGGAAGGACCTGCTTCACTCGGTCCTGGGTCCTGTAGTGTGTCCCACCTTCTACTTCACCTTCAGAAGGTGAAGTCATCAAAAAAATCTGACCACTTTTGTACAGAGAGAAATAGTCCCTTCCTGCATTCAGCAGGCAAGTGGCTGAAGCCCCAAAGCACATGATTTGTATAAAGTCATTATTATAGTGCAGATCTGCACATTATTAGGCTATCACATGAATGAGAGATCTTGTGCCTCCCAGGGGAGGGAGAAGTAACCTTCTGAGGAGGTTGCCTGAGGAGAAGGTAATTTGTTTATCTGTCACTTGGTGGTTTATTGCTTTCACTACATATTAAATAAGTCTTGCACTCAGACTGCATTTTTCTAAAATGAGAAGAAAACATACACTGAAGGGAATACGGGACTGACACTGTGGCTGACTTAAACAAGGCTGCAGAGCTGATGAACTGAGGAAGCCCTGCAGCCATGGATCAGGGTGCCAGAGAAAGGAAAGGAATGAGGAGTGGAGCTGGCAGGAGAGACTGGGGTATTTATTTCATTCCTTTCTTAAGGTAGACTGAAGAAGAGATGGTGGTAGCAGTGCTACACTCCAAATCTGAGATGATGAGGTACAGAAGCTGTACCAAGCTGCCAAGTCTTTGGGAGGCCATGACAGAAAGTAGGCTGATAAAATTTACCTTAGACTAGATATGTGATTAAATATTATGGTAGAGTTCAGGCTGTGAGCTGAAGGCAATCAGGTATAAAAGGAGGGCGGGCAATGGCATGCGAAATAAAAATTTTGGAGGGCAGACCTGGGACAAGGAACAGGCTGGGACTCACAGCCCTGGCAGAATAAGGAGCTCAGATTGCAGGATTCAGTGCTATATTACATGCTGAAGAGTTGAATCAGTTCAGCTGAAATGCAAAGATGCCTCTTACTAAGGGGTTGCCATGAAGTCAGCTGGGATGACTGGCCAAAGCCTGGGCTCTCTGCAGGATAAGAGGGAAGGAATTATGAGGAACTTAAATCTCAACTAGCCTTGCGAGGTAGGGCTTGCAGCTAGCCAGGCAATGGATATCTCAGAAATAAAAAGCTCACAAGGAATGGAAAAATGACATGTTAGCCAAGTAAGCTGAGGATGGGCAGTAGAGTCTAGGAATACAGTGAAAAGCAACATGAATCCAGCTAACTTATCTTTGCTGATCATGGTCAAAAAGCAGCAGAAAAGTTTTCCAGACACTTGAATAGGAAAAGCAAGGTTAAATAAGTGGGAAATGATACAATGAGGATAAGGGAGAGGTTTAAAGTATTGGCTAAAGGACTGTGGAAGAAAAGCCAAGAATGAGATTTAGGGTATGGAAAAAAGAACTCCAGGAGTCGAGACAGAAGCAAATTAAGAGTTTAAAGCACTTATTCCAGGAAAATGCAATAATTCCTTTCCAAGTCACAATAGAAAATACCACATTTGCTTACTTGTCAAATAGCAATGCTCTTTTAACAGCTCTGAATGGGTGGTATATTTTGAAAATATACTTGGAGAATATGTAAATACAGAAGTATATATAAATAAGGAGTAACCATGGGGCCATTGGTCTGAGCATAATCATTTGCAAAGGTTTAAATGTTGAAGGAGCTACTGACAAAATGGGCATGACAGGGGCTATCTGCTACAGTTGTGACAAACAGAAATAAGTTATGAATGTTAGGAAAGTGTACATGAAAGGTAAAGTGGAATGGAGCCAGGTGGAAGGAAGATCACAGCTGTCAATGTTGGGAGAGGAAGTTCTGGATGGCAAAAAGGTTCCTCAAATATAGCAGATAGAAATACAGCAAAGCAAGAAATGTTTGTGGAATTGTAAGTTGTTTCACACTTCCCTTTTGCATCTGTCCTTCTGTCCACCTTCACCAATTTTCCATGGAAAACTAGCATTACTGGGGAGGATCGTGATTAATAGGGGGGATTACTGCTGAAGGATGTGTTTTCCATGTTTCTTTTCTTGTTCTGTATTTTCTTCCCCTCTTGTCCCTTTTCCTTTTCTCTCTCTTGTTCACAGCTGCTGGTTTGCCACTGGTTCCTTTTCCCAGATCTCCTGTGGCTCTGCCAGTTGCCTGCTGGGCAGGCAAACACCACTGTCAGCCCTGGTTTGCTAGCACCCATCTTTGTGCATGGAGAAGATACGGAGTGGCAGTCCCCAAAGCAGCCTGGCTGCACCAGGATCACAGCTCCTTGTGACCTCAGGAGTGTCCTTGCCTCAGTTCCCCATGCAGCTGCTACTCAGAAAAAAACAGAATAAAACCTAATGAATTCCATGGAGACTGGCCCTGAGTGCAGAAGCATCACCAGAAGACTGCTGGCTTGAGCTTTTTGTTCCTAACAGATTCAGGAGTGGTCCTTGGGAGTGTTAGGAAAACACTGGTATTTGTGGGGAAAGGGTGACTTGGCAGGAGAGTAAGACAATAATTTTCTCTCAGGAGATAAGGAAATAATATTGGTAACAGAAGCTTTTACATACATAGTGAAAAGCACTGACACTGCAGAAGTAGGTTGACATCAATAGGTGATAGTACTGATCCTTGCTGAGGAGCTGGTAGGGGAAACAAGCAGAGGGATCAGCTCTGGATAGAGAAAGAAGGGGGGGCTTCTGCTCTTTTCTGCCTCAGTGGGGGCTATTTTAGTTACAGTGGAGAAAGAAATAATGGTCAGCTTTGCCTTCACTAACTTCCAGCAAAGTTTCTCTTGGCCCTTTCACCCCTACAGCTTTATCTTATGTGATTCATGTGTGTGCTTGCATAGGGAAATAGATTTGCAAGACTTGCCAAACAACGCACCTCCTAAAAGCACAGCTGGGTGCTGACATGGCAGTGTTTCCCTCAGTCCAGAAAGTTGAATCCAGAAATAACCTTCCATCTCTGACAGCTCGATGACTCATGCAAGCTTCGGAGGGGGTGCAGGAATTCCCGTCCCCAGAAAGCCCCGCTGCTGCTGCCAGGGGACTCAGGGAGAGCTCAGCCACCAGGGAAGCAGCTCCTGTCAGAGCCCTCTCCAGGGAGACACCATCCAGCCCACCAAGTCAGAGCAAATTGCTTCTGTGGGAGCCAAGAGTTTTACACCCAAAGGAGTATGAAAGCAGGCCTGCCCTGGCCCAGGCTCCATGGGGATGTGTATCTTTCAGCTTCCTGAAAGGGAATGGGGAGAATGATGTCAGCACTTGTGGTCCTAATTCACCCAGCTTCCCAGCCACAGTCCCCACTGTGGTTAGGCTGGCAGCTCCTAAATTACATGTCTTCTGTTAAACCATGGAAGCAATCATGTGACTTGTCTGGAGCTCAAGGGGTTCACCCTTGTGAATGAGTACCTCTGGGGTGGTCTGTAATGAGTGAAATATGTGCTATGACATCTAGTGGAACGTGTCCCTGCCCACAGCAGAGGGGTTGGAACTAGATGATCTTTGAGGTCCCTATGGTTCTATGATCTACAATGAATAATTCTATTAAGGTATAAATAGCTATTAAGATAAAAGTATCTGTGCAGTAGCTACAGAGCACACAGCTGTTCTGCACTGCCTGGAATCTCTTGCTGGGTTGGTCTTTGGCATATTTGCTCCTGTGCTAGTCTTAGAGTACGAAGATTGCAGTAAAACTATCTATGAAACTGCTTTACTTTTTCCTCTTCTTATGGATTGTGCTTTTATTGTTGTTTTTAAACACAGTTAACCCAACTTAACCTTTGAATTTAGTGCATCAAAATTACTCCTCGTCACGGCTTCATCAGGAGTGTGAATGTAGAGTCAGCACAGGCTCTGCCTTCCAGGAGATATGTGGATAGAAATAGATACATATATGTAACTAGCACGGGTGTTTCGGGGAGAGAATATGATCTTGTTTCAGCATTTGATTGCCTTGTTATCACACAGGCATCAAGAGACAGGATATAGAAGTGGGACATTGCCATGTCTGCCTTCCTCCCCCACCCTCTATCTGCATGTCTAATCTGGCCCTTCATCTGGGTTGCTTCACTGCCCTTATCTAGAAAGACCAAGGGACTTTCTACCCACTTTCTGGGAAAGCTGAAGCACAGAGGTGACCTGGTGATGGCTTAAAGCCTCTCAGCCTGTGCGCAAGAGCACTTGCAGCCCCTCCCTGCTGCTGGCACCAGTGGGTGCAGACCCCACACACCCCCCATAAGGGGGCTGGGGCTGGGAGTGGTAACTGCAGCTCACTAAGCCAAAATTTCTCGGGAATCAGAGCCCAGCAGCACTTTTGAGCTTAAAAGTGTATGTCTGGGTAACTTATTGTTATTTTTCTTGCTGCTCTTGACATGACAGCCGTGCCCTGAGCACACTGCACATATTTGCAGGAAACCCAAACCTGCAGAAGTTCAGCAGGGCTGCTGGGTCAGCATCCCATCAGAATTGATGAGAGCACATCCTGAAGATGAGAGCACCTATTATGGTGAAAATATTGTGTGCGGTTCAGCAAACTGCCAAAGCAAAGGGAGTAAAGGAGAAGAGAGTGATATGGCATGGAGCAGCAGGACAAAAGGATATCTGGGCTACTTAGAGCTGAAAGGCAGGTTTAAGTAATATTATTAACTGTGTAATGCTTTTTTAGTGAAGCTTGTGGAGGAAAATCTTTGTATCTAATGGAATAACTGTCATTGTTTCCTGGCTCTGAAATATTTCCAGTCTCCTGCAGTATCACATGTACTGGAGAGGTCTCAGGGATTGCCTGTTTGCAAGGGCATTGAAAGGCCAAGGCTCAGGGAATGGAAGGAAATAAGAGAGAAATGAGAGAAAGTATAATCTTAATAGCAGAAAATGCATTTTTTTCCAAAACACCCTTTTTGAGTATAAAAAAAGATTAATTAAGGATAAAACCCCCTGAAATATGGATCATTTGAAAGAGATCAGCTGGGAATGAAGCTTTAGCAAAATTGTCAAAAGACTAAACACATCATTTATCTCTGTGACACAGCTGAGGTGCAACAAAAAATGCATTCTGCTGAGCACTGAAAATTAAATTAAGTTATGCTTGTGTGAGCATTTGTACATCACTGGAATAAAACCCCGGGGGTTTGTAATTGGCTTGGGTACTAAACTCTTTAGGATGGCTGTTGCAGGATGGACTTGCCTGGTGTGATCAGTGGATTGTGGTGAATTCTCCCATAACAGCTCCCGGGAACTGAGGGATGAGATGGCTTGAGAATCACCATCCCTGGAAGGCTTCAAAGGCTGTGTGGATGTGGCACTTAGGGACATGGGAAATTGGTGGTGCTGGGTTAACAGTTGGACTCCATGATCTTGGAGGTCTTTTCCAATCTTAGTGATTTCTGCTGGTCCCCCAAACTGCCAGGCCTCCAGTGAGGACCCTTGTGAATGGGTTCCTCAAAAGCTGCCACCACCCCTAGTGACATGTGGGGTGGTTGGTGGCTGTGCAGCTGCTCGATGGCTCCCACAGCCCCCTCCCTTTCCTTCCTGGAAAGCTGCAGTTTTGCAGAGTGTAGCTCAGAGCAACAAAGGCTTGCAAGGTACATCCTTCAAGGGCGTCCAGAGGGACACCTCCCCTGAAATGAATTGCTGGGAAGAAAGAAGGGACTGTAAATCCTTTCTTATCTTCCTTTATTCACGCCAGACAAGTCATTTGCACGTCCAGCAAAAGTATTCAGAAAGGCCAAACCATTCCTGGTCAGAGCCCTCAGCCCTGCTCCGTGGTGAGCAGCAACACAGGCCCCAGTGAGGAGCTCATGGTGTCACCTCCCTGTGCCATGCAAGGTTTGGAGCATATGGACCTGGGCATCCCTATGGACCTGGGCATCCCTATGGGCCTGTGCACCCCAATGGACCTGGGCATCCCGATGGACTTGGGTATCCCTATGGAGCTGTGCATCCCTATGGGCCTGTGCATCCCTATGTTTAAGCAAACCCGTTGCCTTGGTGACAGCGGGGCTCTCTAAATGCGATGCCCAAAATCTCGTGGGTGGTGTGTGCAGGGTCTCTGCCATCACTGGAAATCTGCAGATGGGGCTCCCCAGGGGAGAAGGCGTATGCACTGTAAGGGATTGAACCTCCTGGGCTGATGATGGTGGTAATTACGAGCCGCTGATTTTTATCTTCCGCAGAGCCCCGTGTGCTCTCCAGGATGTGCAGGCTCGCTCTGGGACCCGGTGCTGCAACTGATAAGAGGCTGGAGTGGATTTATCTTACAAGCGCAGGGAGGGATTTGCAGCGTTTTCACTCCTTGACGTGGCAGGGTTCCTTGCTTAAAGCAACAGAGCTGTTCCCATGCTTATCTGTGCAGGGCTGCACAGAGGTAGGGCGAGATTACACCTGATACAATTATCAGCCTGGTAATTACATGCAACAGCCCCAGACACCCGCTTGGGTTTGCTGTACAAATCTAGTCAGAGTAAGGCATGGGAGTATTACAGGTTAAGGAAACCTGTGTTTGACAGACCTTTTCCTGCCCCTCTCAGCGAGAACTGTGGTGTGAAATGCAGCAAAATGTGTGCAGCTGAAGGGCTGGCTGTGCAGGTGTCCATCAGCCTCTGCAAGGCAGTGTCCCACTAACGAGAGACAGGAGGTTCACATGCTTGCATCCCCATGATATTTGTCCCTCCCAAGCATGGGAACAGCATGTGCTCACGGGAGGTGAGAGCCCTTCTGTGCTGTCTGCCCATCTGCACAGCTTTCACACTGAGCTAGGGCTTGTTGGAGCAGTAAGACTTGAGTCCACAGTGCCCCCAGCTCCCTGCAGCAGCCTGGGCTTTCCCTGCTCTGGTCCTGGCTGTGCCATGCCAGGGAGAGCCTCATGAGGAACATGCACCCACTCTACCCCATCGCTCTGCTCCAGCACTCCCAAAAAGACTTTGGTTTCAGTGACAATAGGAAAACAACTAGAACCTTTTGTTCCTAATCGTGCAAATCATAGGGGAAAAACTATTTTAGAAAGATAGAAAAGCATTACCCTGAACTAGTTGGTGAGACCTTCTCCTCAGTGTGGGCATCTTCTGGGCTCACTCTTCCACGGATTTCAGTGCAAGGCTCCCCAGGGTGTGGAGCAGGATATGGGGGCCAGCCTCTGCTGACAAAAAGCTCCCCTCCGATTTTGGAGCCAGCAAGGCAGCTCAGCAGAAGCTGCACACTCATTTTTGCAAGCTGTAGGATGAGATGGAGCTGGAGCACACAGGGAGGGGATGAGAGGTGAGGGTTCCCCCTGGCCTCACAAGCAGGAGGAGGAGAAGGGAATACGGCAGAGGTCACAGCTCCTGCTTGAGCTGTCTCCCAGAACTTCACAGCCTCTTGGAGCAGCCAAAACCTTCCTAATACAGATTTCCTGAAAAATGACAAATAGCTCATATTTAAGGTATGGGGAGAAAAAAGGGCAAGCAGTGAGAAATACTATGCTGCAAAACTTCCAGAAGCCATTGCAGCTAATACATAACAAACCTAGAAGCAAAGGCAGAAAGGGAGGGAGGAAGAGTGTGGGGCAGCCCTGCAATGGACAGCTGCTTGCTGGAAAACCAGGAGCGAAAAGGGGGGAAGGACACACCAGTTTTGCAGATGGAAAAATACGTACACATAGAGAGAGGCCAGCAACAGGAATTATTCAGATGGTCTAAGGCCACTGGGGGTATCCTCCCCTGGCAGACTGCCCCTGTGCAGGACCAGTGGCTTCTGTGCTGGATCTGGTCTCCAGGTTGGTCCAAAGCACTTGGCCAAGCGTGGGGTGCGTGGGGCTGGGGCTGAGCTGGAGCTGGTAACATCCAAGGGGGCAGCGAAGAATTTGGTGAGAATCAGGGAGGGAGCCTGGAGGATGGGAATCACACATCACCCTCGTTTTCATTTCACAATGGAGGCGAGGAGGTGTCTTTTGGAGCTGGGAGGTGGTTGTACTTTTTAAATACTGAGTGAAATGTGAAAAATAAAATCGTTCCTGGTCCTACTCCCTCGGAATGATTTATGTTGGTATTTAATCCCCCTTGTGTTTCCCTGCCCACCACATTCTGGTTTTTCTCTGCACTTTTGTAAGCAGTGGGAAAGCAGCACACTGCTAATTACAACCCAGGGATGTTTAGACACAGTACTGGGGAGGGAGGTGAAGAGAAATAAATAAATAAATGAAAAGTCCCATTGTCACCTGCAAATATGGGTCCTGCTCTTTGCAAAGCCAACTAATGTGTTTCCAGGGAGATTGTAAGTTATTGGTAGCAATTTTTTGAAGTCTGGCTGGCTCATGGTTTGACTGGTGGTAATATTTGGTTTCCACTGCTGAGAGAAGCTAAAATGTGTCAGCATCAGGGATCTTACTGCTGTGCTTTTTTGGGACATCTGCATAGCCGAGGTGGTGGGTCTGCCCCAGCCCTGTGGGGACAGAAGGTGCTTTTTGGGGCTGGCGCTGGTTGCAGGACAGGACAGGTGGCTGCTGCTGTGATGGCCAGGGCAGCACAGTGCAGTGATTTGTGTGTACTGGCAGGGATGTTTGCTTTCATGACCTTAAGAGCTCATGTTTAAACTTCCAGGCTGTCTTTGCATTCACATCCTGTTGGGATGCACAGTTATATCCTTCATTAAAAACTAATGTGTAGGCACCTGGGTTGCCTCTGGGCGAGCATGCAAGCCTTGATAAGGGGAGCATGAGGAGTGAGGGAGGGAGCAGTGGCAGACCCATGCATCACCAGCATGTTCCTGTTGCTTCTCCCCCATGCTCCCCTGGCATCTTGGCTGGTGGGACTGGGAAGAGGAAGCTGTCAGTGGGTACAGGCAGGGACTGGTTCTGCCGGCTTGGTTCCCACAGCCAGTCCATTAATAAATAAAGCTTTCTGGCATCCTATCAGATCCACCATTTCAGTCAGTTTAGGCCCCCTGCAGCGAGTCATCCGCAACAGTTTTTATTCACTTTTCTTTCTGGCTGAAGGTCCCTCAGCAGGCTGCATCAGCCCACTGAAAAATCAGGCAAACTATTCTCAAAGTGGGGGTCACAAGTGTTTGACCTGCTCAGTGCTCTGCCTTGCAAATTTGTTTGGCTGAGCTCTGCATCATCTCCTTGAACCCAACACCTTGGCAGGGTTCAGAGCAGTTGTGCAGTGGCCAGCTGCAGCAGGATTTTTCCTCCTGGGGTGGGTTTTTTTTGCTTTGTTTCAGGTTTTGGGGGGGGCTTTTGCATGATTTGGGTTTTTGATAGCCTAAAGAGCAGAAGATGGTTTCAAATGAAAGCAAAGCTTTGCAGTGTGCTTCTTCGGGCAAACCCTGAAGCTGCAGGGCAACCTCTTGGGGGTGAAATTAGGAAAAGATCCCTAGAGGCAGGGAAGGTATCCATCCTTGACATGCTCCTCCTGCAAGCTCCCGTTTTTCCTCAGGAACCCCTGCTAGGTAGACTAGCTGTCAGTCTGTCAAACCCACTGGGGTTCTGCTTTCAGCCCCTGTACAGCACTGGTGCCCCCCATCCCTCCCTGTCTGGGACACCCAGGAGGGACCTGGATTCATTTAGCTGTTGTGCAGATAGATCTCACATGGGTGAAATATGTGCATTACTAGCAAGAAAGCAGTGCTTTGACAGGACACCCACACCCACACCCACGCTGCTGCAGCCTTTCCCAGACAGAGTCAATTGCTGCAAAAATTTAGGGTGACTCTTTGGCTCCTCAGATCCCATCATGCCCTGCTTACTTCTCCTGGGCCCACTCTTTGGCTGGCGGTGACCTAACATGGTAACTAGAGAAATACTTAGGGATTAATTAATTTAATCCAACCTCTACTAAACTGGAGCCCTGGGGACTGCTTTGCAGGAGTTGTGCACGAGGTCACGCTGGCACAAGTGGCTGGTGGATAAAGGGAGAACACGCATTCCTGCTGCGTGTTCTGTGGGACAGCACCTGCTGCCTTCCCACTGTCAGGGAGCACAACCAGCCCTTCACAAGGATTCTGGGGCTAATGCAGCTTTTTCCAGATATACCTTCCCCCATGCCTGGTACCTCTTGTAGAAACAGTCCATTTCTTTAATAAGGACCTGTGCTAAAGCTGTGCCACACAGCAGTCTGAGAAGCCAGTGCACCTTACATGATGCTCATTTCCATTTCTGCCTCCATGCCAGCTCGAGACAGCCTGGGAGCTGGTACCTGACAGCACCCAGTGCTTCTGATGCCCTCTGAGACCTGATGGCTCCTAGGGCTGTATAAACCGGTCTGCACAGAGATTCATTTAATCCCAGAAGTTTTGACCACAGTTCATGTAAATACCTGCTCTTGTTTTACTGATCACCAGGGACCTCCTGGCACTCTGGTGCGTGGAGCTGACCCTTCCTATTAACCGAGTTTTCCCTGGGTGTATTTCCCTGTAGGAACTCAAAGGAGATGTGATGACTGCCAGCCCGTAGCCCTAAGGCATCTTTCCCATCCATCTGCATGGGAAGGGAAACCTGTTGCCTTCAGTTCATGGGTTTGTTTCACAACAGGAGTATCTCCATCTCTGGCCTCTCCTTGGGTTGGCCTCTCCACCCTGCAGCTGCCAGTGCTGTGCCTGGGGAGCTGCTGCAGGAGCCCTGACATTGGGAGCGGTGCTGCTGCCTTAACAGACTGAGGTGAAGCCAAAAGGGAAGTTTTTGACTGCCATGCAATGAATAAAATATGAAGAGGAAAAACCCCTCATCCTGCTTTTGAGAATGGAGGCATTTCCCTTTTTTTGATCTTCAGAAGACAGAGCACTGGTAAGTATTAGATCATTGCTTCTCCATCAGCCTTTGTCTTTTCAGAGAAGAAAGGTGTTAGAGGAGAGAAATGGAAGTCAGTGCTTAAGTGTTTCAACTGGAAATGGAATAGCAAAGAACCCAAATCCCTCCAGCCTTTGACAGGTGCAGTTATTCTTTCCATGTCAGAAAATCTTGGAGGGCTGAGACAACCAATATTTATGTTCATTAATGTTGTTACTAATTACTTGTCTTCCATTAGGTATTAAAACTGCACTCAAGGTTCACCCTTCTGCAGTGTTTGAGTCAAGAAAATGTCACTTCTCACTTTCTAGGCCATGCTTTTTCCCATGGCCCAGGAGCACAGGCGAGTTGTCCTCATCTCTGCTGTGTCACTACAGGATCTGGTCTGAAGAGTTTCCATGCGGTCACACTCACTGCAAGCCCAACATCTCTTCTCCTGCTCTCTTCCTCATTCTCCTGTCGCTGATCATCTGGTCCCACAGATCTCAAAGTGCGGGACAGACCATGCACACACATCCAGAGCCATCCAGAACTGTGAACTGGGAATTTCCAAGCAGTTAAATAATCCTGGGTTTACCTTCAAAAGCAAAATAGCATGATTTAAAAGACAACAAATTTGCCTTGAAACCTGCAAATTTATATTCTAGGGCATAGGAAGAAACTGAGGGATTTAGTTAGTTTTTGCGTGGGGGGAGAAAAAAAAAAGAAAAACTAAACAACCAAGGGTAAAAAGCCCTGCTGCAAGCAGTATTAACTGCCAAAGCCATAATTGTGCAAAGCTGGAAATCCCTTGCTCAGCTGAACCTAACACATTGGTATAGCATCTTAAGTGAATTAGCTGGCATTGGAAAGCTAGCGTTTCTTATAAATAATAAACCAAATATTTTTCTCAAGTCATCCCAACAGGTTTCTTGGAAATCTGCAAATACAATGCTTATGTTAACCAGCTGTGTCATCTGGATCAGCATTTTAGTTTTTCAATGGGAAATTAGAAAAAGTAACATCTGTAAAGCAGCCCAATTTATATAGGTTATAAAATACTGCCTCTAATGCACAAATACATCAGCTATGAAGTGATAATTTAAAAGTCATTATCCTTGTAATTTATGGATATGTTCATATCACATAGCAATTTATTCTCTTATTTTGCTGCTTTTGTTGTTGTTGTTTGCCTTTTATTTTTCCATGTTAGTCTTCTCTGCATAGAAAGGTTATTCAGCTGCTTGCCCAAAAGCTGGGACACTCGTGCATGCCATGGGTGGGACTCCTTGGTATGTGCTTTGGGATGATCCCACTCACTCCCACAGTCTTGGGTACATCCATAATTGTTAAGACCAGACCAACAAAGGAGGCACAGGAGTGTGATCATCATGTTTAATGAGGGAAAGCTGTTTGGCTTTCTCATTCTTCCAACTCTTTTTGGGCTGAGAGGAGCAAGGCTGTTTTGCTAATATGGCTTTTCTTAAGGGAGATATTTCTACCACCCAGACCTTTGGTATTCTTGGGTCTCTTCTGCAATCACTGGAGCTTTCAAATTTGCATGCATTGGGTAGCACCAAACTTCCCTCGATCTCTTCCTCTTGCCTGAGACTCTCTCTAGTTATAAAACCCAGAGAAGGGCCTTTGTAATGAAAGCTGCTGGTGGTTTGTTTCATCTTCTCTGTCTGGTGGGAGAAGTGTCCTCCAGGACATGCCCCATCCTGAGTAACTCCATAAATCCATCTCTCATATTTGCATGTCTCAAACCACAGATAACAGGGCTGAAGAAGTAGGCATAGAAGAAAAAATGTCAAAAAAGCACACAGCATGGCTTGGTCAGGCTCACCATCTGGCTCTCTGAACTCATCAAGAGTAGTTCCATGGCCAGATAAAGAGGTCCCAGGCTTCCAGAGCCTAGCGAGAACCTGATGAGGTTCAGGTAGATATCCCTTTTAAATCCTGAGATAGAACAAGCTGGCCACAGAAGATGTCCCAGAGCAAAGCATCAGGGTTATCTGTGCAGAGTGGTGAAAGGTAAAAGCCTGGGAAGACTGGCACCCTGCAAGGGAAGAGACAATGCCTGGGATACAGCAAAGCCCTACTAAGCAACTTGGCTTTTGATCTGCAAAAGTGCATAAAATAAGGGCTGTGTAAAAACAAACACCCAAGAAATGCTGAAAATGTCGATGTCTTTCTTCTCTGTTTTTTTTTCTTTTCCCAAGGGGTGGCAGATAGTGTCTTGTGCACCAGAGGATCCATGAGGGTACCCAAGAAGATATGGAAGCTCCTGTGGACTTCTGACGAGCAATAGCAAATCTAGCAAACCTATGATATAACAAGATAACAAGATCTTGAAGCATATGTGCCCTCAGGTAACATTGTAAACAATAAGTACAGTTGCTGGCCCTTTGATACAGATCTGATCACAAAATTCACATATGAGAAAATCCTTTGGGCTCTTAAAGTGGTTTCCAACCACAGATGCTGAAGATGGGTGCGTTTGCCCAGCATATCAGCCAGGAACCTGAAATGGAAATAGAAATTTCAGTGATCTTCTCCACACAGAGAAACCCCAGTGTTGTTTTGTGTTACTGGAGGTATTCAGAGTACTGCTGTCACTTTTTATGGTTTTGCTAGAAAGAAAGGAAGGAAAAGCCAGACTCTACATATTAAGGAAGCCAGCCATCAGAAGATCCTGAGGACAGGCCTGTTCAGCTGTCACTGCTGGCAAACAAAGCATCCCACTGAATTGCAAAGGCTTGTGGAGGGAATAAAAAAATAAAATTATTTCAGTGAGTAGTATTTGTGTCTGCCTTCACTGTGTCCTGAGGGAAGGCAGTCCACTGCTGGGATCTGTCTCAACTCCTCTAGGAGACTGACATCACTGACAGAAGAGAAAACAGATTATTCAATTTGCTATTCGAAGCCTTAAACCTAGCCCTAGCCAACATTCTCTTGTGTGGTGCTGGGGAAGGAAATTAGGGGTAGAAGAAGTGGAGGAGCAGATCTCCCACTGGAGATCATACAGGGCCTTTTACTTTGATAGAAGAGGTTAATGATAGCTGTTAGTAACCATGAAAGATTTAAATTTAATTCCATACCCACATACATTGTCACCACTCAAATTAGAACAGCTATCCCACAGCGATGTGAGAAATCACAGGGTTATAAAAATACATGGTAATTAAAACTATTAGAAAAATTAAACATTTTATACCCTCATTTTCCCAGTTCTCCAGTGGGATTGTTGTACTGGTAATTTAAGATGGGGGGTGGGGAGAAGGTATCTTTGAAAGTTAATTTGAGGCTGAAGTGAAGGAATTCATTCTATGTTATGAAAATTGTCAGCAGCTGCAGCTGAAGGAAGCAGAAACTGTTCTATCCCACTATGTCATACAACTGTCCATATGGAAACACTTATTTGAGAAGAAGTAATTGAGAGCCTTAATATGAAAATAGTTTTCAGTTTTGTCTCTGAATCAAAAGGTCTTTCTCCTTCAAGATGAAAATTTTGCATTAAATAGTAAGAAAAGAACGAAAGCAATTTCTGATGAGCATTCATGGAGTGCTGGTGAAGCCATCAGGAAAGCATTCCCAAGAGTTTGCAGTTGTGGGAGCAAGTGTGTCTGGGGCAGGGGGCTCCCAGCCTCGTGGAAGGCAATTGGACCCCAGCAGGGCTGAGATCTCAGCCACAGAGTCACCCTGGCTCAGATGATTTGAAATTGAAAAATCAGTTTCCAGACCAAGGAAGGAAAGAAAACTGGTTCACCTCTTAGGAGATTTGCAATTAAAGCATCTTGAGGCTGAGCTCTTTGCACTGCTGAAAACCTCTGTGTGCCTGTCATTTTGCATAGGGTCACTGCAGTGCTATGTTTGTGTCAGGATTCAATCTCCTTTGTTCCCCCTCCTCCTCCTCCTCCCTCTTTGACAAAGAGACAATTGTAAATAATTTTTAAGTTATCCAAGTCAGTGTCTGCCCTTTAAAATAAAGAGTTTTTAATTTACTTATGTAATTTGTATAGTAGTTTGTAGTTCAAGATTACAGATACCAGGTATGGTTTTATTTTGGGGTATTTCTGGGCAGAGTAGCCTTGTTACCAGAGAAACTTTTAAAAATCATATTTCCATTTCTACCTAGTTTTAGGAATGGCTGGATCTAAATTTGGTCCACCTTTGCCTCTGTGTGCTCTTTGGCTATAAAATTCTTCCTGTGTAAGGGTGTTGCACTGGCTCATGGGTGCTGGAATACTGCCCTGGATGGTCCCACCTCATTCCTACCTGCCCCTCTCCCCTTAAACCAAAAGGGAAAATGATGAGCTCAAAAAAACAAAGATGGGGCAAAAAAATCCAGGCACGCTGTCTGTCTAATGCCTGGCACAGAGCCAGGCTTTCATGTATTTAGAGCACAGGATACAAGCAAGTATTTATTTATTGATTGAGAAACAGTGCAGTGTTTCTTTGACTCGCTATCAGATTCTAAATCTGATTTAAGTAAACTCTTCCAGTGCATAAATCCAGGCAAAATGTCATTCACCATATGTTTATTACTAAAACTTGGCGCTTGCTTGCATCAAAGTAGTTTTCACACGCAGGCTGTTTGTTACAAAACCTCAGTGAAGCAGGTATAATTAGCATGAGTGCTTGAGGGGGAAAACTGGGGCTGAGAACAGAGAAAATAATTTCCGTGCTGCTGCAGAGGGAGTCAGCGTGGGGATTTGGATTAGAAACAGCCTTTCCTAGATTCCCATTTTCTTAATGCAGATGACTAGATTTGCATCTTTTATTAATTTATAAGAATTGGACAAATTGTACCTTGCTCTTTCTTAAAGAAAAAGCCTAAAATGCTTGTAAGACTAGCTTAGAAATATCCAAATAAATGGTCTTCCTCTCTGAATGGCCATAACTACCTTGCAGGAAAGAGGCATGATTAGTTGCTGTATGCCATTTTGCATACAATTAATGCTTATCAACTAGGACACAAAACACTTTCTGAATACATCATTTATATGAGCTTTATAAATGATCCACTCTTGTGTTGCTGGCATAACTTATTCTGATGAAGCCATGCAAAGAGCCTGAAAGAGAGAAGTAGCTAGAGCAAGATCGTTTTGTATGAAACTTCTCCAACCCTTTATGTGTCACCACTAGGATTATTAGTAAGCGCTCAGAGATGTTGGACTTCCAAATTAAGATTGTGAGCTCTAAGGAGGCAAAGATAACAGATCTTCTTTCCTTTTTTTGTCTTTAGTGTTCATATGTGAGCAAATAATGTTATAGGCTGATTTTGATGTTTTCTTGCCTGCAAAACTGACCTATGAAAAGATTAAATGCATGTCCAGGTATCCCTTTTTAGTTAAATTCCTAGTAAATATGAACCCTAGCCCTAACTGTTTGGAGGACCTTGAACAAGTTATAAAATGAGCAAATGTCTGCTGCAGTAGTGTACCTGTCCTTCAGCATGTGTTCAGGGAATTGGAGCTCCTGCTTTGTGGTTTCAAGACAAGTACCTGTTTGGTGCGATGCCTACCTTGCAATATATTTTATGTCTTTCTGTGTTCCCAGCATGTATTGGCTGCTCCTGTTGAATCTCTGGTTCACACTCAGATGCGGGAAAGGTATAACAGACTGGGATTAATTGGTAGAGACTGCAAGTGCAGAAGGATGGTGCAGTTGGTGTGAAACTTATGAAGTACATGATGTCACTCAGTCAGGCATTTCCCTGGGTCTTAGTACAGTATCAAAAATAAATTAAACCAATTTTTCTAGTTCTCATTCTCAAGAACTGGAAGCTGGAAGGTTATGGGTAAATTTTAGGAATATTATACATTATGCTACTTCAATTTGGATATGGAGTGTACTGTTTTAAAAGCTCTTATGTTACTAACTCTTTCAGAAAAGCATTTTTAGTGCATCCAAAAAGCTACTCATACCTTTACAGAAAGGACATTACCTGTCTTGTGCAAAAAAAAAAAAAAGAAGAAATAAAAGCTGGGTAAATGATATTTTCCTAAGGTTTGTTTCCCTCATTTTGCATGTGCCCTCTGGGGAATTTTCTGCAGTGTAGAAATAGACATACCAGAAGGGCTAAAACCAAAGAGTAAGGCTTACATGGCAAATGGCTCTGATGCTTTTAGGCTTAGCCCATTGCTATGGCTGGTTTTCCACACAGCGCCTGCTGGGCTCAGTTATCTTTGTTTGGGGTTGGTACTGCCATTGCATGGGGAAGAGCTTGGCGCTGGCCCATGGAGTGCATGGTGTTTGCCGCAAATATTCCACCAGATGGGGAAAATGGGCACTGCCAGGGGCATCCTGGAGGGAGTGGTGACCAGGCAGGTAGTGCCTCTCTGTTGCTCTGCTCCAGTTGCAGAGGCAGGTGAGGTTATTCATCAACCCCATTTCCTTCTTTTCGCCCTCTTGACTGCTGTTTTGTTTTGTTGTGGGGTGTGTTTTTTTTCCCTTTGAGGTATTGAAAGTGGCAAAGCTTTCACTGATATGTCAGGTGAGCAGTTCACAGGCTAAAACCAAGTAAGTGTAGGGGAGGCACTTGGAATGCAGGTTGTGCTCTCAGCACAAAGGCAGGTAATGGAAGAATGGAGGGAAAAGATCATTAACTACCTTCCTCTGCACTGGCCTTGGGATGGAAGGAAAGGGCTGCTTCTCCTTTGCCTGCACAGCTGCCTCCAGCCGAGCTTCTTTGGCATCTTCAGCAGGAGCAGCCTTCGGAGGGCACAGCTCAGGTGGATTGGGAGGAAGTTTATGCCCTCCTACCTGCAGCTGTGGCACAGTGCTAGACCCAGCTCCCATCAATCATCACTGTCCCCATGTACAGCAAGGATGGGGAAGTGGGAAAGAGGAAATTCAGAAAATGCAAAAATGCCCTACATTTTAACAGAGGTATCAGTTTAAATATTGTATCTTTTTTAATAGCTTCAAAAATCACAGCTCAGGAATGAACCATAGAATAAAATCCTGATCCAGAAAACAATTAGTTCCCCACATAAGCTCACTGGGACTATTACAGGAGATGGGCTGATTTCAGGATGGCACTCGATGGAAATTAGAGTTTTATTCAGTCTCAGAAGGAATCTAAAGATGTGGGATTTTTTTTTTAAATTGGATCTTGTTATAAGAACTGGAAACTTTGGAGCAAGGCAATTGATTTTTCTTTAGAAATTGGTCACTATTTCAGTGAGGGTAAGCTGCAATTGAGCAGAGGGTGCTGGATTTGTACAGCATGGATGATGATGCAGTGTGTCCTCCCTGGGGTGTGTTTCTTTCCCTGGCTGCTGTCAGCATGGTTGAGCTGATGGGTCATCTTCACTCAGGCTTTGGCCAGGTATTTTCATCTCTTGGAAGTTCTGTTTTGGTTATTCATCAAGATATGCAGATGGGGAAGGGTTAAGTAAATCCTACCATCTTAGGACAACATTTCCCTGAGCAACCAAGTTGTTTGGAAAGGAAAATAAAATAAGACCACGTTACAGATGATGCATTGAAATGCAAATAGCTGTTGACTCAAACATGCAGGGATGAAATAACAAATTTTACATCAGCAGGGTCAAAAAAGAAGGTTGAAAAGAAAACATTGGGCAGAGGCAGAGTAAAAGCCATGAAAATGGTCAAAGTAGATGTACTCTCCCAATAAACAGTGCTGGAAAACTGGTAACATCAGAGGAAGAGAAGGCTGAGGTATTCAACAACTTTTGTGCTCAGTTTTCAATGACAACCTCTCTTCCAACACCTCTCAAGTGGATGGACAGCAGGATGGAGACTGAGGGAGCAAAATCTCTCCCACTGTAAGAGAAGACCAGGTACGTGACCCATCTGAGGGACCTGAATGTACATAAGTCTACGGGACCTGATAAGGTACATCCCAGAGTCCTGAAGGAATTGGCTGATGTAGTTGCCAAGCCACTCTCATATGATATTTGAAAAGTCATGGCAATCAGATGAAGTCCCAGGTGACTGGAAAAGGGGAAGAATTGTACCCACCTTTAAAGAAGGCAGGAAGGAGTAGCCTGGGAACTGCTGACCTGTCAGCTTCACCTCTGTGCCTGGGAAGGTCATGGAACACATCCTTCTAGAAGCTGTGCTAAGGCATGTGGGGGAGAGGGAGGTGATTTTGGACAGCCAGCATGGCTTCACCAAGGGCAAGTTCTGCCTGACCAAGCTGGTGACCTTCTATGATGGGGTGACTACAACAGCATACAAGAAAAGGGCTACAGATGTCATTTATCTGGACTTCCATAAAGCCTTTGATGTAGTCCCCCGCAACATTCTTCTCTCTAAATTGGAGATAGATGGATTTTATGAGTGGACTGTTAGATGGATAAGAAGGTGGTTGGACAGTCACATTCAAAGGGTAATGATAAATGGCTCAGAGTCCTGATGGACAACTGTGACAAGTGGTGTCCCTCAGGTGTCCGTACTGGGGACCAGTGTTATTTAATATCTTCATTAATGACATGGATGAAGGGATCCAGTGCCCCATCATCAAATCTGCAGACGACACCAAGGTGAGTGGTACTGTTGACACTCCTGGAGGACAGGATGCCATTCAGAGGGATCTGGACAAGCTTGAGAAGTGGGCCTATGGGAATCTCATGAGGTTTAATAAGACCAAGTACATGGTACTGCTCCTGGGTCAGGGCAGCGCCCAGCATCGGTACAGGCTGGGGGATGAACAGATTGAGATCAGACCTGCTGAGAAGGACTGGGAATGCTGGTGGATGAGAGGCTGGATATATCCTCAAGAAAGGTGGAGAGGGACTTTTTACAAGAGCATGTAGTGACAGATCAAGGCAGAATGGATTCAAACTAAGAGAGAGTAGGTTTGGATTAGACATTAGGAAGAAATTCTTTACTGTGAAGGTAGTGAGGCAGTGGAACAGGTTGCCCAAAGAAGCTGTGGATGCCCCATCCCTGGAAGTGTTCAAGGCCAGGTTGGATGGAGCACTAGGCAACCTCGTCTAGTGCAAGGTGTCTCTGCCTGTGTCAGGGGGATTGGAACTAGGTGATCTTTAAGGTCCCTGCCAACCAAATCATTTTATGACTATATGTTTCTATGAAAATAAGGCTTAACAACAGCCCTGTAGTAGGCATGTATGAATGGAGATGCTGGTAAACTGAACTGGATTAATTAGAAATGTAGCTTTGCAGACAATTGCATTATTTCTTTGAAATGATGGATACACGCACTTAAGCTTATTTCAGTTGCCATAACAACCCAATACAAGCATCATATAATCTTTTATCACATTATCTTGGATATGATTACATTATTTTACAACTTTGGTTGCTAGGAGAACACAGTACCTTTTTGCATGCTCCAAACAATTTTCACTTTGCAGAGACATCAGCTTCTGGCAGCTGGCCTCTGAGATAGCTTATAGAATCATTAGCAAGGCAAGAAACCAAATTATACGTGTAGGCGTAAGTTACACTGGGGAAACTGCGAGAGGATGGCTGAGATTTTCTCCTGCCATGGGGCTGGCAGGGGAGGCTCTTTCTGGGGAAGAGCTGCGAACCAAGGAGCCAGGAGTCTGGGGGGCAGCCTTGGAGGGAGTTTTATATGAGAGGTAACTTAAGCTGATGAGCTTCTTGTGTGCTTGTTTTGATGAGTTTGTATTATAGATTACAAGTTGCGTTTTATGCTATCAGATTCTTTTGACTAAAAGGCTAATAAATGTGCAGTTATACCTCTAAAGCTGTTTCTAACATGAGAGCATAAGCCAGTTCCCCATCACCAAAGTGCACATTTGCCCACAGAATAATCTGGTTTACCTAGAACAAAGACAGCAGCAAAGCTGTGGGGCAGCTGGCTGCCCTGTCCTGTACAGCACTAGGGCAGTGCAGAAAAGGAGTGGTTTCTGCCTAAGAGACAATGTCGGGCACTTCTTGGGGCACACAGAAGGCAGTGGCAGGCAAGGATATGTGGGATGAGTCATGTGTTGGGGGTGGGTGTGCATCACACCAAGGAGGCATTGCTTTGGCGTGTGGCCTTACAGATGGATCGTGGGCCAGTGTCGATGGCTTGCAATGACAACTCTGGACAGACACAATACAGGGGAGAATGTGATTTCCTGCAAATAAAAATTGTTGAAGAAGGCAGCGCCTTCTTGAGCAAGGCTGGTGGGAGGAGTTCCTCTGCCTGGAAAAAGGACCAGCAATACTTCTCTGCCTCTGATATCTCTGGAGGCTTTAATGCTTTTCAGATTGTGGGGAAAAAGGCATTATGGGTCTGTGTGTGGATGGTGGTTACAACAGGTAATATGGAGGTCTGAAATGAATAGGAAGATGAGAAGAACACTGAATTATTTTTAAAGTGTGTTCAAAACCCAGGAGTGTTAGAAGGAGCAGGACTTCTATTCTCTTTTTCCTTTTAGATTTATGATTACAGAATTTCTCTGGGAAGATTTCATTCTTAAGCCACACTTGATAGCAGGAAAGGGAAGAAAATTAGTTGGGGAGGTTTTGGGTTGTTTGGTTTGGGTTTTTTTTTTGGGGGGGAGGGTTGTTTGGTTTTGGTTTTGTTTGTTTTGTTAGGTTTTTTCCTCCTCAATCTCTTTCTCTCCTGTGCCTTAAATTGAGGTTGCAATTAAAACAAAAGCCCGGTTGCCCAAGAAGCAAAACAGAAATTCATGTGGCAGTCTAAATACCAGCCTTATCTTGTTTTCCTTTAGTCTTCTGCTTTGAGAGTTACAGCAATTGGGCAATACAGGCAGCAGTGCCAAGATGGGAAAAACATGGAAGCAACATGTTCACTGGTCCTTGTGATTGCTACACCTTTCCTTGAAAGTGCAGAGGGACAGAAATTTTGAGCATGGACCTGCAGGAAGAGGGATTTGATCTCCCAGACCACAGTCTGCTTGACAAAGCTGCCAAACTAATGTGTCTCAGCAGTACAGGACCCTCCTCCCTCTGCCACGAAATGTCAGGCTTTGGCACCTGCAGGGTACCTCACTGCTTTGAAATGACAGCACGGCTCTCCAAAGTGTCACCAATGATCCAGTCCCCAGTTAACAGCGTGGCTTTGTGAGCTTCTGACACTATTCTTAAAGCTCCTGTGGGCTGCTGCAGCCTACAAGTCAGGGATCATTTCTGCTTTGCAAGACTCAAAGGAGAGAAAGAGAAAAAAGCTGGGAGGGAAAAGCTACAGCTTCATTATTCTATGCTAGCAGGATAACAGAATACATTTCCTTTATTACTAAAATGTGTCATTTGAGAAAAGATCCTGCTGTCTGATCAAGCTCTCCATTAGTTATTTTTGCATGTGCATGCACAAATCCAGCAGCTAAGCCTACAGCACTGCTGTATATTGGAAAACAGAAAATGCTGCAGGGCGTTTCTAAAGAATAGCAATTTGGAGGTTGTGGGTGGTTTGTGGGTGTAATCAAAAAGGCTGCATACAGAGGCATTTGAATTAGGCTTCTCTTTAGGCTGCTTGCAGTCTCTATCAAGATTGTTAAGAACCTCATTCTGCCACTCTTGCTCTCACCTAGCAGCGTTTTCCCCTGTGAGCAATTTTATTTGAGTGCCACCCGTTGTATCCAGGGCCCTAACACAGAAGCTGAGCTCCCATGAGGCTGAACACAAGTGGAAAAACACTGAGCTTTACCATACATACTGCTGCTGCCCATATTTTAGCAACTGCTGAAAGCTGAGAGCAGTTGGTGACCAAACCATGGTGCACTGGCGACACGCTGTCTGCATCACCCCTCCCTGTTGCTCACTATCCTGGAGGCTGCAAGACCACCACGGTCAGCACCAGCAGAGGGTGACAACCATGCAGTTGCTTTCTGTGCTGCTGACTCATGCTGCCCCCCACCCACCATGCCAGAGCGTTGACTCAATGCCCAGCTGCCCCTAGGGGCTTCTCCCCACTCCAATCCATGCTGATCTGCCACAGCCATCACCATCTCAGTATCCTCAGTAGCTCTTATCTTCCCGGTTGATTTTTTTGTTGTTGTTGTTTTATTTTCAGTGTTTTCTCTGTTGGGTTGGAGAGATTGTTCTGTAAAACTCCTTCTGCTTCCACCTGAGGATCCTTGTTCTTGCTTGTCTTGAAGGGACCCTGTGGAATGTCATCTGAGTAACTTGCACCTCAGGGAGGTAGGCTGCTGCCAGGCAGCTGACTCCAGCCTTGCCTAATCTGGTTGATCAGTTACTGTGGAAGTAAAAAACCCCAGTCTTTAGGCTCTCTTGAGCCAAAATTTCTCCTGGCTTTTACCTGCAGTAATAGAACACACTTTATAGCCTCTGCACTCCCACTATGCACCAGCGCCAGAGCGGCACAGAATCCAGCTCAGCCCAAAGCATTAGTTCAAGAGCACGTCTAGCAAGTTTCCCTGGTCATTTACAGCCCTTATTTTGCTAATGGAAAGTTAATCATTGGTTTGAAACTGTGAAAAATGTTAAGGGAAAGAATCACAAGATCACAGGAAGAGCTCTAATGTGTTTCCTAGTATGTCCCTTTCATTTGCCTCCACAGATCACAGTTCTAAATACCTTGGGGAGAAATGTGTCTGAGCATTTCAACACCTAGAAAATATTAACTACCACAGAGCAGGCTCAGACAAGGAGGTTTGGGGGTTGCTGAGGTCTGTGGAAATAGCCGCTTTCAAATTCTGCCCTTCATTTCAGTAATTTTGTGAACGACAAAGTAAAGCCACAAAAGCACTCACAATACTCAAGGATCCTCCAGTCCTTGACAAATATTATTTCATTAAGCTTTTTGATACTCTTCCAAGGTAATTATGGCATTGTTGTCCCCTCCTGCTTTTAGAGATGGGAAATTAGGTATTCTCAGGGAGTAATACAGAGTCGACTGACTTGCGACGTCCTGACTTGGTCTCTGCAGACCCTCTCACCACCACCCAGCCCTTCTGCCCTCTGGAGCCCACCTGTGTCCTCTAGCTAAGAAAGCTAAAGACACTGATTGCTGCGCTGTAAAGTGAGGGGTAGGGGGGTGGGGAAGGGAAGGGTGTGTTCAATAATGCTGGACACTTTTCTTTCCAAAATCTACTCTTCCTGGTTAGAAGTGATATTGCATTGACTGCCCATTGGAAGCAAACACAGTATCATGAACAGCAACCCCCACATGAGGAAGCTGAACAGGTAAGATTACTTACAGGTATTGGCTTTCTTACGTCCTTTATGTCCTCCCCTAACATTCACTACCGTCCTTGCCAGGGGAATAGTGGATAGTGGGCTGCATGAATTTTATCAATATGTATCAATTTCAGTGACCTACTTGGTCAAAGGAAATAAGAAAACAAATCTGCAAATATTTGGAATGTCCTTCTTGGTGGACCGAGGGGACTAGGCCTGTGGATCTTACCTGATAATGTATTTCTCCATGAATACAAAGCAAAGTCATTTTGCATGCTCTTTTTTTGCCAAGTGATGTTTTCTAAAACAGGAATGATACACAGCTGGTTAAAAATGCATATGGCAGAGAGAAAAATAAAATTCTGGTGTTCATGCTGAACAAGCAAGTGGAGAATGTGGAAGTGCTTACATGCCTGTTTGAAATTTGTTTGTGATGCTAGGGGATTTTGAGGTGTTTTTCTTGAGAATATAATCTGGCCACCCATCAAGAAAAGCTTGAACCCTGGCGGACAGGCTTGTTTGCCTCATAGCAGTGCAGCTGTGCTCTTTAAGGAGCAGCATCCCATAGGAATATAGCAAAGCAAAACAGGCTGGTCTTTTTCTTTCCTCAGATTTGAATCACTTGAAGAAGGTGGGGCGAAAAACTTACAGAAGAAGAAAATGTACCAGAGACAGGATATTGCACACCTGGATCCCTGTGTCAGCATACATCTCAGACTTGGTGGTGGTGCTGAGTTTCACCACTGCAGCCCCTGTTTGGCTTTCATATCCCTGCCCACAGCTCCCCTTGGTACGTGTACAGTGAGATGTTTGTCAGTGGAACAGCACAGCCTCGATGGCCTTGCCAGTTGTCCCTCCCTCAAGCAACCAGTTTTCTGTCTGCAGCAACGGGCATCATGGAGGAGTGGCTTCGACGTGTTTGCATTTCATATTGCTTGCTTAACTGATTTGATATAAATTGCACTGATTTCTAGCAAACCCGAATGCTTATAAAATTAATGAAGCAAGAGAGGAGCACTATAGGTAAATGCCAGGGAGTAACCTGTCCTTCTGTGATTTATGGTTGTATTTCACTGTATTATGAAAGCTCCCACTGAGGTACAAATTTCTCCATGCTGTACAAGTTTTAAGATTGAATACAATGGCCAAGAACTAGACACTTAAACAACACTTAAACCTACTGAAACCAAGCACATACTCACAAAAGAGTAATTATCTTCTCCGTACAGCTGTGTTCCTTTCTCTCTGTGAGTCACACAAGGTGGCATGAGAGTAATCATCTTACTCTTTTGCTGGATTTCATGGCAGGCCCCCAGATGGGACTTCAAAGAAACAATGGGAAGCTTATCCCTGAGAAGGCTTCATCTCTGAGTGCCAGCCACTGTCACTGCTTTAGTCGATGGTGCCTGTCCCAGGGCATGAGGATGTGGGTAGGTGTGGGCACATGGGCCAGTGCACATGTCCTGAGTCAGATGGAGTGGAGCCAGCTGTAATAACTTGGGCCCCAGTACCTGGTTTGTTGGCCAGCTGTTTTTCAGGACCACAGGCAGCTTCCTTACATATTCTGAGGGTTTGTGCTTTAGTGTTCTGTACCGCAGCAACAGTTGCTCCTGGAAAGCTTGTGACTTCTGCAACTCATCTTCTGTTCAGGCACTGATGAAGGCAGATGTCTATAATCCCTCCTGCCTGTACAAAACACTGATAAACACGTTAAGTATCTGCTGGTTCATTCCTTTTGGTAGCAGCCCCCTCCTGCTAGGGACCAGTCTAACCAATACTGACTGCATAACATACTCTTTCCATAGGTCATATGTAATTTTGTCAAGGGAGCTTTTGCCTTAGACCTAAACAGTAAATCAGTAGATGCCTTCCTTCACTTTTAATATGAACACAAAGTAATAATAATGACTCCAGAAGCCATTTGTCTGACTGAGACAAATGCCAAAATCTGTAAGTGGTACAAATGGACGGCACCATCTCATATAAAGTCCCTAAGAAGTAGGCAGCCCAGACGTTCTCACCCTGGGCATGGCCAGCCACGAAGGTACATCAGTGTGGGGAAATATCTTCTGGTTTATAACTTTTATCTCATGGGTCTTTTTCCAGCTGCTGTGGTGCTGGCTGAAACTGCTGTTCCTCACATGATGGGACTGCACCCCTCGACCTGCCAATGTGGGTGATCAGGTAGGTCCTCTCAAACTTTTTTCCATCAAAAGGAATTGAGAAGAGGAGTGCAGCTGGTTGTAACTGAGACATGATGAAAGGCAATTGCTCCAGGAGGGCTGGAGCATCTGGCAGAGATCAGTGGGGAGAACAACTGCTGTGGGAGGTCCCAAACTATATGGATACATCAGATAAAAATCTGGTGTTTGTGGGACTGTGGTTTTCAGCCAAGAAATGTGCCTCACACAAGGTAGCCCTTCATACTTTGCTTCAGTGTTGGCAAAATAATCTCTTGGATCAAGAAGGACTTGGATTTAGAGAAACTTGGTTTTGACAAACCATAGCTACTCTTTCATTACATCCTCCTCATCTTGAATTTTTAGACATTTGTGCCTTTTACTTTATAGTAGAATGTCAATGTAACTGTGCAGCTGATGCACCTACCTCTGAATTGAATTTGTTCTCATCTCATAATTGCACCCCAGAGGAAATTCCAAGTGTACTGTGGACAAACAAGAGTACAGTCACTCTTCTAGGTCTGCCATGTGCTCTGACAGGAAGAGGCCTCTGTGGATGCTCAGTCACCATCAGAGCCCAAACTGCCCCATTCATCCAATCACAGTTCCCAGCCCTTCTGCCTGAACACTCCTGACTATATTTCTGGCCCAGGCAACAAGCCCAAGAGGAGACAGGTGCTTTAGATTAAGACTAGGTAGTTACACTATACATATATATGAGCTGCTCAAATGTTGTCAGAGGTTCCTTACTGACTTTTTTCTAACACGTGACCTTCTGCCTGGATTTAGCCAGGAGAAGTTTGCCAGTAGAGTGGTGGTTGTTGATTCAGGCCTCCTTGGATTTAGATGATGAATGGAAATGTTCGGCTGTTCTAGCAGATATATGCCCAGGTGAAGGAGAGAACCATTAATTGCTCAGCTGGGGAGGCATTAATTGCTATGTTGATACAGCTACAGCTGACTATTTGAGACTGTAAGCAAACTATCCCATGGTACCTTTTGACTCCAAGATGGTTCCTAATGTCCATGTGGATTGCTACAGCAGCTATAGCCATGGCAAAAGATCCACCAAAAGTACAGGTAGGACAGAAGGGAAGTGAATGCCTCTAGAGGTTTGCTGGACTTGCTTTGGCAAGAGGTAACTAGCCTGGCAGAAGGGAGGTGAGCTGCAGTGGAGCTGAGCCTCTGTACCACAGCCTAAAGGACACAGCTCTCATCCTTCTCAGTTATTTTTCAGAATTGTAATTTAAAGATGTGATGCTTCACTTACGGAGATTTGGGGGCCTCCATACTGTTAGGAGGTTGTGCTCTCTTGTGGAGGCAACAGTTTTGCTTTGGGGGGACAGGACTGCAGCAGCATACAGGGCTTGCAGATCACTCAGCCCTAGCCATCCTCTGGCTGCAAAATAACCTGCAAGTGCTGCCTTCTGCGTGTTTCCCTTTCCCTTCTGCTGTGTCACAGTGCAAAGCCATAACAATCAATGTGTATCTGAAGTGTTCACTTTGGCCTAATGGTTTCTTAATCTTTAGCAGGCGGGGAGTAGGGGTGGTGCACTGACTATACAAGCAGCAGACAGCTCTGTCCTCAATACCTCAAGGTACTCTAAATTAATGCTGATAAAGCTGGCAGCCTATGCTAATCCTCAAGTAAATGCATGAAAACTGATTAATAAAACAAAGCTTCAAGCTCCAGCAGCTCCTGCATTCAGGTCACCGACCCTATTTTAAGGAACAGGCTTTTGTGCTCATACATGATTCCCATTTCCAGGATAGGGAGGCAGAAGTGACAACCAGGGCCACATGCTGGTCTCTGGCATGGCATGGCATGGCTTCCCCCAGGTGGTTCTTCCCTGGGCAGAAAAAATTGCTATTGCATATTCTTTTTTTACTAAATCCTATGCTTTGTCCTCAGAAATGTTTCCTGATGATTTGTACTAATGTTCTCATTATTTAGTAGTGACAAAAGAATATATTGTGTTTCCAGGAGAGCAAAAGCCTTATTTTCTAACTATGTTTGTCTCACTTGGGAGTTTATTCTAAATGCACTGCCATTAAGCCTGCATAAATTTAAGCAAGGAGTGGTTTATGGCATGGTGAAACTGTATCTCTAATTTGTTTATACTGTTGAGTTGGGCAGGAGGTAAAATGCGTATTACTTCTGGACACAATCCAAGGGTTTAGCTGTATCTAATTCAGACAAAACTGGTGAAATATTTCAGTCCAAGAAGCAGAGGCCTCTGCCTTAAGGAACTACCCTCGGTGCAAGGGCAAAAGGACTCTTTCCACTAATGCTTTCAGGGTGTTGGATTTGACAAGCAAAGTAGGCAGCATCTTGCTGCTGCCACCACGGTCTCTTGCCCACAGAACAGCCAGGAAATAATAAATAGCTGTAGGTTTGCTGTAATTCAAAGCCAGCACAGTTGTCACATACCCCTTAGGAACTACCCTCATGGTTGACCTCTTTGCTGTGGTTAAGCTGCAAGGAATACAGAGATCCCAGGGACCTTGGTGCTGGGATTTGCCTTTATCCTTTGAAGAGGGATGTTATTATTATCATGTTCTTTGCCAGGAAAAGATTGGTCAGAAGATTACAGGTTGCTGTTCCATCCCAAACAGTTCAAGTTTGTAACCCATCAGCATGGGCTCACTTCATCTACCCTTTGGGTCTCACTCTGAGCCAACTGGAGCTTGCAATTAGACATGGCATGAGGGACTCTCCAAGGGTTAAACACAGAAATTTGCTGGCTAGAGCTTACCTAACCTGAAGGCTGAGCCCGCTTCCCTGAGCTGTTGTCTCTGCAGAGATGCCCTACCCTTCTGAAATGTTTGAAGGCACACATCATCCCTGAGCATGGGAATTCACAGCCATTTTCCTCAGCTTTTGCTGAAGAATTTTAAGCTGCTATTTGAATTCTCTACAAAGCCTTCTGAGTACAAATCCTTGCACCAGTGGCTAATGTTTGCTCCTGCTGCAGACTGAAGGGTACATTTACAGGCAACAGAGGCACATAAAGCATTCATCTCCCATGCAGTTTGTAGCTGCATCCCTCTGTCTTCCAAGCGTATTCTCTCTTCAGTGCGAAACTTGTGACAGAAAATTGGATTTCACTGAAGTATAAGGTGTTCAAAACACTCATTGCTTCTGTCTCACTTGAAAAACAGCTCTCTCTCAGCCCCAAGATATATTAATATCCTTCCCCTGTCATTTCCCCCAAGTTCAACTACAATAGGAATGAAATTCAGTGGAAGTTGCAAGCACCAGGTCATCCTTGTCAAGAAATGCTCCATGATTATTTGTTTTCAAGTTACATTTAATCAGCGTTTTTCAGAGACTCACAGACTGGTTTCCTCCCCCCCCCCTTCTTTCACTGAAGTAAAATTAAGTTAATTTCAGAACTGGATGAACCTTCTATGTTTGCTTAGTCTAGTTTTGACTGGGGAGCCTGAGTTAAAATAAGGCTGTGCTGGTCCTGAGCTTGAACAAAGCAAATTGAGAGGCCTGAGGGGTCTGTGCAAGGAAGAGAGCACATCTCCATCTGATGCTCTGTGCCAGTTTTCACGGGGACAAGCATGCAGTGCCTTGAGGAAGCTGTGGTGCATCTCATGGTGCTCTGTCAGAAGTAAAATCTAAATTAAGATGTTGGAGGTGGTGGGTTTCTAGCCGAGGAGAGGAACAGAAAGACTTGCCTCCAAGAGGAACGTAACCAGCCAGGCTCTGTAGAAGGATTTTAGGACTTGCTAGACATTTCTTTTTTAAACCTACAAAATCTGAAAAGCAAATTAATAGGATCTTTGAGTCATTCTATGAAACCCATAATAAGCTGTGAAATTTTACTCAGCAGCTGAACTTCCGTGTAAATTGTTTGGGCTATTTTTCCCCCATAAAGAGGGATCAAGCAAGAGCAGAGAGCTACCAACTGGAAAGGACTAATGACAAAATAGAACCTATGCCAGAGTTGAATTTCATTCCTCTCCATCACCTTACAAAGCTGACACCTGGCACGAGAGGTACAACGGGAAGGACATACTCTGCATCCTCTGGGAAAACCAGGGCAGTGAAAAAAAGGTGTAAAGAGAAATGAGCAGACTAATGAGTGGGCTGTCTGTGGCTTATGCTATTTTAGATCAAATCACTACTGTAATATATTGGCTATTTTATCAGACCAAAATTTTGAGTGTGGTATATCACAAATCATTTTACTTACATGGCAAAACTTTTTCTAGAATGAGATAATAATGAGTCATGTTACTGAGTCCCAGTGAAAGATGTCCTTGTGTCTTCTTGGGATATTGAAACATGGACAGGGACTAGCCCTTGTTCCTCTGACGATTCCTTACAGGCTCTCTGTCTCCATGCCCTTCTTTGCTTTCAGGAGATCAGGCTTACCTAAGGGTCACTCCAGCATTCCCCAGGTAGAGCTCTCCCAACTGACAAGCCTCGCCCATTTCATCAGTGTTTTTCTTTCCCCTTCTTCCACTTTAAATTCACTGTGGGACCAAAGAAACCTCATGTTCTTCAGAAATACATTGTGTGGTTGTTTATGGGCAAAGCCTGATGGAAAGGCTGTGCTTTTCCAAACCTCCCCAGGGGCCTGGATGCGATTGCGTGGGGGATCTGTATATTGACTGAACACAGCAAATAGACAAAGCCAGGCTTTCTGCTGTGACAAGGGCACAGCAAGCCAAGATGAAACAAGATCTGTTCCACGCTTTTACATAAGTAAAATTCAAATTTAGTTTTAAAAAAAAATAGCAAGGATTGGAGAATGCCTCTGTTCTTTTTCTCTCTCTTTCTTGTCCCGTTTTGCTCATTATTCTGCTTTTCTGTATAACATCTGTAGGAGTCCAGCTACTATCCCAGAGGCACAGCAAATCTTTACTGTCATGATACAGAAACAGTATTAGAGGATTCTTTAGGCCAGATGGAACTGGTTCAGTTTTACATAAAGTCTGAGGAATAATGCTGTTCAGTTAACATAAAAAATATTTTGCCCTTTGCCATCAATAACTCGGTCCCTTTCCCATATATCATCATACCATTTCTGTACTGTGTGCAAGGCTCACCCTTATATGGAAAAAATATTCTTCTAGTAAAAAATTTATTTTATTCTACTTGTATCCTTCAACTTACAAGTAGTAAGAAGTATGAAAGTCATGAGCATTATAGACTGTGGCATGTAAGCAGTCAGTACGAAATGCCACCTAAATGTAGGTAATTGGGTCCAGCACACTGACAACCATGTTGGGGGCTGCTGAGAACCCCTCTGGAGGTCCCCTCAAGGGACTAGAAAGGAGAGGGAATTCCCTGTTTAGTGTAATGAGAACTTGCATTTTGGGGCTCATGCTTTCCACCTAAGTTTTACCAGAACCTGTGGCGGATTTCCCTTTAGCACCTTCTGTTTCTCTGTCCCTACTCTGCTTCTCTCCTAGGGGCAGGGGAAAGGAATCCCTACATTTCAGATACTGACAACATGGTATAAAACCAATGATCACTGCTTTGCATCACATTAAGACTGTGAACCAGGGAGGCTAAAGGATGGTCATGCAGCTTGGCTGGCTGCCTTTCCTGCAAGAAAAATGATGTTTACTGGGATGGCAGCTGGGGGAGGGAATACCTTTAAGCCTTACATCTAAATCATTCAGACTTTGGCTTTAATCACTCCTCCAAGAGGCTGAGTAGGAAGTTAAAACAGCTGGAGCCACAATTTCAGTGGTATTCCTGAAGGTGATTAGTCTTTTGCAGTATTTTTTAGTGCCAAAGTACATCCTGTGATAATTCAAAAACTTTGCCATGGCGTCCATTACAGGTAAGGGAAAACCCTTTTTTTTCCCCCAAAGCCTAGCTGAGACTTAAATCAGAGCAACCAGTGTAACATATTTACACTTTAGGGAGAAAAAACACCATAATTAATGCAAGAAAAGATTGTCTTGGCACCAGTCTCTTCTGCTGGAAAACTCAGCCCCTGAAAAGCCCTGGAGCCACTTTCATGCAGGGTAGATGCTGCCATGCTGATGAGCTGATGTGGGGAAACTAGTCCAAGAGAGAAGTCTTCAAATCACCCTGAGTGTTAAGAAAAACAAAAGCAGCCTCAGGTATTTCTGAAAAAAAAAAAAAAAGGATGAAAATGTAGTTATAGGGAAAGTGGGTGTTGGGGGAGATGAGAGCTATGAAATGCATTTATTTCAATCTTGTGAAGTACCATAGCGTATCGAAGCACTTCAGTGAAAATCAGGAGAGATAGATTTTGACACAAATGTGTCTTCTGCATCAGCTAGATGCGCATCTCCCTGCCAACATTATGCATAGGTGAACTTTGAAAAGTGCTAGCCTCATCAAAATGAAAAAAACAGATCTCTTCTTTCAATCTCCAGACAAGCTAAGTTCTGAAGAAAAATATATTGTTAGCTGCAGGAATATGAACCTGGATGAGCATATAGGGCTGGATGGACCTCTGAAGATCAGCTCCTGATTTTTTTTTTTCTGAGAGTATCTCTACAAGGAAAATGTAATTTTGTGTTACTGAAATAAAATCAATTTCTCATTTCTTCCTATTTCACACAGGCCCTAACTTTACCAGCTACTGTTGCAAAAATAACTAGAGTGTTCATAACTGAGAATTTCAATGGAATATGAGGTGCTATAATCCATCAGCACACTCAGCTTTTCTTACATGCAGTGCAGGAAGCTTAACTGGCAGAACCTCTCTTCTAACACTACCAGGATCCATTGTGGTGTTATAAGCTAAATTAGCTCAAACAAACTACAGGGGTCCTACCGGTGTCAGGCAAAACTTTCAGCTTGTTATTTTTCTTCCTCCAGTTTTCCAAATGGGTATTTTCTGGACAGTTACTGCCAAATGTAACCTACAACCACACCAGTCAAAATGCTATTGAGCTGCTCAAGTGGTCCAGAGAGCTGTGTTAAGTGGTGAGGAAGAAAATGAGGGGGGAGTGGGTGAAGTGGAGATCAAATCATCAGAAGCCTGAATACCATGTACAGCTACTCTGGCCTGATGGAATTGCCACCTAGCTGAAAAGAAAACATGTTCTGTCTTTGCCTTTGCAAACTGTGTTGTGATGTTGGTGAGATTTTTGTTGGTTTGTCTGCACTTCCAACACTTTCTTTTATTTTTCAGATGTTTCTGTGGAAGAATTGTAATAGAAAGAGAACAATGAGGAAATATAGCATTTTCTTTTAAACTTAGTCCTCAGATCAATGGAAGAATATATTTGAAAACTGTGTTGGTAGATTTTCAGTCTGAAAAATACTTTATTTTGCTATGAAAAAGATGAGTAACATTCCCTGAATACTTAAATTTGATGCAAACCTCACAAAATTGTGCTCTGATGTGGTTCAGAGGAAGGTTTGTAGGTTTATATTCCCTGATAGTTACAACTAGCTAATGTTTGTATGAACAATCCAGCTTCTTGGCTAGCTGTTGCTCGTTGGGTGCGCTCTAATCTCTAGTGCACACCCTCCCAAGCAAGCCTGGACCCTAAGTCTAAAATTGAGGAAACTTCAGGCCCTTTTGCCAAACCTAAAGAAAAGCCATGTTAGTTTTCAGTACCGGTGAACCTCTGTTCCCTCAAAACTGTGCCTCGGAGCAACGCCCCATCGCCCCTGCCTGCTGACGCTCACGGGGAAAAAAGAAAAACATTTTTCTGTTGACTTCAGCGAGGCAAGGAGTGGGCCCAGCTTCATTCACACCCACACGCTATGTTTAATTAGAAACTATTTTCCTCCAAGAGCAGGCATTTGAATTTCTTGAGATGTTGCAAAGAGCTTCAAGAAGGAGTTGCCGAGAGGTGGGGGTGTTTCAGGTAGGAGGAGGCAAATAACTGTTGGAGAAGAAAAATAATTAGGGTCTTGGATCAAGGCAGTTTTGTAATGATCCATAATTAAAGGCTGTTTGCGTGTTCTTCATGCAACTGAAGAAGGGGTTTCCATCCCTTTCAGAATAAATTTGGCCATAATCTGGCTCAATCTGTTTTTTAAGCAGAGTTAATGTGGGCAGGGTGGCCCTGCATCAGGGAAGATGCCACAGCCATGAGGAGCACCCACCTTAGCCAAAACTTGCTTTCCTTTAGATACCCTTTTCTAGCCTGCCATGGACCTTTTCCATTGTGTGCCTTCAGTGCTGTTCCCAGGGATGATAGTTATTTGTGGTGTCAAGAGAAGGTGTGTGCTTCACAGGGGTTGCTCAACCATTAGGATTTAGGAAGGAGCCATTAACTTTTGCCTTGTATGTGCAGACAGATGGAATTAAAGCAGATTGCAGCCCACGTGTGACAGTTTAATGGCAGTAGTAAAACACAGCTGAAGTCAGACATTTCACCAGAGTTGTCCTAACTCGCGCCCTAGAGGCATGCTTGGAAGTTTGTGTTTGTAAATACCCTCACGGCTTGCACAATATGCAAAACACAAAAGTGGGGACTGAAAGTCATTCTCTGACCACAGGGAGATAATGAAAATCCCCTCCTTATTGCAGCCAACAATACCCAATCCCTACAGATAGGAGGGCTGCAACTGAGGTGACCTTTGAGGCCAAAGCCTTTGAAATCAGACAGTAATATTTTTAGAAGTGCAAATATGTAGTGAAGCATCTCTAAGGATGCTTCTTTCCTTGGGAGGTATAAAGGAGAAATTGCTTTGGCCTTCCAAAGAAACCTTTCAACCCACCATGTCCATCTCAGCTGGTGGAACACAGGAAGGATTGTGAGTGCTGACCAAGTGGAAGCACTGCTTTTGGTTAAAGATGTGAGAGGGACTTGTTGGGAGTTAATAACAATTTTAAGCCTTCTTACTAGACTCTCCAAAGCAGATAAAGATAGCAGGCATGTGTGCATAATCAAACTGCAGAGACAAGCTGGACTGACAGCTGTTTCTGAAACTTGGATAGATGTGGCAGGAGGTGCTCTTTTCCTGGTGTACTGTGGTGTTCTGGGGTGCTGTCTGATGGCAGTGGTGGGGACCCTGGGGTGATAATAATAAGAGGAATATGTGCAGTGACTCCCTGAAGCATTCCAGTGCCCACTGCTTTATTGGATCCCAGCACCGTCCTTCCTTCTGCTGCTTAATTCGTTCTGATTACTCAATAGCTGACTAAAATTGAGTAAAACTGTCACTACCAGCGGTGAAAATTAAGATATGCTGTGCTACTCGTGTTTATTTTCCTTTCAGTTTGGAGGATAATGTGGTGCTGGGCACAGTGGTGCTATGCCTATACCACAGCCCCCCTGCTTTGCTGTGGTGGTCCCTTGGCTCTGCTCAGCCACGGGAGGACGAGGAGGAACTGGTGGGATGGCACAAGGAGATACCCCTCTGAGCATCTTCGTGCCGAGGGATGGGATATTCAAACAAGCTGCTGTAGGCAGTGCAGTGCACGAGGCTCGTAAAGTGGAAAATTACTGTCTCAGGCTGTAGGGTAGAGGCTACCTTAGAAAAGATGATGGTGTGATTTAGCCCCAGCATGCTGGCTGTGAGGTCTTTTGTAAGAGAAACTGGGGAGTGCGATGTCACTGGGCATATCAGGGAGGGTCTTCAGCAGTGAATGCATATTTCAAGGGAGTGGGGTTCACTTGAAGGAAAAAAAAATTAAATCTTTACTGGAGGGGCTGTGTAAGGGTCTATGAGCCAGTGCCACCCTGCTCTGCTGTTTGTCATCTATTTAGCCTTCTTGTACTTGATATTACTATTCCAGTTATGAAAAATTGTTAATCTGTTACTGCATGTTTTAAGAGCTGAGTAACAGCTGTTAGGCTCATTGCAGTCCTGTCATTTGCTTGTAAATACTGTTCATTAGGAATTTCATGTTGAACTTTAGTTCTTCCATAATCTAACTTTTACAAAGGAAGAGTTCTGATTTTCCAGAAAGGACAATGCAAATGGAATCTTTGAATTGCTGTAGGATTAGCACTGACTGGAATCTTCATGGTTGTGGCACAGAAACAAAGTGTTGTGTTTTGAGTGAGTTCAGCATTGATCTGTACCACCCTGAATATGCTTTCTGGGTGATACATGTTGTGTTCTCAGTCTTCCCCCTACTGCAGGTCCCCAAACTGTGCTGTACCTGTCCAGCCTGAAAGAAAGTGGTGCATGTAGCAGGCTCATTTAGCTGCATTCTGCAGTCTCACCAGTGCCCTCAGTTTTTGGAAGAATGGGCAGCCTCCTGGTGATATCTAGCCTACCACAGATTTATTTATCTGAGGCATAAGCTGGACCATAGGAAATATATTTGGCACGGGAAGCTTCACTGTGGGAGAGTACATGGATGTGCCATCCCTGTATTGTCAGAGCCAAAGGAGCATATTTTATTTGCCTCAACATACACAACTGAATCAATTTTGTTTCACTCAAAATTAACATGCTAAAAAAGTCAACTTTGCATTAGAATTTGTATTTCAAGGTAATTTAAACAATTACTTGCAATTTAATCAATTAATTGCAAAATTCCCCTTGGCATAGGAATTCAGATTTTTGCTCCGGTGCACTGTAATCATTGCTGATTAATTTGTCACTACTTTTGACAATTGCTGGTCTTCTGTATCAGTGGCTAAGTAAGGTATGTTTTACAAAGGGTAGCAAACTCACTTTTGGGGAGAAAACTTTAATATGAGGAGAGGTTGTTTAGTGCTATTTTCTGGCTGAAAACAGTGACCAGAGTGCAAGTTAACTGGGGCTTTCTGATCTGCTCTGATATTTTCTTCTGGCTTCACCCAGAATTGTTCCTTTCCTCCCAATGAGTTATTACACTGTATTTTTTAAATTATGTTTTTGTGTAATTGCTACTTAAGAAAGGGCACTATCCTGCTATTATAGGGCTTCTGGCACAAGGGGAAGCTAAGCATGACTGCAGCTTTAATATATGATCACAGTATAATATGGTTTTCCATTATATGTGGGTGGTGTTTTTATCAAGATACAGTTAAAAATGCCCTGGTTTCAAAGAAGCTTAAAAACCAGTGTTAAGGTGATCTGCTAGAATTTTATTTGGGATAATATTAATTTCTGATATCCCATAGGCAAGATCTACAGGCTCTTTTCATTTTGGGGAACGATGCAATGAAGTGTGTTGTAGCACATGTGCTGTAGCAGTGAGTTATGTGTCCTCTGCAGTGGCAGGCTGTGGTTAAGGGGAGCTGAGTTTCCTCCTTGCACAACTGAGAGACCAGAAAAAAGCCATGCCCCTCCATGGAGCAATCGGATTGCTTGCTGTGCATCACATTCATGACTAAATAACCACTCCTGCTGATGGGGCAGTCCCGGGGGCAACCCAAAATGAAACCCCAGCCAGCAATCAATGTACCTAATTTTCTTTTTACTCCTTTTTTTCTTTTTAATTATTTTTTTCCTTTCTTTTGTGCAATGAAAACAAATAATTGGATGCCATGGATAGCTGCTTGATCCAAGGGCTACACCTTCTTCCTCCCAATAAAGATAACAACGACTCCCTCTCTTTTTTTATAAATCTGTTATTGAGCTGCTCAGTGGGAAGCTCTGAATCCTTCTTGCAGTAGTGGGGAATTTATCCTAGCGAAAAATTTACCATTCCTAAGGACAGCAAGTGTAACATTAAAAATCACTACAGCAGTGCTGTTTACTGAAGACAAGGAGTATAGTTACCCTCTCTTGCTGATGAGCAAATTCAGTCAGAGAAGAGAAGGGGTTTGCCTAGGGAGTCTTCCAAAGCTCTGTGGACAACTATTTTCCCAGCAATAATGCTACTCTTCAAAGATATTAATAAACAGTGAGAAGTTTATCATTCTGGTGAGATTTGCTTTTTGTTACTGATATGTATTGTGAAAACCTTGATTTAAAAGTTTATTGCCATTCTAGATAAGGGAAAAAATTATGAATGCTTCTAAACTGACTCAAGATTAAGGCCAACCTGTCAATCTGATAGGTCATTACCAAGTGCTTCTTAAACTGATTTATAGTCTTGGCTTCTCCAGTGCTTTGAGAACTGGAAAATTCAGAACCTGAAGCTTACTGCTGAAGCTGGCCTGCTGAGTTACTGAGCTTTGAGGAGGATGGCAATGGAGACTGTACTGTTTATCATCTTCTCACTCCAGGAGTTATGAAGGGGGTTTTATAACAGAAGTCAAAATTACAAGTAGGAGTTTAAAATTAGGCAAAAAATGCAAATAGATTATAAAAATGCAAAATCTAGAGATAATAACCTGAGTGTAGGTTGGACAGATTCTTCAATATAAAAAAATGAACATTTTTAGACTGCTAAGAGTCCTTCAAAACAAAATTTCTGAAAAATTAATGTGAAGAACAAAGATGGGCTAAGAAGGGAGGATGGCAGTAAAGCTCAGAGAAAAGGGGTGTTTAAGCAGCATTTACATTTTTATGTCAGATAAGGTATAGAAGATTCATGCAAAGAAAATTACTCCTTTTAGATGGTTTTTCCAGATTCAGAAAATAGAGATGAATATGGTACTTGTTCCACGCAAGCAGCAGAGAACAGACGTCAGCCAATTGTCCCAGCCAATGAACCCAACAGTGCTGTTTCCAGACCAAGATGGAAATGAGAAAGGAAGTCTGAGGCAAAGTGGTATCTGGTAGTTAATTCTTTCAAATATGGCTCAAGAGTTGTTTTCCGTGGGACAATATCTCAGACATGAGAATTTCAAATCTATTTTGATTTAAGAGGCAGGGAACTGGTCTGTTGTGAGGGTTTTGAAAATGTTCCGCCTGTCAAGAGGTAGGTCTGATGACAGAACATGAGAATAGTGTTCATATAGGATGTGGATAATTATAAGTTTAAATGGGAATATCTTGTGTCTTGAGTAAATGCCCTTCCAACTGGCAATTGCCAGCTCTGTGGTTTTCCTCTCCCCTTCTTGAATTTCACATAATTTCTGTTCTAGACTTCAGCAGTACTGCCAGTGAGAGTATCATCAAAACCAATACATTATTGCAAAAAGGGTCAGTTTTGACTTGTACTTTTTTGATGAAAAAGTAGTCAGAAAATTTTCAAACCAACTCTTATCCCAAATGTTAATGTCATTCTTTCTATAGAGAAAAAGCTTTTTCTAAGCAGTATTAAGCTTTTGTTTTACTTATTTCCTCCAAAAAACCATTTCCAGAGATAGATCCCTTCTAACAAAAATGCCTATTCTGAGCCATCACAAGCTTTATCCTGGATTTTTGGGGCTGTCTTTTTTTGGAAACATGCAGCAATTGCTGGTGGTGATATACTGAAGTTCAGACTTTGGCATAGCTGAACTTTGGGTTTAAAGCCTTAACCACATATATGTAACTAAGAAGTAGGAGTGCTTGAGGACAAATCTCCTGTATTCCTCTAGACACAGAGCAGGCAAGGAAGTGAGCAACCCTGTACCTTATCCCAACTGGTACCCTAAAATACTTGTCATATCTGGCATCAGATATATAGGATGTTTGCAGATGAGTCACATATATTGGGATCATTGTAGATAAATTCTCACAGGAGAGTTGTGAGCAGGGTTTCAAGCCACAAAAAACACACTGCTTGGTCATCCAGGCTTAGCAGGGGCAAATGGAAAGTGTACATTGCCAGACTTGGCCATGTGGAGAGGAGAGGTGAGTGTCTCCACTGGCTCTCCAGCTTCCTCCTCCTTGCTAGTTTTTCATCAAACTCACTTGACCCAAGTGCTTTTCACTTAAAAGCTGCATTTTTTTTCAATCATTTTGACTTATTAGGAATGGGATGGGACTTAAACCTACAGACCTCTAAAAAGTTAGTTTTGTTATGAAATGTCTTTTATTCTGGCAGAAAGCCCTTGAACTGGTAGTGAAAGCAAACCTGAGAGTATTGACTGTACAAATGCCCTGCTTTAGAGAGAGACTTGGTATGCAGGCACTGTCACTCAGGTCTGTAATGACAGTGAATTACTGAGGGGAAAGGTGGGCAAAAAAAATGTGTTAAAGACAGCAATAAAGATTTTTCTGTATGGCTATCACAGGTAGAAAACTGAGTTATCTTCCCACTGCAGCATGAGGGTGTCTGACAGAGCAAAGGAAGTAGATCTCCATATAGTACTCATGTGGAAAACCCACCATGACTTTTGGCATATTTTAATATTTTATTAAAAAAAACAACCAACATGTGGACTTATTATTTGTAATCAAGCACAAATCTAGACAACAGCCCTAGCAGTTTCCCAAATTCAAAGTATCACAGTTGTTCATTACAGAGAGTGCTGAGCTCTTGGATACGGCTGCAGGTGGACTCCCAGGTATGAAGGTGCTAGTTACACTTTAGGAACAGCTTGGGGAGGAATGGGAACCTGTAATTTCAATCAGCATAGGTCTGTCAGTGCATGTTGAAATGACAAAACACAGTGTTTTAGTCACATATCCTTTTTCTTCTCCATCCTCAGCAACGAATCTGTCCTTAAGAGAGGTGTTCCAGTTTAGCCATCAGTGAGTAGGGGTTAATGAGTTTGGTTTCTGACAATTTGTAACGTGGAGGATGGAAATATAAAGTTTGGTAAATATTAAAGGATATACTGAGGAATGTTTAATTGCTTTGAATTATGAAGTGTATCAGTCACCAGGGCATACAACCAGTTGTTTAAACTTACTTTTTACCAGGAGGCAGAAGTACAGACTGGAAGAGGAGGGGAATAGATTAAAGAATATTTAGATAAGATGGATGTATTCCAGTCAGCAGGGCCTGATGGAATTCACCCCAGAGTACTTAAGGCGCTGTCTGAAGCAATTGCTGAGCCATTAGTGATTATCTTTAAGAACTCACAGAGGAGAAAGGAGGTCCCTGAAGACAAAAGAAGGGCAAACACACTGTATTATATTTTAAAGAGAGGAAAAGGAGGACCCAGGGAATTACAGGCCTGTCAATCTAACTTAAGTCCTTAAAAGATTCAGGAACAAATCATTAAACAATCAATTTGCAAGTAGCCAGCTAATATGGTGATGGAACCAAAAAAAAAGAAGGGGGGAAAAAAAAGAAAAACAGGCTTGTCAAGAACATTTGATGTCAAATCAATCTAATTTCCTTTTTTGTAACAGTAACATGTCTAGTGAATAAAGAGGAAGCAGCAAATGCACTGGCACTTGATTTTTAGTAACGCTTTTTGACATATATGACAGACTAAAGAATATGGTATAGATATAACTACAATGGGGTAGATGCTTAGCCTGTTGAAAAATAGCTCCACAGCAACAGCTAGTAATGGATCACTGTCAGGGAGGATATTTTGAGAAGGTCATTCAGCAGTTTGCTTATACCCGGATCTATCGAACAGTCTTTTATTGACAACTGAGCAACAAGCAAACGAAGTCAGTCTGTGGATGACAAAATCAGGAGATGCTAGAAATCCTAGGAGGTCAGGATCTGAATTTGAAATTATCTTCATAGGTTGGAGAAACTACTCCCAATATTTAAATGAAATTCAATCAGGAGGAGTCTAAAGTGCTGTGCTGTGCCTGGGAAAGAGAGATGCAGATACTTTGGCAGTGGAGGAGTGGGGAGGGGGGGGGTGGTGCGTGGAAATAACCAGGCAGCAACATGTTTGTAGAACACTTGAGGTTTGCAGGGAATCATAACTTAAGTGTTCTGGATTATAGGAACAGGAGCATCATCCTTGAGATACAGCCCATATTTATTTTCCTTTCTTGGCTTCACCTATGGTACTGCAACCAGCTGCAGGTGCTGCCTTTTCCTGCAGATGAGGACAAGGTGGCAAAAATCCAGGGAAAGAAGACAGAACACAGGGCACTGAGAAGCACAAACTGTGAGGAAATGCCAAGGGAATTGAGTTTGTTCACTTTAGAAAAGTGGAGGCTGACAGAGTAACGTGGCAGCAGATGTCCAGTGTAGAGGTGGGGGCTGTGAAGGACACAGTGAGCAATTGTTATCGTTGGCTGTGGAGAGGATAACAAACAGAAATTATCTTGAGTTACCACTTAAAGTCAGGGTGAGAAGAGCTGGTGCAATCACACAAGGATGCTCCTTGCTGATTTTTTCTTTTGCTTAGGACAAGTCAGACAGTGCCTGTTGGGAAGTCCTGGCTTTGTGTCAGTGTGGGGAACTCATGCCATGAGGTTTCTCCTACAGCCGCACATTTCTACTCAGAGAAAAAAAAAATGTAAAGATGTTCTTATCTCTCAAGTTTCCATTTAAATGTTGCTTTGACTATATGCCAGAAATTGTTTGATTTGATGGTCTTGCATTGCTCACCATGAAAATGTCAACATTTATTCCCCATTACCATCCTCTGTATTGAAGATACTGCAGTATTTTAGTTCATAATAAGCCAGCTGGTCCATTACACATACTCTCTTTGTGAACATCAATTACTGCCTGCTTTAGACTCTCCTTCCTTCTCCATGGCAGCATCACTCCAAACCTTATTTCGTGGAAGATAGGAGACAAAACAGGCTTATATAAATATTAATTGAGAATGTTGTGAAAAGAGATTATCTGAGAATCTGTCCCTTGGAGAGAGCAGCAGAGCAGATTGCTGCATTAAAAACATCTTAATGCAGCTCTCCAGCAGAACAGACACCCCTAAATACTCTGAATAAATCAGATTTGGACACAGGCAAAAACCCGAATTTTTTTGTTGTTGTTGTGTTGCTAGCAAGGATGCAGCTCCTGATTTCCATAGTTGGGGTTCTGCTGACCCCCGTGTGAGTCTGAGGAGACATCTGGGGGAGCACCAGGGCAGCCCCCTCTGTCCCAGAGCCATCCCACGTGGTTTCAGGGCACCCACACAGCCTGTCCCACACACGAGTGCTCTCTGTGCGGTGAGGAAAGCACAGGCTGTGCAAACCTCACCCACAGCACCCAGCATGAGCTCCCACACACCACCCGTGCCAGGTCACGTCAGGCTGTGGCCAAAGCTGCTCCACCATAAGAGAAGGTTGCATGAGCATCTCCCTGGCATCAGTGGAGACTCGGGGCCCCTGAGCCTACAGTTGAGCCCTGTTGGCACCAACACTTACCAGCTCTCTGCTTAGGGGCATGTGGCTCAAACCCCAACTCACTATTTTTCCCAATGCCACCACCTACTGCAACCCAGACAGTCCCTTCTTTAAATGATATGTAGGCTACCCCATTGCTCTGAGAAGTCCTTGATTATAGGGTATGTTAGCAGTAACCCCACAGTTAATGTCTGCGGGTTTGTTAGAGCAGCAAACACCCTCAGCTTTGCTTTCAGCTATTAATTAACCAACCAGTCATTAACTGCTGCTAACAATTGATTTACAGGGAATTATTGCTTAAATAGCGGGAGGTATTTAAGAGGAAAATAAATTAAAACAAAGAACTGCTGGATCCTTGGGCACAAAAAGGACTTCTTGTAATATAGAGCATGGCTGCTACAGCACTGTAATTACAGAGTGATAAACAGTGATTGGGAAGTACGTTCCTTTCCAGAGACAATGACATTATGTCTCCTGGAAAGAGTCCTTTTGTCTACACTAATTGAATGATCTGAAATGAATGATGTTATCAGAAACCTAACCGAGGCAACTAATGTTGTATTTATGGGTTATCAAAAATGTTTAATCACAGCTGTGGTCTCTCTGAGATGTGTCATGGACACTGTAGCATCCAAAAATATGATTGAGGGCCGGTGTGACACATTATCTTAATTAGAAGGGAGAATTACAAGTTCTCGCATTGGTTCTGCCTCCCTCCACACTGGCAGAACAAATGAGACCTATTAACCTAAGCACAAGCAAACACCGCCTTCTAATGACATTTTTCCTCTCCGTGGACAGAGTGAATGAGTGGTTGCATAATCTTTTTCCTAGGAAATAGTGACCCAATTCAATTTACGGAGTTTGTGGTTTGTGAAACTCCACTCACGACTCCTCCTGTTGAATCTGCCTGTGGTTTTGCTGCCGAGGTCAGCGTTTGGCTTGACTAAGCAGGCGTTGCTGTGCAGGTCAAGGTGCATTTGCCCTTTCCTGGTGAAGTTAAGCCGTGTTTCACTGCCCTCTCCTGGAGTGAGAGGCTGCCTGCTCTGCTGTCTTTGAGGCCTTTTTGGTAGTCCAGCACCAGCAAAAACGTAATTAGTATTGGGGATACAGGGAGAGGACTGCAGCTTTTTCAGACCTGAGGCTGTGATTTCTCTTGCTGTGAGGCTCTGTGTGAGACAGATGGAGAAGAGTTGGGAACTATCACTGAAAAAAAACAGATCCAGCGCTTCAACTTCTGCGATTGTTTGCTTTCATTGGATTTATTTTTCCCTCTCACCTATGTTTTTGGGAGTTGCTTGCTGGTAAAAGTGTGACCCATCCCAGGTGGCAAGCAGTGCCCATGCTGGGACTCAGAAATAACTGCTGAAGGTGTTTTGCTTGAGGATTAGGGTGCTGAAGTAGACAGGAGCTAAGAAAAACACCCCACTTGCTGTAGTAAGAAATGGCACATCTTTGGTCGTTTATAAAAAGTAAATTGGCAAATCCCTGAGCAGAGTCCTGTTCTGCTGCCTCCTGCCAGCAGCTATGTCCTAACCTGTAGTCTTGCCTCTTGCTTTCATTTGCCTGGATGAATCAGTAGAAATTGTATACCTAAGCTGTGGGAACACAGAATCCACACACAAACACCCCACCCCCCCTCCCCAGTTTCAAATCTTCAGCCAAAATCTCAGGCTTTGTATCCAAGGTTCATAAGTGTTGCAAGGATTATTTCATCCGTCCTGAAATGAATGCAGACGTTTCTGAGCAAAACTTTAAACTCCCAAGATTTCTCTTTTTCAGCTTCAGCTTGTTAAGTGTTTATGTGTTTTGGGTTGAGCTTTGTTATGGATATCCTGGAAAGGAAAATCCATAGTAACCTCTTGCCTTTGACAGGTCCCCTGCCCTTTCATTTAATACATATAGCTACAAAAATATTTAACTTTTTGATTATCTGTGAAATACATAGCTGTTTATAAAAGGCTGTAGAGAACAACAAATATGGAGCAGGAAGTGAGGATAGAGGATATTTTTTGTTTCTTCATCCTACTATTCCTGGAGAGTGGCTGGATCTCAGTATGTTTCTGTACCAGGAGGTGGCACTGATAATTGCAGGGATCTGCAGCAGACCTGAACAGAAAACTGGCTGGTAAAACCTCTCAGTTGATACGAAGTATGACTAAAGTTGTGTAAATCTTCAAAAGGGTCTGCGTCTCTGTTTTGGCTTTATTTAGCTGCCTGCAGAAGAATGGGAGACAGCCTGTCTCTAGCCAAAATTCTCAACTCAGTCTCAAAACAGCAGTGCAGGAGTTTTCTGGATTATCCTAGGATGCGTAAAAATGAGCATCTGCTAGCAAGGAGAGTATCAGTAGTGTGGTTCCCTAATGCATTTATAGTATTTCAGAACACCACCAAACTGTTTTCCGGTCAGACATGCTTAATCCTCCCAAAATATGCCTGAGAAAGTTCCGGTGCTCCTGGAGGAGGCAGAAGTAATATCAGCATGGTTTTTGGACTGAAAACTGTTTTGTGATGGTTGTAAAAGTAGAGCAAAGAAAACAGCCTAAATGCCTTTGAGCACTGCAAGGCATGACTCCTAGATACCTGGGACAGGCTAAGTGCTTTGCATCTTGGGGTGAATGAACAGGTATCAGAGTAGGGAATCCTATTCAAGGTGTTTCTCAGGTTGGTGGTCTATGGATGGTGGCACTCTGTAAGGCATCAGAAGGTATCCTGCTTAAAAATTGCAAAATTATTTTAAAACTCTCATACCTGCAAGCAAGGAAAGGAGCAAAATCGGAGACTTAAAATAAGAAGTGAATAATCAGTTGTCAGCCTGCCTGAGTTTTGGTTCTGATGGAATGTATTACAATAACACTGCACATGGTAGTTCTCGGGAAAAACAAATATATGTTTGTTTTTAGCATCTGGTGTCATTCTTGCTTCCAGGATGTCCTCTCAGGGCTATGAGGAAGGACAGCAGCTGCCTGCCTCTCCTGAGGACGGGGCTTTTTCCCCCTGCATCTTTCAGGGAGCAGAGAGGAATACAGTCTTGTCTTGAAAAATGTGAAGGGGGTTTGCGGTAACTCTTGCTTGAAGGAATTTTGGATGTACTAGAAGTGTGTCATTCAAACCTCCTGTCAGCCTAAGAAAGTTTAAAGCCACATTTGTGATCTCCAGATAGTTTTGTAATTGCAAAGCTGTAAGCATGAAAAATGGATGTCTTCCTCAAAGCTTGTTCTAGAGCTTGCCTATCTAGTTTCCTAATCCCAATGAAGGCATAAGCACAAGGTGCTGAATACATCAGCTGTGCATGTGCCCACGTGTGGACTTCTCTCCTTGCACAAAACCTGCTTCCAGTTCTCGGCTCAGCTCAGGCAAAGTTAGCTGAGCATCCCAAGCACAGCCCTCTTTAGGCTTACCCTGGCATGCCTGGGCAGTAAGATGTAGCAGAAAACCAAAATAAATTGGGGTCTATTGGAGGTCTCAGTAATTTTAGACAGTTGATGTGACTAGTCTGGTGGGGTATAAAGCCCAGTCCCTCTCATTAGACACAGCCTATCCAATTTGAGGTGCAAACCTGCTCAGGTCCAGAAGCAAGCAGGCTCTGTTTTCCTATTTTAGCTCTACATATGGTATAAAGGAACCAAAAAACTAATAAAAAAATAATTATTGATTTAGTTTGTCTAGTGGTGGTTGTCTCTGATTGTATCACCAGCTCCTCTCAAAACAGTTACCATAGTAATGAAAAATATCTGTAAGGTTTTAGGTTTTTAGGGACAGCAAATGCACAGTTTAGTCCAAGGAATATCCAAGAAAGAAGTGATTAGGAGATCATACTGGATTACTTCTCTGGATGGAATTTCTCTGTGCGCATGAGGACATAACCACAGGCCCTGTTCATTTGCACACCTGTTCTCTGCTCTTATATCTACATCTCCCAAGATCAATAGAGATTGTTTATTGAACAATTTGCTTCCTTCTTTAACTAGACTTTGACAAACTCAAAAGAAAATGCTTTGCCTAACAGTCAGCATAGGTCACTTTTTATGCTGTAGGAATCAACCTGCCATTTATTTAATGTCATCCTTTTTTTTTTCCCCTCACATTTAATCAATGTTAATTGATCTCTAGTGTTCTTAGTTCAACTTAATGAAGTATCGCATGTTTGAAACAACCATATAGCTGATGAGGTAGATATGATAATTACTTTGCTGGGGTTTTTTTCTGTTGTTATGTAATTAACGTGGTGTTTTGGTTTTTTCTAATTTCAGCTTTCCTTTGGAATACAAATTCAAGGGACTTGATACAGGGAGAATGATTCTATTACTATGATGTTGAACAAAAATATGAGAAAAACCTGCTAAAATCCATGCCAGAGCATTAGTAGCAGGATTTGAAGTGAGCTTATTTTATGTTCTCTCTGGTCAAATGTGGTTTGGTTTTTGGGGATTTTTTTTGTGACTATTAGAGAATTTAGGCTGAGCTACAGTGAAAAGAGACTCTGAATAGAGCCTATGGGCAATTTTAAGGCCCTGATTAGTTTATGAGTTTCAGGTATTTGAATGAGCTTCGTGTGCTCTGTTGCCTGCAGTCATGGATAACTCACAGATTGGTCATTATATTAAATTTTGTTGTTTGTTTGTTTTTAATTTGAAAGGCAGAAAACCATTTCCTCAACCTCTCAGTTTTTCTTAGATGCTTGATGTGTCATTAAGTCCCTGTTTGAGTCCAAATCAAGGTTTCAAAGGTTGAGTGTGAGCAGGAAAGGTCTGCAGCAAGGGCTGTGAGCAGCTCTGAAGATGCCTGCAAAGGTTTTCCTTACTCCAAGCTGTGCAAAATACTTGGAGCCAAGGAAGAAAGAGAAGGCTGACATATGGATTAAGAATTGTTGAGCACTGAGTGTTTTTGAGACTGAAGATCTGGCAGCAAATAAGGTGAAACGAAGTGTAGCTTATCTGTTTGGCTGGATTTCCAGGGCTAACCAGTCTCTTGTCCAGGAAGGCAACTGATTCCCGAGGGATGAGTGGGGCTGGAAAAATATTTTTTCACTGAGGATACTTTCACAGGTGCTCTTGCCTTTTGATAACTATTCCCAAGGAGTTTTTTCCTTGAGCTGTATCAAAAGCTCACCTGCACCAGAAATTTGCACTTGAAGGGCCATTTTTTTGAGGAAATATCACGGCAGGAAGTTTCTCAATGGCCTTGAGATTGGTCTGTAGCTGTCTGGACTTTTTATCCAGCACTTCTCACCAGAAGTTAGCTCTGTTTCACTCACAGGATTTTGTTCAAGATGATTTCATCCAGAACATTTAAGGTATTGACAAATAGTAAATAATAAAAACAAAGCACTAACTGAAAGCCTGGAAAAGAGAAGGCTCTGGAGTTACATTTCAGGAACGAAACAGAGCCTACAGGAGAGCTGGAGAGGTACTTTTTACCAGAGCATGTAGTGATAGGAGAAGTGCGATGGCTTCATACAGAGAGGGTAGGCTTAGATTAAATATTGGGAAGAAATGCTTTATTGCAAGGGTGGTGAGGCACTGGCACAGGTTGCCTAGAGCAGCTGTGGGTGCCCCATCCTTGGAAGTGTTCAAGGCCAGGTTGGATGGGGTTTCAGCAACCTGGTCTAGTGGAAGACATCCCTGCCCGTGGCAGGAGGGTTGGAAACAGATGGTCTTTAAGGTCCCTTCCAACCCAAACCATCCTATGATTCTATGCAAGAGGAAATCTTTCCCTCAGCTGGTTTTATTTGAAACGTCTGATGTTATTTCTGCATAAGTGGAACTCTCAATGAAGAAAACAGGCCTTAAAGAAGAAGAAGTGTCACATTGCATGAGAAGGAGCTTGCATTTGGCATCCATGCTGGAAGGAGGGCATAGATGCTAAATAGTAGTCTCTGTAAATTCTTTAATTCCCTGGGGATGGAATGAAAGACAGAGAGAAATTCAGCTAAATATGGTTTAATAGACTCCAAAATACTTGTAGGAATGTTTTCAACCATCTTATGGTGTTCAGTTATGATGCTCTGATATTTAATTTCTCTATGCAAAAAATACCTTTCTTGGGAATGATAATTTGATTTTTATAGCTTATTTCCACAAGGGCTGAGTAGGTTTGTCATATGACCAATCCAGCCACACCAAGTCAGCTTGATATTTCATCTTAAAAGGTCCCAAGACTAGTGAAGGTACGAGCGGCAGCACCACTCCCATCGTGCTCTTCATCTCAAACCTGATTTCATATACATGAATGACTCCTTGGAAAATTGACAGTTGTTGTTAAATACATAGAGGGAAAGGAGACTTTTTAAATGCAGTGTTCACATCTTTGTGCACATTCTTTTCCCATGATTAAGATCTTTTGGCCTTGAGTGCAGGAAGCTTCTCCTGTCACTTCAGGAGCAAGCTTGAAGTCCACATACATGCAAATATGCCCCAGGAATTAAATAAAAAACTAAAAGTAAGCAAGCAACAGGATCTTGTTTCAGGATAGGATCTGGGTACCAGCACTAGGACTTGCCTGAAATTGTTTTGCTTTGCTTTGCTCTAAGACACTAGTCAGGGTTTATGGATGGACCCAGGGAAACTTGAAAGGCATTGTTTTGAAGGGCTGCTGGCTTTTCCTACAGTTCATTGCAGATCTTGTTAGGAAATGAAGGAGAGGAAACTGGGCAACTACGCTGCTCAGCTGCGAGGAAACACAATGAGTGTGATGAAGCCAGCAGCTGCAGGACAATGGGAACAGGCCAGGGCTATTTTTGTTAGATGTGAACAATCAATTGAACGTGTGAGACCTTATCAAGTTCCCTCCTTGCCTTCTCCCCCTTTCTTCAACACTGGAAATTTTCCCAAAGAGAAGCCGCTTTCCTTTTCTCTTAGCAAAGTTGATTGCCATAATAATTTTCTCTTTCATCTCGGAGCAGGTTTCTTTTGCAAGTCTTTGATGGCTTCCTCTGAGTGCAGTTATTGTCTTGCTGTGGCTCAGTGATTTGCAGCTGGGTCATACTCGGAATTCTGAAACCTGGAACAGCGTTTGTCAGTATTTACAAGTGGGTAAGGGTCTCCTCACCTCTCCTTTGCTGGATGTGGAGGCTGGAAGCATTTGTCCCAGAGTTATCCTCAGGGCAGAAATCTGAATTTGAACAGGGCATGGTTTTCACAGATGGAAAATAAACATCAAGTGTTTCCATCCTATCAGACGTAATGAGAAGAAATACATAATTAAGATGGTAATCAGTGCTCCAATAGCTGAATTCCTTGTTATCTTTATGACTCTTTTTCTCAGAACAGTCCTTTTAAATGTCACAGCAATATTAGCTCCAGCTTACAAATGGAAAAACGGGGGGATATAAACACATGATTCATGGTGATAAGTGAAGAAGGAAAGAAAAAACATATTTTGTGCTCTCTCTAACCAGAATTACATCTTAGTTTATCTTCAGATATAAGTGTATAACCCTCCCAATATAGTTATGTCTGATTGATACAATTTCAATGTTTTATGTACCAATACCAGATATAGTACCCTATATTCTCATAATTCATAAATATGAAAGGAATATTAATTTGTAAATGAGCTTTTCCAACGTCTTATGATATTTCAAGTATGCACTGACGCAGCACTTCAGGTTTGCTATTAGTTTATTTTAATCTTCATTTCTTCAATGTGTGAGTCTTTCTCCATTTATTAAGCAGCCTATTAGTCACATAAAATCCATACTTTTTGAACTTCTATTATCTTAATATCACTGAGAACTGGCTAGAACTTTGTACCATAGTTCTTGCTACTACTTTAATTTCATTATAATTATATGTTTACATTGGTAAGAGTTCAATCACAACTGGAAGTGTTTATAACACCCCAGTTTAGATTAACAGCTTGTGTCTACTTCACTACAAGGAAACCACTAAACTGATTGTAATTCCTAATCAATATAATTCTTACAATTTAAATAGGTTTTTAAATCTTGCCCATGCTGCTAAAGGTGACATGACTGTCCTGCAATTTGTCATCCACCTACTGCAGAATCCATTTCTAAAGAGTCAATTGTTTCATTCTAATTCCAGTTACCAACCCCAGCAAGATTTAATTGCAAGCAATTTTTTTCCCATTTCCTACTGCCTTTTCTTCACCTAGACTTGGTTTAATGAGCAGTGATGTTATATCATGAAAGCAGATCTCAAAACATGTAATGACTCAATCCATCATTATAACAAATGCATGCCTACCACAGAGGAGATGACGCTGGTGTGTAGAGCTGGTAGGGAGCCATATTCCTTTAACCCCTGAGCATCATAATCTTTCTCTTGTCATCCCATTTGGGTGTTAACTCAGGATGATAACGCCTGCTCACTGCACTGTCCAAATATGCTTCTCTGGTCCAGATTTGTGCCTACATCATTTCACCATCATTTTTCTCAAAATCAATTTCATTGGGAAGAGCTGCAGCATAAACTCAGCTCAGCACTTAGAATGAAGACCACAGATTTCTCAGAGTGGTGAATTTGTTGGTCTGCACCTTGAATAAACCACTTTTTGTCAGTGTTTTGGCTGTTTCAGCTGAGGACCCAAGTGCGTTTTTGAGCACGCCTCAGGTACACACTGCCCCAATATCACAGGGCACCTGTCCCTACTGAATACCTTCCTCTTTCTCTTCATGTGGGAAGAAAACCTGCCCACACCCTACCAGGACATTTTATTCGATAGGTCTCTCATTTAAACTACCAGGCACTTTCTGCGTGTACCATGACATTTGGCCACTGCTGAGCTCACATGTGCCCCCAAAGAGATTTGACCAACTACTCTCCCTCTCATTAAACTTCCCCGTTGCCTTCACAACCATCACATGAGAGGGAGTTTTGGAGTTGCATTCTAGAGCAAAACTTCAGATCAGATGTAATATGGCAACCTGATATAGACCAGCCCTTTGTAGGCCAGGCAAAAGCTCTCAGTGAAAAAAGATTCCTAATTCCTTTTAATTTACTTTCTGTAACTGCTCAGCTCCATAGTGATAGAAGCTTTAAAGAAGGTGTTGAGTCTAGCAGAGATATTTTCTTTCTGGATGTAGCTCCATTGGACCAAACTGCTAAAGATTAGGGAATAAGAGATTCCAGATAAGTAACCCACATCCAAGTATTATAGCACTATGCTTATTGTTTCCTTGTCTCTTTTATCCCCTGATTCTTTTTGAACAAAATAAGATTCAGAAAAGCTTTTGAACAGTTTGCATATTTCCATAACTTGGTTTCCCAGGTTTCCTAACACAAAAAGCAGCTTCAAAACCTCTTATCTGAAACAGCTGAAACTTATTTCTTGCCCCTGTGACCGTTCCCTGGAAAGACTGCTGCTCTCTGACTTTGGCTCTGAATTGCACAGTGAAGTGCTCAGAAACTGGAGCCATGTTTTGTCAGTGCTTCTGAGTGCTTCAGAGCTCTATCATCAAGAAAAGATGACAGTTTTCTTTTTAAATCAACTCAGAGGGAAAAAAATCAAATAAGAGGAAGGGGAAAGAAAAGCTCTCAGCTCACACAACACAGATTTTATTTTTGATGTTGCTGGACACAGACAATATTTTTAATGTATTTCTCACAAGTGAGTCTGAGTTCAGTAAACCTGGGATCCCTTTCTGCTGTCTCAGAGATAGTGAATTAAAAGCAGATTGCCAGCAAATCCTGAATATACTGGTCCCTCCATCTTACTGGGGTAGGCAAGGCTGATGGGACCCCAGCTACCTAAGTAATGCTGAACCTGCTTCGGGAGCTCCAGTGTGAACAGATGGGTCCCTTGAAAAGCACCCAGTTCTCTCCACTGCTCACTGCTTTCTTAGGCAGTGACTGTGTAGGCGTAAATGGTACCTAAGCTGGGCTGGCGGGATCCTGTCCCATCTTCTAAGCAGCTTTTCTGTATCTAACGATGGAAAAAAATCTTTCCCGTTTCCAGTGCCTGAGACTGTAAATGTGAGTCCTTTTCCCAGTGAAGAAGCTTGACAGGTTAGCAATGGCAGGTTGTTAATACTTATGATGGCTTCAAGTACAATATCAGATTTGTTGCCTGGCTTGGGGTTTGTCTAGACGAGTTGTTTTATTAGATAGCAGATGGTTTGGAAATTGTTTGCAGTGACAGGGCTGAGTAGAATTTGCATTCTCTGTTCCCAGATCAAAAAGGAGTGGGGTAGGGAAAGAGGAGAGCAAAACTCCCATTTTCTCATTCAAATTGAAAAATACATATATATGTATGTATGTATGTATGTATGTGTATATTATTGAGGAAAGTGAGGTCCACTGCGCTGGTCATAGATCCTTATGCAACTCTGATCAGTCATGGGATAAATTTCCTTAGCATACCCTTACTGCCAATATTGGGGAAGCAAATTTAGGATCTTTGAGTGTTCTTCACTTTGAGTTGTTCTGCACCCTTCTTCTTTGCCCTTCTTTGCCTTTCTCTGTCCACTTTTCACCCCTCCCTACCCCTCTGTCTCTGTCCCTCTCCTTTGCCCTTCCTTCTCATCTGCTCTTCTTCTCTGCCTTTCTCCCTTGCTTTTCTTCTTCCTCCATCTCTGCCTGGCTTCTCCTGTCTCTACCCTTCTTCTTATTTTCCTTTCTTCTCCTCCAGTCTTCTCCCCCATCTCACCCTCTCTGCCTCCCCATCTCTGCCATTCTTTAGCCATTTCTGACCTTCTCCTTTGCTCTTCTACTTTACCCTTCTTTTTCACCCTTCTTCTCCATCCATCTTCTCCACTGTTCTCTGCCCTTATCTACCCTGCTCTCTGACTATCTGTGTCTGCCCATCCCTGCCCTTCTCCTGTCTTCTCTGACCTTCTCTTTTTCCCTGTTCCTTTGCCTTTCTTCCTCATTCACCTCCGCCCATCCTCTCTGCTGCTGTCCCATCCGCCCAGCTGTCTCTGACCTTTGAACTTCTCTAACCTCCTTCACCCTTCCATTCTTTTCTCTGCCCATCTCCACTCTTCTTTGCTGCCTTTCTTTTCTACCATTCTTCTCTTACTTTCTTTTTCAACCTTCTTTGCCCATTATTTGCCCTTCTTTTCTCTTCTGTGCCATACTCGCCCCTGCTCTGCTCTGTTCTGCCCTTTTTTGACATTCTTTTACCTCCCCTGCCTTTCCTTGTCCCTTTTCTACTCCCTTTGTCCCCTTGGTCCCTGCCCAGCCATCTCTGTATACTGTTTCCTGCCCTTCTCTCTCCTTCTACACCTTCTTCAACCCCTTTGCCCTGCTCCCCCCTGTGTTACAAAACTAACTATAGCCCAAACATCCCACTCCTTTTCCCTTCTCTTCTGCCCATCTTCTCTGCTGTTCCCTGCCTTTCTCTGCCCCTCTCCATCTCTTTCTTCCCCTTTTCATCTGCCTGTGGCATCAGAATACCTGGAGTTAGCACTGTTAATTTATTTAGTGCTATTCCCCAAGATTAGTAAATACATTTTTTTTTCTGTACACTTGAAGCTAACGCTTGATAATAGCTGCACATCACCATAGGATCCAGGACAGGTTTCTCTGTAAGTCAAAGGTTAATTTAACATTATTTTTAAAATCATCTCACTCAGAAGCATCAGTTTAGACAGGACTTGTCCAAAACCTTATTCCTTACCAAATAATCTATCATTCTATTCTAGCTCTTCCAAAAATATTTTAACACAGTTCCTGCTTGCAGATTCTCCATAAGGTGTTATACAAGATAACTGTCTGGTTTTGAGTGTTTGTAGCTATGTTTGCAAATGACAGAGTTACTGACAGCACAAGCTCTCTGTGGGATGGCTGTGGACCAGAGCACAGATGACTCATTGTGTATGATGTTGTTTCACACCAAAGTGTTTGCTCTGTATACTGAACATGTGTGCGAGTCAATAGCAAAAAGTTCAAGAGCAAACACAGCTTAGATGGAAATAAATTCACAGTAACTGAAATCATTATGCCCAAGTCAGAAACAACAATTTAAATGCCTTTTTAATGGAGAAGTTCTACTTGGGATGGTTCTTGTGTCATCTGCCAACGTTTGAAGGTCAGACAATGTGAAGAGAGGATCTTGGCATTTCATTGCAGCAAAAGCCTTTTCATTCTAGAAACTGCCAGAAGTGACTTTGGGTCACTGCTCAGATTTCCCCCATGCAGCAGCAATACACACTAATCGGGTGCTATTTTTCCCTTGGAAGCACTGAAGTTTGCCAAAACTGGTTTTCTCCCCTACATGTTTCCCCAGCTTCCTTTTCAGAGTTCAGCAGAGATCTGAATAGCTGGTTTTGTATTGAGAACTATTTATTTGTCTTGTTGCCAATTAACCCTCCCCCAGAGCCCTTGCACATCTATATGGCATACGTAAAAACAAAGTGCTTTTGATCTGGTGGTGCTGTTAATGTCCTTCTAGGAACAGCCTCAGTCTCAGGCTGGCTCAGTGGTGTGGAGGTGTCCCCTTAGCTTCCTCCTCTCTCCCCAGCTGAAGCAAAAAGGATCTCTGAGAACTACACAGCATTGCCCTAATCCCTCAGGGATGCCTGACTATACCTCTGGGTTGCATCTTTCAGTCAAAAAAACCCTCTACAATGTATGTTGAAAGACTTACGAAACATATAGAGACAATTTCACTTACTTTAGTTTCCCTTCTGTGAATGTGTGGTAAAGGGAAGCAAAAATAATGCTCTTACCTGGCTGGCAAATAACAAATTGCTTTTATGCTAGTGTGGGAGATTAAACTGTACAAGTTACTTTTAAAATCAAGTTTCTCATGGGGTGTGAGTCCACAAAGGCTTCAGGAGTCTTTAGTGGGCTTTGAATTGTGTACATAAGAACCTGTTGTAGGTGACAGACTGGTTCAGACAGTGCTGTCCCCTAGGGAGCACTGGGGTGAGTAACCCTTAATTTATATGGAGGCTTGTGTGTGTTGTAATGTGCACAGGGAGGTAGGGAGCAAAGGAAATCCTCTAACTCATTCCCCCAAAGTCTCTGGCAATGTGCCCTCTGCAAAGACTATTTCCACATCGTAGACCTGTTCTTGCAGCCTCTGTGTTTCTGGAGCCATGTAGCCAATGAAGACAAGACGTTCATAACCCTCAAGGAGTGTCCCAGCACACAGCTGAGCTTTGTGAGCTGCAAGGCTCCAGATGTGGCCAGGATGGGGCAGACAGGGAATTCCCATTTCCTTCTGCCACAGACAAGCCGCAAGGCTGCAGCACCATCCCCTACTTCCCTGTGCTTGCAGAGGCTGAGCTGCAGCACTCCAGTTTCACCCCAGGCGAGGCACCTCCTGGGACCAGCCAGAGGGACAAATTCAACCTTGAAAAACAGTCAGCAGGATGTCATGCAGATCAAAGGGGTATTGCAGAGCTCAACTGCAAGAGATCCCTTAGAGACTTTTTAAAGCATTATAGCTCACCCTTAACTTCCTTAAAATGGAGCACAGGTTCCCTCTGGAAGAAATATAAAAGCAGAGATTGGTACGTGCCTTGAAAAACACAGACACCTGAGGAGTATTGCTGTCTCCTATCTGCTCAGTGACCATGTTGCTTACAACAGGTTTATTATTGCTGTTGTACCTTTAGAAAAATTACACTACAAATCTCTGAGGCTGAAAAACTGTGTTTTGATGACACTTAAACATTTTGAATGTCATCACAAAAATTTTAAATGTGTTGTGTGTATCCACTGTCCCACGAGGTGTGGACTATGTGTATGGGTATGAAGGAATCTTCTCAAGAGCAAGAGGTAGAGCAGTTATTTCAGAATTTCATGTGCCTTGGTCAATTTATTTTTAATGAGAGGGAGATCATTCTTTTGGATTTGTTTTTTTCTTTTTCCCCAGTTTCCATGCTCTAGTTCAATTTATCAGTCCGTCAGTGGACTGTAAGTGCCTGAAGGTATCTGCATTTCAGTGCAGGTTTCCAAAAGCATACAAACTACAGTGAGCCATCCTATTTTGCAGTTAAGTTCCATGTCTCTGATGGATTTCCCCACATTGTTGCTAGGAGATGAAGGTAATGCCTAACAAAGGATATATTGACAAAAAATTTTCCAGAACAAATCTATCTTGTTATGGTAAATAGAGCCTCACATAAAATGGATATTACAGGATTTATTTCCCTAGTGGTGGCACTGGCAAAATTGCATATATCAAGTTAAGATGAAATTTCCCTATCACAAATGTGTTTTTGTTGTGTTTTGTTGACATAAGAACTTTTAGTGTGTTTAATACTGAAAGCACTGTTGCCTTCCAGTGTGTTTTGTTGCTAGGCTAATAGGATGAACACATTCTACATCAGCATTTTTCCCTCTTCCCTTCTCTGCTAATTCTCACTTTCAGGAAGAAACGTGGCTTATTATAGTGGTTTCTCTTTTTTTCATTACTCTTCTGGGAAACATGGATTCCTTTTTTTAAAGCAGAGAAGGAGTGTGCATGACTCAGGACGTGTTGAGATTTGGCACAGAAGCAGCCAAATGCCACGGAAAAGCAGATCATCCTTTTGCTTTATCGCTCTAGGCACATGTACATTAAAACAAAACAAAACACAAAGTTAAATGGAAATCTAATAAAGAGAAGAACTTCAGGAATTCTTCTCATGAAAAGATTAAATTTCTAGAGAATGACAAGTTTGCTCCCTTTCTTGAGGTGACATAATGAACACAGAACAAAGTGATTTGAACAGCAAAAGCCAACATGGCTTAAGTCACATAAAATAAAAATATTTTCTGAAGAATAACTTTAGTTCTGCTGAGGCAATTATATTCACTCATCCGCTGCCATCCCAGTAGTTCCTGTGCCACCATAGGAGTCTCTGGCTCTAAACACATATAACAGCTTACATCCAGAAAAATGTGAAGGCTGAAAATGAGATTGCCTCTTACCTTTCAGAATAGGAAAGCAGTCAGGGAGAAACACAGTCCTCTTCATTTTCCTACGTGCATCATTGCACAGAGGGAATGATTTGAACTTTTTTGAGTTAAAGCTACTGTGTCCCTTCCTCCACAACTGTGCAAATATTGAACTGGTTTTATCTCGTGTGTGAATGTGCTCACCCAGGTGGACCATCTGCACAGACCAGTGGCAGATGTGGTCCCCTCCTTCTCTGTTCACAAATGAATGGCGTGGAATGGTATTAAGGCAGAAACTGTCTCTTCTTATCATTTCCCTCCTTGACCAGACCCCTCTTGGGACACACATTTACCTTCTGCCTTGCAGGGCACAGTGAAGGTGAGCCCACCAGATGAGCAGAAAAATGAAGGTGGGGAAGGATGTGACACATCGAGCCTGGAGTCCCATGATTGCTCATGGCCATTCCCTGCTTTGTGGGGAGAGGCAAATGCTAGTTTTGTAGTGTGGATGTGAATGCCTTTGAGAAGCACTCTTTCCACCACAGTTCTGAATGTCTGTGTCAACTTTTGCAGCACTTGTAATCACAAACAGAAGTTGCCAGAAGTCAGAAATCTGCATTTAATTTGTCTATACACTTGCAGGGAGTTTTAACTAGACAAAGAATGCATTGAGATGTTATCTCTACTTGTTTCGGTGGGTGGGGGAGAAGGGACAACTGGGAGGGGCCTTGTAGTAGCTCCTACTGTTACTGCACTTATCCGGCTTTCTGCTGTCATATCCTGTTTTTAGATGCTTGCAGTTTAGCCAAGCATTAACCATTTAGGATTAGACTGACCAATCTGGAATGGGGCAGACCTGCATCCCTGAAATATAAATTTAAAAAAAAGAAGATGTACTTTTTTCCAGATCAAAGCCACGCTGGGCGTGGGGTGGGGAAGTGGGGTAATATTTTATTCTATATTAAAAGATTGCTGCAATTTCTTTGCTTTGAGATTTGGCATGGTGGTAGCTCTTAGGTCATAAAGCTGTTTGCTGAACATATGGCAAACCAAGCACATTTAGCCAAAATTAAAAAAATACTAGCATTATGCCCTTAAAGCACAGGCAGAGCATATTTTTATTCAGCAGAGACTTGGTTCTCATGACTGCATTGATTTGCTCGTGCCAGATGTGTCCTGGGGGTTTCCCCCAACTTGCAGCTCTTCAGAGTATGGAACCCCTCCCCATGGATCTGTCCACTGAGCCTTGAGTGTGGTGTAGGAGGCACCTCTCGATTATACGCAGAGGTCCAGCTAGAGAGTGGGTAATAGAGCAGAGCTGGGAGCTCTGGCAACCTTCACAGGAGCTAAAATAAAACTCTGCTCTCTGCTAAGTAGGGATGTCTTCTCTGGGCTGGGGGCCGCCTGCAAAGGGATGACATAATGCAAACAAAGTGTAGCACCACAGCCAGTACATTACGCTCTGTCATTTGCACATTACACCCGGCAACCTGGAGTGGGAGGTTTGGGAAACAATCTGTTTGATGGGAAAAGACAGAGAAAAGATACCAAAGGAGATTTTGTGAGGAGAGGGAATTTACTGAGGAAATCTGAAGGCAGATTGTAAAACCCAGAAGCTTTGAGGAGGGTCAACAAGTTGCATAGTAAAAGAAGACCATGGCAGTGACTTACCAGGACTGAGCAAAGTAACATCATCAAGAAATTAAAAGAACGAGAGGAAAACCAGGGAAGAGAGAGTTTTTCCTTCTTTTACATTTATGCCAAGTGCTCATATTCTTTATCCAGCTCAGTGTAGTTCATATCAAAGGGTCATTTATGGGGGTGGCTAAAAATCAGAGTAAAGTTTTCTTCAGACCTTTCCATGTTTAGGTTGAGCACAGAGACCACTCTCTTTGCTAGACACATTGGCCTCTGCAATCTTTGTGGAACTGGTGACTCCTTTTTGGTAACATCAATATGGAGGTTGTTGTAAAGCTCCCATTTTCCACTGCATGTCGTTGAACAGCAACTTGCAGCGTTCCCAACAGCCAGACTCACACCACTGCTCAGCTTCAGAGACCTCCCAGTGTTGTGAAGGGCAGCATTCTCCATGACTTTTGAGTGTCAACCAAAAGCTGAACTTGGACTTTCAAGGCACTCAAGTCTCTATTAGTTTAAATGGAGCTTAGAGCATGAGGTGCAATGGCTACAAAAGTGAAAATGTTGGTGACTGGGGTGCATTCACAATGGAAAATTTTTGCTCACCAAAGAATCTGCCTGAAAGATGCTCGCATATAGCAGTGACTCTGCATCACTGTCATTTGTCAGGTATTTACGGAACTTCAGCACGCTGTTTTCGGCATTCTTGAATCAGCATTCACTAAGTTGATCAAATGTGACTGACCTCTGTGGCCCCTTAACTGTGAGTTAAATATACTGTTTGTTCCACTGAGTGTTTTTTGAACAAACATTTTCTGTTATGCTCCCTGTAGGATAGGGCCTGCCATTGCCCACATATTTAGTTAGCTCACACACTGGCAAATTAACCTTTTCAGAGAAGCTGCAAATAGGAGAAAATCCAACCTGTATGTAAAATTCCATTTCTTCTGTGATCCTTCCCATACTAGGAGCAACCACAACTCTTTTCCTATCCATCCGAACTATCTTTCAGTACTTGACTATAATATTCATCCGCCTTAAGAGGCTCCTGACTTTGTGAAAAACAGATGGCCTGTGATAGCAGTGGGCTGCTGCACTGAGCATCTCAAAGCTCACTACAGAGTGATTTTAACTGCTTTAGTTTCTCCTACGTTCCTAGCACTGCTGTTCCAACATCTTAGTTTGTTAAGCATGCCTTGGACTATGGTCTTGTCTCCTTCTCTTCTCTTTCCCTCCCTACTCAGCTCAGCCGTAAGTGTTATGAATTATGAAATATGTTTCAGTTACTTCTGTTCACCGAAACCAGTTTATAGGACACTTTACAGAAATTGTTGGAACTGACTTCAGATTTTCACTCTGCTTCAAAGAGTTGGTATTAAGACATTTTCTGTGATTTGTTCAGGTATGTAGACATAATAAAAGATTCCTTAAATTGTATAAGATGGGAAAACTCTGGAAACATAAGCTGTAGTTTAGAGTTCTCTGTAAATGATGACTTATCTGATCATTGCCTGATTCAAATATTAGCACATACACCTTGTGTGGTAGTCTTTGTACAAATGATAGTGAACAGTTGGAAAGCATTATAATGTCCCACAAAAATTTTTTTGGGGAAAAAAATATCTCTGTTAAGGTAACTTCCTTTTCCCTAGCCAAACAGTAGGAGTTAATTGCATTGACAAAAAAATCCTTTCTGGTGTTTCTGCTTCACTATGATATGAGATTTTTTCAAAGAAAAATTTATTTATGAGAAATTAATTAGTTCTTAATTCTTCATTATAGTTACCTCAGTCAATCTATAAGCATGAACTTCAGCATATATGCAATCAGTCTGCCCTTGCTGCCCTGTTTGCCAAAGGACACACTGTAAAATTCTCAAAGTTCCTTTTGAAAGAAATACTGATTGTGTTAAGTCACTAAAAAAGTTACCTTATTGTTTCCTCTTCCACATTTTGATTTTCTTAGAAACTGCAATTTCATAATCTTTATTTAACGTAAAAAATAATTTCTAATAGCAGGACCAGAATGAAGATCTTCCAAGAGCAGGATGCAAAGTTAACCAGGTAGACAGAATGGGATGTCAAAGGTAGTTCCAGAATTTCTTTGACAGGTAAGGAAAAATATTCACAACCTTAGCAGAATGGCTTGAATTCTAAGTGGGACATGATTGTGATAGCACTGTAGTGGTCTCATTCCAAAACGGACATTAAAATTAATTACAAATTCATGAAGATTGCAATATTTATTATTATTAGACTGTATTTCTCCTTCTTCTTATTATGAAATTATGATCTTTGTTTTTGTGTCCTGATGATGTGGTTTTCCTTCCATACAAACACAGTTTAACTCATAAAATATACAGAATAAAGTCATGTTTGTATACAAGGGTGGCATGCAGAGCAATCTAGCTGCAGTGCTTTTAATTAGACTACAGCTATTTTGCATATCAAATATATCTGTTTGAATTTCAGCAGGAGGTGACGTAATTTAGATACAAAGACTGTAAAGACATGTGGAGCCCTTTGTGCGTAAAGATACCGTTCTTTGATAGGAAGTACACAAGGTTTGATCAACAAAGGGACCTGGGGAGTACCAACAGCTTCCAGTGGAGATGAAGCCACTTGGATCCTCACTGAGGGGAAACATCTCCTCTTCTTTCCTACCCAGGACCCCACTCAGGGGGTAAGGCTCAGGTGCCTCAGATCTGTGAGCAGTCTGGCAGAAAGACCTAAGGGAAGATTGAGTAGTTTTTAAAACTGAATTTTCTACGTCTGATCCTCTCTTTATTTCACACACAGTCTTTGCTGTAATAGAAAGCAAGCTGGCTTTCTAGCACACTTCCACGTTCAGCCCTGGACATGTCACATACTGGGCCCTTGCACAAAACCCCTGCTGCTGCAGCTGCATGGCAAACACTTGCTGTTTACATAAGCATTAACCATGAGAAGTTTTTGTTTCTTATTTGCCATTTCCTTGCCAGGTTTTCAAGTGCAAAGAAAAAAAGATTTGGAGAATACACTATTTTTAATCCTGCAAAAACTCAGAGAAAGAAGACACATCCATATTCCATGTACATACTTCAGTAGAGCAACACAAAGGGAGGAGCTTTTTCTTTCTCACTTACTTTCAATTTCTTTAATTTTTCCAAATAGTTTAATTTAGGCCACACGATTTAATTAACAATTACACTGCTTGCTTTTGCTCTGAAAAGATTTGAGCGAATCAAGTCTTCCCCTTCCTTTTGTATCAGACTAGTAGTGTAAGGATGACTCCTTAAGCAAGAAGGAACTGATCAATCTAAGCAACAAACTCACAGCAAATGGAGCCTGAAATCAGAATGTAATCCCCAAAACCAGCTGGTGGCTTTGGCTCCCTGCACATTGCAAGGGAGAAGGCAGCATGGAACATAAAAACCACAGAGGTTTTTCAGGTATTGACAAGGAATGTTTTTTTGATTTTGGGGTTTTTTTTAATGCTACATTCACTGGGCCCACAGTTCAGCTGGGCCCACTGGCCCCAAAGGGCCTCACAGTTCAGCTGGGGTCCAGTGCCTGCTGCCCGATGTCTGTAATCCTGGCCCCATGCTGGTGCTGCCCGCCGGGGCTGGGGCAGTGGCAGGGATCTTCTTGCTGGCAGTGCTCCTCCTCTGTGAGCTGCAGTGACCAACCAACACCAACACTCTATGCTTTGATGGCCATTGTGGTTAAAACCCCCAGCTTTCCTGCCCTTCCCTCCCCTGGCAGCGGGAGGAGCAGCCCCAGACTCAGGGTCTGTGCTTGGGGCACTCCTGGCTATTCACAGCTTCCACTGCTGTCAGGGAATGCTTCAGCATCATTGGTGTTTATTAATGAGAGTTGCTTTTGATAATGCAGTTGTTCAGGGATTATTTTGATGAGGAGAGGCTGAATTGAATGCTGCCTCACGGGGAGCCTGTTGGCAAACCCCAGGTAAGGTGTCCTCTCAGGGCTATGGAACCCTGAACTCTCCTCAGGGCACCCTCCTGCCTCACAGCCCTCTTCACCCAGCAGCTCCTGAGTCACTGGGGTAAAGTCACCCACAGCAGGCAGCAAGAGCAGAGGCCTCGGAGGCAAGAAGTCCTGAAGAATTAAATGAAAACTGGTGTCTGGAGAGAAGATGGAGCCCCCCAAGTCGTGTCCTTCCTAAGGGAAATCACTGCTGACCCATGCTCTCTGCCTTCTCCACTGCCTGGCCAGCATTGTGTGTTTTGAAGCTGCACTGAGGGAGAGGTGCCAGGTAGTCCTGGGAAGAGGGGTCAAGCATGCTGGGGGGACCTGCAGAGGGGTGGGAACAGGGAAAATGGAAACATTGCAAGAATGGGGAAAGGGAGAGAGGAATTACCCAAACTCAGTGTGGTGTGTTAGCTTTTCAGACCTATACCACCCTCCCTTCTTGCTTGCCTAAATGGAATATGGCTGAACTGCTGCACTTGCAAAGATGTGGTTATTCCTGAAGCTCCTTTCCTCCTGACATCTGTTTCTCTCCTCTTTGAAAGTTTACTGGTATATCCAGATATTACAGATTTGTGTTTGTTTTTTCTTAGGAATTATTTTTATCATCCAGACAATTTGGGATGTACCAGGAAGGCAGGCAGTGACATTGCTTTTGCTTTGCTAACAGTTGTCATGATGGGTGGTGACAGCAGAGCTTTCATACACTGTGTGGATAGGTTAGTTATTTGAATGTGACATGACCTTCAGATTAGGTAATCACTGGCAGTTGTTTTTTATCAGATCTGCCAAGAAAAAATATTACTTCCTTGAAAACTAAATTAGAATTCGTTATTTTTCCCAAGGAAGCTGCATACTTTTTGGGTTATATTAGGGAGATGTTTTTGTGACCAAATTCTTCTTCTCTTATGTATATGAATGAAGTAGTGTAAAATATAGCCTTGACATTTCTTAATGATGCTGTGCACATGTGATGCTGTACAAGACAATGGTTCCTGGGATCCTGGAGCTTTAGATAATGTAGACACAGGCTTGTACTTAATTTGATTTTTAATCCACTGGGCAATATTATACAAGGAAAATATTTATTCCACAAAATAACCAAAGGCCCACCTTTATCCAGGGATTATTCCAATTCATTCATATACAATGAAAATATTCCAGTAGTTGCTGTCAGTGTTTTCAGGACAACAGTCTGCAGTCTGCATGGGTTGTGTGCCTAAGCCTTCTCTCTTTTGTGTTGAACATTTTGGGGTAGGATTTGTAAAAAAATAAGAGCTTAACCAGTGTGTCTGAACATTGAAGACCCTTGACACTGGGTTCAAACTGTGGCAGGGTTTTTTTCAGGCAGTATATTTTAACTGCTGCCAAATATCATATTTACGTCAGGAAGTGAGCTTTCCGCCACTGGAAACATGTACTGCCAAGTACAGCATTCCTAAGTAAATATGGAAGCAGAGATCATTGTTTGTGGTCCACCTATTCACCCATCTGAAAGCCAAAGAATCCAATGTCTGAAAGAAAAGGGGAATTTCAAAAGCACGCAAGACCACTTTTCTCCTGATCAGACTCCTTGCGAAATCAATGAACAGAGATGCTAACCCTCTGCAGCAGGACCCATTCCAGAAACTTCATTCCTCTTTTGGAAGTGGGATGCAATTTAGCAACCATCTCGGGATGACTGACCTGAATAGGAGGCAATTTTCCCCGTTATCCTGACTCTGATTCCACCTATTTGAGGCAAACCAGGGCTGGCCACCTGAAAATTCCCACTCTCATATTTTTTGTGCTAAGTGGTCTGAATTTTTATGAATGGTGAACTGTGACACAATGACTTCAAATTTTTGCATACATATGTGTGTACAGTGTAGTACATTATTAATATACATTCAATATAACATGTCTCTTAAAATGAACACTACTTGGAACAAAGTCATGTGTAATTATTTAGCACTCAGCTCAGTTCTTTCCCCAGGAGAAACTTCCACTAGGTGCCTGAGTAAAGAAATGAGAAAGGAAAAAAAAAAGTTGTGGAAGGTGATGTCCCTCTAGTTAAACAAGTAAGAGCTTCACTGGACTTACATGTCATCTGAGACTACGTATTCTAGACCTATTCAGGCTTTGGTCTGCGTGCCTCAATTGCACTAAACACTTCCATTTAAATACAGAAGGAGGTTAGTATAAAGAAACTTATTGTTTATATGCAGAGTAATGATCACACCTGTCTGGATGGTGTGGGATGGATTCGCTTTACTAGTTCAAGTGGACCTGATCCTGGCCATAACAGCCAAAGGGTCCTGTGTTAGCATGTGGTGAAAAGAGGCTTTTTTATTTCCAGGTGGTTTCTCATTGCAATTCTGGTCCACAAGGGCAGTAGGCATTCAGCATGGTGCAGGTAATGTCAGAATCACTCTGGCTACTAGCAGCCAGTTCTAAGAGAAGGAAACTGGGTTACTGCCAGATTTGCTTGCTTTTTTTACTGTGATATGCACCCAGCACAACTCTACCAGTCTAGTAGGTCTGGAACGTTATTTCAGTTTCTATCAGTCTCCTACAATTGCTATCTAACATCATTTGTTTATTTGAGGAGATAGAGCATTGTGACTGCTATGTTTTTTGTCTCCAATTTGGGGATGTTGCAGGTCTTTAAAAAAAAAGCTTTGACTTTTTTTTTTAAGTCTTTTTGCAAAGTAATCTGCTGTGCATTTATACCTTGTGCTTACCCCTGTTGCTCTTCTGTCCATGTACTCATTTATGTTTCTGTAAAAGGTGTTTTTCATCCTATGCTTATTTAACATGTTTAAATAGCAGTATTTAATACATATATATGTATAAATATAGGAAGCTATTAAAGCCCTTCTCCTTTGGGGGCTGTTACAGACTGCCTTTCAATAGATATTTAATACATTTTAAAGGTCCAATTAAGCAGCTTTAACAGTCCCAGAACTCCACAACGCACTTATGCCATACTTTCTATACAAAGATTTGTGAGGGTAGCTATTACTGCACTGTATGACTTTTTAAGTGTAGTTGAATGCAGTGGGAGTCAGGGAGGCTGCATTTTGATCATTACATTTTAATAGTGTCTGCTTATTTTTTTGTGGAACTCACATATTTGCAGTCCCTTCTACCACTATATCACTGTAGTTTGTGCTTTGGCTTAACATGTTTAAATCTCCAGTCTGTGCTTAATGACAGGATGAAGAATGATGTTTTTCTGTCTCTCCTAAGAGGAAAGCATATCAAAGGTATTACTCGTGGTGGCAGCATGATTACTATAGACACTATCTTAGAAATGACTTGAGATAATTATTAACTGTGATTTATAGTCATATGGCTGAAAAGAAGGAAAATCAATTAGTGCTGACCATTACATAGCCCTGAGCTAGTAATATATAGGCAACAGATCCTACCAGTTCTTCAGGGATTGCCAATTATCCAGCTTGGACAATACTAATATTATTAACATTTGGAATACAATCCTGTTAGGAAAATTCCTTCAGGACAGCTTGGCATCTCTGATTTTGGAAGGGAAGGGTTTTCTTCTTTGCAAGAAGAAAGGAAAAGTGAGTGAAAAGGAATGAAGCTTAATCACCATTTTAACTAAAAAACTGCCTTTGAAACTGAAAACATTACAACATTTTGTACATAAACATTAGTTTAACATAACCACTTGCAGTGAGGGAAGCAAGCTGGATTTGAAAATGAGTAAGAACTAAAGTGTGACTTGGGACTTACAGTTGTAGGGATAGAAATGTTGCTACTGGTTCCTTGAACAAGTTTTTGGAGGGTGGTATGAAACAGACAGCTTAAGTGAGAAACTTCTCGCTCTGTTTAGAAGAACAAGTAGCCAACTTTCTCCTCTTTACAGCAAACCTAGGTGATGGAATTGGAGCAGGCAGAAATTTTACTACGTCATTTAATTCAAGTTGTGTCAGTCTGAAATAAGAATAGGGCAAGACATTCCTTCCCAGAAGCAAGGAACTGCAACATGCAAAGACACACACAGTTATAGTGTGCAGTTGGGTCTGTATATCCCCTTCAACAACTCCAGTAGTGTTCTCTTAATCCCTGATCCTCTGCTGGACCCTTGATGGGCAACAAGGGTGAATCTTAGCATTGGCTCCAATGTCCTGTGACACTTGTGCAAAATCCAAGGGTATATGATCCTTCCTTGTGTCCTACCCTCCTGTTCAGGCCAGGGCTATAGATACTCTTTAATTTTCACAGTCATAAAAAAAAAAAAAATCTTGCACATAGCCCATTCCAGTAGTTCATCTACTGATTTGGAGGAAAATATGGGGAAATAATGCTTGACTATTAGGTGTGATCTGTAATACACAGAACTACAGAGGACTAGAGGCACCACTTGCCTATCCTGCCTTAGCAGTTTCTATCTTACTCACAACATCAGTCCTGAGACCTCTGTTTACAGAACATTATGCCAAATGTTTTTTTTCGTTCATTGTTTGGTTGTTCTATGTAAAGAACCTTGAAGAGCTGCAGAGAGAAAATCATTTTATCAGTTTTGTTTTGAATCATTGAAAGGAAAATCAGAGTGAATCCTGAGAACCTGCAGGAACTCAAGGCTAAAGAGCAGAGAAGCCATGGAGGAAAGCTCAGAGTTATGAGCCTGTGACTGATTCAGCTTGCAGGGATCTCAATGGAAATGATTTTACTGATTTTGCTGGGAGCTGAGCCAAGTCTTTATACAAGATAGTGTGGCATTATACCACTGCGAACTGGGTGATAAGACTCAAAAATTGCATATACAGAACTTTGGATGCATGGAAAAGTTTGGACAAGAACAGGTGATAAAATCCCGTTCAAGAGAGGAAAAATATAACAGGGCAGTTGAATCATTCTTGCAATGCAAATAAAGGATGTAGGAACCTAAGGGCAACTCTAGCTCCCATTAAACTCCACAGTTGTTTTGCTCTTAACAGGGCAGGTGTTACAGACATTAGAAGTCAGGTTTTGTCCCTTTCCACATTACTGAGAAAACTCCAATTGACTTTAGATGGTGGGGAATTATGCCACTCATTTTGTAACACAGAAGTGATGTTCAGTTTATTTGTTTTGTGTAAAAGCTGCTACAAGAGACAAGATGTACAAGGAAGGACAAGTTGAAACAGCAATTCAATGAAACTGGAGTTGCTTTTAGCATTTATGTTAAAACTTCCTTTTGGAATAGTCTCACTGATCTTACATGGGTTGTTTGAAGATAAAAATAAGACTAAGGGTGGCATTTGCAACAGGGATTTCCTTTTCAGGTTAATTGGATTTCCACACTGGCAAGTCAAGGAAATGCTGTATAGAGAGTACATAACCTAAATCAAAGCCCACTTACAACCTCTAGTCCAGTGGAAGTCCTCCCCCAATGTCAACTTCTTCAGAAAAAAAACTTAAAGAAGGTCACCATTTCTATAAATTTCCTATGGCTGACTGCAGTGATACATCTAATTGCTGATATTAGTCTGACCAGTAATAAAAACACACTGCTAGTTAGAGCTTAGTACACAAGAAGCTTGATAAAAGTTACTCCAGCCCTCTTGAAAGGTTCTTGATCTTGTTTGTTTAAATTATTCTGTAAATAATCAAGGAATTCCAAAGACACAGGTAAAAACACAATTCAGTTCCATGCACAAAGCTGGATTATCAGGCAACCATTGAGCTGGAACATGAGGATCCTGGTGTGTTTCATGATCATGAAATGTGTGGACCCAACCTTGTCTTATAGTTGGGGTTTTTTAAGCAAGCATTGCTTAAAAGTTGAAGACTACTGATGGAGAAATCAGTTTATTGCAGGACCTATCCATTACAGTTTGGAATGCTGTTTCATTTATACCCTTGCAGACATCACAAACTTGTTTCAGCCACATTTGAGATCCCCTAGATAAAATTATTTAAAATTTTAATATTTTTAAAGGAGAGATCAAGTCTTGAGCTGCTTGGAAGATGAACTTGTATGTAGTAATACCCTAAAAGGTATCTCTGATCTCACTGAAATAGCCAGGTCTCAGTGGGAGGGTTTTCCTGAGTTCATCTGAACTAGTGCATCTAAGAGATGCCTTGGAGAAATGCTGTATGACAGCTCAGAGAAGAGAACACCTTCACATTTATTTAAAACTGACTCTTTTTTTTTAATTTTACAGCTTGCTTTTTTAGGAGGTAATCTGAGCTGGTAATCCATCACCTTGTTTCTCAGGCACACGGAACAGAGAGGTCTGTCAGGCCCCAAAAGCAAGACAAGGCTGGCAATCACATGGTTGTGACATGGCTGTGTGCTGCAGGATTCTTTGAACGGGAGTGCAGAGGACCACTTAAAATGAGAGTGTTCTTCAGAGAGCCCTACGGTTCACCAGGAGGCACTGGGGGTGATTGTGGGACAGTGCTGGTGTTGCCCCTGCTCTCCCATGGAAGGCAGGTAAGGAGCTGGTGGTCTCTCTTGCACGGGACGTTGCTTACTGCAACACCACACATTGCTGTGCAGACTTGTCCACTAAAACAGTAGCTGGAGATGGAAGGAAGGAAATCAGTAAATCGCCAAGAATCTGTGCACAGCCCTTCCTGATTTCTTTTGAGAGGTTTCTTTAAGCCTCTGACTAATGAAATAGCTGCAAACACAGAAGTCCCTGGTAATTACTGCAGGGCTCTGCTTGAAGCAAATCATAGGTGGGGTCTTTTCATAATTGTAATAATGTTTGCTTTTACAATTTCCTTTGCTGCAATATTGAACCACTCTTCAGTCTCAACCAAATCACACACATTAGTAAAGAACAAGCTCAATTCTGCATTCAGTTAACACAGGTATCTTCCAGTAAGCAGTTCTTATCAGTTTACTAACTTTATTTTACCAACAAGGATGGTGAAAATAAGACCAGGATTTGGCCATCCCTGAATTAATGATCTGAGTCTTGCATGCATGGCAACGCTCCAAGGGAAAGCCCTTGAAAATTAATCTGCAAAGTTTCTTTATGTTGTACATTTGCAGAAATGTGAACTAAAATCTGTGGAGCAACCCTATGAGTGAACTCTTGAATCACTGCACTACAATTGTTCACTTAATATTATCTTCCACTGTCATGTAGTCATAGAATGGGTTGGGTTGGAAGTGATCTCAAAGATCATCTAGCTCCAACACCTTCCCCTGCCTAGACAGGGACACATTCCACTAGACCAGGTTGCTCAAAGCCCCATCCAACCTGGCCTTGAACTCCTTTCACGGCTGGGACATCCACAACTTTTCTGGGCAACCTGTTCCAGTATCTCACCTTTACTGTGAAGAACTTCTTCCTAATACCAAATCTAAACCCACACTCTCAGTTTAAAACATTCCCCCTTTGTCCTATCAGTCCTCATCTTGTTTTTCACTCTGCTTGCTACAGTGAATTTCAGAGAATAAGCAGTTCTAGAAGAAAAAAAACCAAAACCATTCTGTAAAATTGGAGATCTACCCTCCTGTGAAAATGTTTTCTCCTTTTACTAAGGAATATTTAAGGGTTTAAACTCACATGAGTTACCTTTTAGAGCTTTGTTTTCACAGTCCTGTCAGTAAAAACATTTGTCACCTTGCTCTACTCACTGATTAAGATGGCTGCGGTCTTAACAAAGCTTCTTCCTTGTGCTATTTTTAGTGTCCCTTTGGATTAATTCCCTACCTCTATATGACCAGTCAACACTATTATCCTCCAGTCTACGCTGCAGTCCTTCAGAGTGTAACTTTCATGAATTCATTTAGACATACAAGTGTCTAAACTCAGATAAGGAATTCAGAAAGATTTTTGCTCTTTGTAAAACTATTCAAATGTAGTCACTAAAAAGAAATCCAGACAGAAAATAGATAGTATGTGTGCTCTGAGGACTTCAGAGACAAATGCTGCCCTGGTCTGTAAGGAATGAGTTAAGACAAATCAGTGCAAGGTGTTCTGAAAATAATGGGAAAGGACATAAAAGGATTGTACTAATTAAAATAAAAATCAGCTTCTAAAAAGGGTTAGTAAAATGGTTACAGCTTTTGTGCATAGGAAAGTCTTGAGAAAATAAGAGCGTAATTACATTTTTATTTGAAAAGAGGACTTTCTAGGAACAGAGCAACACATTTGGTTTTGATTTGTGCTTCTGGTTTGGCTTTGGCTTCTGCTTAAGATTTGGCCAAGGTTTTGGTTTCAAGCATAGCTGTACCCTGGAGTCATGTTTTCTGTGTTCTGGAGGGTCCTGACAAGGAAAACAGAACCCCTTTAAAAGTAACCAATTAAAATAGCTTATTTTTATTTTTATCGTCAAGTTCCTTGTAGGCCATCCTGTTACCAGTAATGTAGCAGAGACAGATCCACTTCAGCAGAAAAAGGTGGGTATTTTTAGCTGGTGGAGTGTAAGAGGTCCCTGGGAGCTCAGGGGTCCCTTGTCTTGCAGAAGGTGGGAATGATGGCACTGCATGGGCTGAAATCTCCATGAGGGCCTGTGCGGCTCTGCTGGAGGCTTGGCACACAGATAGACCATGAGTGGCTTTTGCACAGGTGATGAGAGGAAAGGAAGGAAGGAACTGTGGGAAACGCAGCAAGACCTGAGACCACAAGAAGCTGGAAGGAGGAAAGGAAGCAAGGAGGTGGCCCCAGAGTTATTCTGGTGCCCAGTGTTCCTCCACAGGCCCTGCCATGCTTCCTCCCTTCCACCTGCAGAATACTATGGCAATGGTGACATTTGGGGTTGTATCTAAAGTGCAACCAGAAAATGAGAGCCCTTCTGATTTCGTGTTTGACCTGGAAGTAAAACTCTAATAGTAACTGAACATCCTGGTGCTCTTATTTTAGAAGCCTAAATTAGGCTTCTAACCCCCACATTTAGGTGCCTAAAAAGGCTAGTGTCCCACAAGCTACTGGACAATTACCAGTAGCAAAGATCAAACTACTAATCTTGGTGGCTAAAAAGGATTTAGGAGCCTAACATTAGACATCCACTTTTGGAGCATGGTGATGTTGAATTTTAGCCCATTCCTGAGTTACATATTTTTATTTTTGTGATTTTTTTTTCCAAATGCAAGAGACTCCTCTCAGTGTCTTGTGTTAATGGATAGTGTTAGCAATATATTTGTCCTAACCCATCCCAAAGTCCATCATCAAACATTGCATGGAATTCAGACATGGTGACCAAAGGCTGTCAGCAGTTCTCCCTCCTTTTATGGACCAAGGAAAAGCATTGGGCAAAAGGTGATAACTGCGGTTAACTGAAGGAGAATGTTAGCAGTAAAATAGCCCCAGCTTTTCAACATCCAAAATTATTTTCCATAGTAACTCAAGGAGGCACATCAGCCAGCTACACAAGTGCGAGCACTGTTTCCATTTTTCTCTGCTGGCCAATCATTTCCCATATTTTTACGATCTCCAAGAGAATAGTTTAGCTACAGAGACCTTGGATTTGTAGGTCTGCCAGGTAGTCATATGGTCAGGACCCACTCCAGCTGAGTATGTACTGCATTGCCTGTTGTATAAACAAGGAAAAACATTACTTGTCTTCAGCACAGGCACAAGGTGAAGTTAGAGTGTATGAAAATGCAACATGGGGAAAAAAGAAACAGAAGTAATGTTTGTTATGAGGAAGTGGAAAGCATGTCAAAACTGTTGAAAACTGGGAAACAAAATGTTAGAAGTCCTGCAAAAGTGAGTGCAAGACAGAAAGAAGTGTTTGGCCAAGCTTTTAGCTCCATGTTGTTATGGGAGGTGCAGAAACCAGAGAGAATTGGCCATGTTAGACTGCTCTCTCCGTTCACTACTGTGATAAGTCTATATGCGCAGGGTACTCTTTGGTTGCTGTAGCAATTGGACACTCAGGTGTCTGCAGGTCACATTAGCAAGGTCCTGTGTGGTTGTAAGCAACAGCTGATTCCTGTGTAAGGAGCAGCTGAGTTGCACAAGGGCAGTATCAGGAGCTTTATTGACATATAGATCACACCCGTCATACCTTTCAAAGGGAACGAACGTGATGTGTGCTTTTTGTTTCATGCCCTGCTGCTTAGAATTGTCTATACTCGTTTTCATACACAGTGAATGTCACAGACCAATGGTTCATCAAGTTCACAAGTAAATCAATCCTAGATCTGTTGTGGTGGAAAATTCCTGTTGTTATAGAAAATTCCTGTTGTTGTTGGTTTTGTTTCTCATTTGCAGGTTCCCTTCTGTCACATAAACTGGGCTAATGCCCAATGGAAATAAAGATTATCCCTATTCCGGGTGGTTCCCACTCCGAACGAGGCCAACATGCTAACATGTATGGGAAAGCAATATGAGACTGGAGTAGGATACAGATTTGCAGAAAACTGAAATAGAGGACTGCTATTCCCATGTCACCATTCCTTCTCCGGAGCCTATTTCTACGAACACTTGAATGTATAACTTTCTATGTTAGGATGTCCAGCTGAATTTGATAGGAATAATGATTATGCACTCAAAGTATAGATTTGTTAATCTGTCATTAAAGCAAATAGTGAATAGATATGATCAGAATTTTCCACAGTAATCAGACCTAATTCTGCTCACCAAAATCAGTGAAAGGTTGGTTCTGGGTTTTTTCATTGACTTCCCTGGGAGCACAGTTACACCAGTCTGGAAGGATCTGAAGAATCTGCCCAGTAACTTTGTCTAGAGAGCAGATCTGGCCTGGCTTGAGCACAATTCTGGTCTGGCTAAACACCAAAAAACATTATTTTCAGTTAAATTTCTCAGCAAATATTGCTATTTACTCTCCAAAAATGCATTGAAAGGATATTTATCACCAGTTCTGGAGGTTATCGAATATTTTAAAAAATCTTTCACAAATAGGTCTTTCAACAAAATGTAGGAAAACTCCCTGAATTTTAATCTTGATAAAACAGTATTCCATCTGCTCTACTGTTTGAAAGATTTGGGGGGAAAAAAATCCATTTTAGAAGAGGGAATAAAATAAAAATATGGCCTGAAAGAAGCATATTTCTAATACAATTGCAAATGTTGTCAGCAATCTAGCTGGGATGAAGACACCTCCCAGTCATTGTTATTCTTGAAGGATTTTGTGACTCTTCCTGTTGTTTTGCAGCTGGTGACTCAGTGACTCACCCCAGGGCCTCCCAGCCAAACAACAGGATCCTAGGGCAATGAAAGTATTTCTAATGCCAATTGCTACCACGGGATTGAAATACAGGAGCTCTCCTTCCCCAAAAAGGTGAGGAGTGATTGCTATAAAGAAGTACTCAGTCACAGAGGAGGGGCTGGCTGTGGGTTACAGTCACATCTTGCTCCTCTTGCTCATCAGTGTCCTGCTGGAGCAGCACGGGTGACTAGATATTACTTCTTGAAGCTTCTATACTTCTATACTTCTATATTCTTTCCAATGCTTTTTTCTTTCAGCTCCTGAGCTGATCCAGTCTTAGTTGTAAGGAGATCCAAGTGTCAGGTTATATAGTGATTTCTAGCAGCTATAAGCTATGTTGGAACTATGTCATCTTGAAAAGGTCTGTCATGCAATGAAGATGACAGAAAACAGTCATAGAAATTAAATGAAACAAAACTCTTTGATTTCCTTAATGAGTACTGAACAATGGGCAACACCTTCCATTTCTCTTAATGTGGTTGAAACTATTCTGCAAAACTGAGCTTTCTGCCAGTACACGAATACCCCTGTGAAGGAGGAGGTTTGTGCTGTCATTACATCTGCTCAGTAAATGTGAGGATAAAGCATGTCACATCACAGGTTTTGGCTATTTCTACCCATCTTTTGTTAACACATGGGTTTTATAGACCATGCATGAGGAACTGACACCTAAGGTGGCCCTTGGTAGATTTTGCATTTCATCTTGATTCTCTAATGGACTACCCCTGGGCTCCCCAGCTGTGTTCTTCACATGCAGGCTGCAAATGGGTCTCCATATCTCTCAGTGATGACAGAAGTTAGATAAGTGGTGGATTAATAAATATTGTAATTCTACCTCAAGACTCTCAGGATAGCAAGGGCACTATAGAAATAAGGGTCAGATCTCTGCCTCAAACTATGGTGCATCTTCTCTGACTGTTATCTAACATTTTTCACAGGCTCCCAGCAATGGCAATACTCCCTATCTTCAGCCAGACCATTCAGGCTGTAGAAAATCAGATGAAAACAATATGCCGTAGTTTTATTGAGTGCTTACTTCCTTCATTAACATGATTAGAGTACTCAGCCTGAAGTGATAGTTGTGTGAATAGCATTGTCCCAGCCTTCACATTGTTCCTTCTTTATTTGCCCATCCCTCAAGAAACAAAAATAACTTGTCTGTAGAAGCAATTGATGTCCACCTGCTATTCCCAGTGCTGAACAACACTGAAAGTCAAGGATAAACATCAGTGGCTGAAGTGCTGAACTTCTGAGTGTAACTTCTGTTGATTTACCAGAGTTCATTGGGGTTTTGCTTTTCAGCTGAGCCATGGGGATTAACAGTCTCATAACATGACCCAACTGTAAAGAAAAAGATTTATTTTGACTTGTTAGAGCATAATATGTAGGTTGTATATGGTCCTGTTCTTCATGGAAAGATGTAGGAGAGGAGAAAATTTTTTTTAAAACTATTCTTTGCTTAGCCATTTTCTCATGGGAACCCAAACTTATTTGTATAGGTCTTGAATACAAATCAGCACTTTTTAATGTTGAGATGTAGTGTTGTTGCTGCAAAGACCCATAGTGCTAGCGTCCCTGAACATAGTTCTGTAACTCTAAATATATGACAGCAATTACCACAAAGTTAATTTAAAATAGTGATTGGCATAGTATGTAGTGGTTTATTAGCACCTTTTTGTTACTACAAGCAGTTTTCATTGCTACTGAACAGTCCTAAGTGCAGTATGCGGCAGTATGGAATGCTGGTAGTCCGTTTTTATCTGTTGTTTGGTGTGAGTTTTTTCCCTTAAAAACTTTTAATCTTATCCCAGCTGTTTGGAACAAAAGTTTAGATGAGTGTAAGCGAAGATGAATGTGAATCAGTGCGTTCCTGATGACAAACTGCCCAGCAATATAACAGATTACCAAAATATTGTGTGTGCCTTTTCCAGCTATCTGTGGATGATCTGAAATACCTGCTTTTAGCAGGTGCCCAAGAAGCTTTTATTTTCACTTGGCTACTTACTGCCTGACTATTACATGTTGTGGAAAGCATTTATTCCCATCTGGATTGCTGAATAAATTGGAAAGTAGAAATGCAGAGAACAGGAAAATGTTTATGGTATCTGTGAAGCAGCAGATACGCAGACTTCTAGGAAGCTGGAATGCTGGGGGTATATTTTGGCACAAGGATTTTACCTACTTTTCTTGGCAATGTTGTTTCCTTATCGGGCCAGGCATGCATTGTATTTTGCATGTGTCAAAAAGTGCTTGCCAGCAGGACTCATTCCGATAGCGACAACAGGAAGTCTGAAATACACCAAAGGAATGAAGGCTTGGGAAGCCAGACACTGAGGAGCAGCAGTAATAGCTAATCTGGATAAGGAGGTTAAGCCACAAAGAGTTCAAGCCTATCAGCGCTGGAAGTTGGATTGGAGGAGATGGTAGATAGCTGCAAACAAACAAAAAGAAACGTCCAAGAAAAAATGCAAAGCAGAGAAGACCTGTCTTAAGTTTGAGAGCAACTCTGTCCAACAGAATGTCTCCTAGACATAACCTAACTTGGTCTCAGATTCATAATATGTGGATTCTGGCTTCTTGTTATGAGTTCCAGAAGCAGCTGCTCATTATGAATCGTCTCTTTACCTCACTTTCTTGACGGAGTAAGAGATGCAGGAAATGAGTGTGCTGGCCCAGCAGTTCCTGCAGACTCTCTATCTGCCCAACACTAAATTCTGCACAGCTGCCAAATCTCCTGTAACTCTCCTTTTTTCCAGCCTCATGTCCTGCAGCTCAGAAGCTCTAGGGGTCTTCTAAGAAGCAGCCTAAGCCCCACCCCCCAAATCTCACAACAGAAACCAAACTGATCAATGAGGAATCTGGAAATATTTTCTTTGGTGACTCCTAAAATGAGTGGATGAAAACTTGGGATACTTGTATAGCCATAGCGTTGGCTGCTAGGAAAGCTATAATATTTGTATTTAAGTACAGTAGGCTCTTTATAATCAGATATTTTATAGTGTTCTAAGATGTGTCTGGCACCAGCGGTCCCAAAACAAAGCTTACACTGTTAAAAACTATAGCTTAGACAGACCCACACAGAGTATCCCCTCAAAAAACTGACGAGAAGTCAGATACGTTTTTCCATTGCTCGTGCAGAGGAAACCAAATGGAAAAGAGAAACCACAAAAACTCAACTCAGCAGCTTAATGTCCAACAATATCTTGCACAGGAAAAATGACAAGTACAATTGGAACAGAAAGCACATCTTGCTTTCCACTTCTGAGGTCCACTGCAATCTCACACTGCTGCCTATTTTTTAACCAGGCCCAAGCAGAATGAGCTCATTGCAGTTTACCACAATAAAGACAAGATATATGTCTGGATAGATAGCAGTTGGATTTACTCATCCCTTTGGAAAATTAAGGCATGGTTCAAACACATACTTCTGTTTTGTTTCTTCTGAGACAGCCAACCGTATAATCATTCCATGCACATCGAATAACATGAGAAGCTGAGACTGACTCACTGTTTCCCATTTCATTAGCTCAGGACAGGATGCAGATCCTATAAACACATTCCATGTGAGTCTTTATATGACATGAAGTTCCTTGCTCCAAGTTTGAAAACCCCTGGTTTTTTATATCCCTGGAATAATTGCTTATGGTCTCTCTCTTCCTGCTCTTCTGATTGCCCATACATAAGCATGAAATATGGTTTCGGAGAGCAGTACTTTTGCCTCCATAGCTTTCTTCTCTTGGCTACTGTAGTCATGCTTAAGCTTCTGTCAGACTAACAAGATCAAAATATCTATACATCACTAACTCATCAAAGGAGAAAGAATGGACCTAGAGTGGTGCCCTTAGAAGGACCTTGGCTGTTTAAGTAGCACATTGCAATTCCAAGCAAGGAGCTCACAAAGTCAAGGGAAAGTCACATGGTGACTAGTCATAAAAACCAGCTTTTCAAGTATGTAACTCCTGACTAACTGAGTAACTCCTGAAGCCAGTGAACCAATTCATAATGTATAAACTGGTCCCTTCTATTGAAATATGTTTTCTACTAGATTAGGATATAAAGACTGAGCACAAAAATGAGACTGTCTTTATTGATACCCAGGACCCATGAGATGGTGAAATAACCTGTGGCTCTGGATGGAAATACAGTTTCTGGAACAGGAACATGACACATGTACTGTAGAGCCCCCCTTCTGTCTTGTGTTTTGCTTGCAGCAGCAGTGGGAGTGGACAGTGAGAGGTGGACAGGAGTGTAAGGCTGCTGCACCCTTTTGACAGTGATGTATGTCTTCTGAATACCTCAATCATGCAAAAATCCTTTAAAATCTGGCACTCTAGTTGAGTGGCAACTACATTTCTACAAACACGGCCCTGACTTTTATCAATTGCAAGTGAATAAACAGTTGAGCCAGATCCTTCAAACGTGTTTTCAGTCTCTGTAGGATATCAGTAAAATTCCAGGTATGTTATAGTAGGAAAAACATGCTCTGCAGTAGTGGATATTGTTACCATCTGTTGGTAATGCAAATAAACAATCCTCCGATAGCTAGAGATACAATAATACTATTGGCCTTGAAAATATCTTCTGGGAAAGAAAAAACCAGACCAAAACCAAAAATCCCAGACTAAATGCATTTTTATCTTTAGTGCCTACATAAAGGCATCTAGACACTTAGAGATTCAATGGAATTTTTCACATTAGCAGCTGGCTCTGAATCAAATCAATGAGATTTAAGCAGTTCCATCCTTCAAAGTAGAGGTCCCTGTCTTGGGCTTTTTAAGCAATTAAATACATTTATAAGCCAAATCTTTCATATTTTTAATATTATTTCGTGCAGAGGGCACTGACAATTCTAGTCTATGAGATGTTCCAATGCTTCCATAAAAAAATCAGAACAAAATATCTACATTTTAATATGTCCCACAGCATGAATTTTTAGAGTAACTTCTATACATAACCATTAAAATATCTTGGGCTTATACAGCTATATTCAAGTTCTTTGGAGTTCTACTTTATATTAAAATTTTAATATATGTAATAGACTAAAACCCAAGTACTTTTAAAAACAATTCTAAAAAGAAAAGAAGGCATAACTAGACAATGTATTTCTGCACTGCTACAGCTGCATTTTTCAATGCAAATTTACCCTGCTTATGGAAGTGTAACTAAATGTACAGGTAAGGTGTAGGTAATTTCTGATAAAATATTACTTTAAAGGTATTTGCTGAAATACAGATGGAGCAAAACAATAGAATTTGAGATTAGCTTGCTCTTTTTCTGTCATTGTGGTCTAAGAGTTAAAATAGCTATAAGTGGAAAGGATAGCAAGCATCAGTGGGAAAGGCTGGAAAATTTACTCAGTGTGTTTGTTCCTTCACTTCAGTAAAACACCAAAGACTCTGTATTTTTTGTATCTTTTTATTTTGGCTTTTGTAAAGACTTTGACAAATTGACTCTTCACACCCATACTGGAAATTGTCAGCAGCCCACAGCAAGGTGGCATAGCTATCCATATTATTACCTGTTTTATGCAATGGTGCTTCAAGAATATTGAACAATATGTAAAATTTTTACATTCTCTAAATCCGAAGGGGATTATTTGAACCTCATAGGAGAACTGTGCATAAAAAAGCAATGTTTTGCTCCAAGCAGTGTGAACCAAGAAAGAATATATAAATACAGCCTGAGACCAATAAGCTGTAACTGCAAATCCACTGTGGCAGTAAATGGTTTCCCTTTAATAATGAAATACCACACCAGCAAAAATAAATATATAACTCAAGCTACCCCAACCCATTTATTGGACTACAAAATAACGGTGTTTTAAAACAGAGTCTCCTTTCATTCTCTAGAGTGCTCTTTTCCTCTGCAACTAGGAGGGCTAAATTCTTACTTGAAAAAAATGTAGAAACTCAGACTGTCACACAGTCACTCGTTCTGGGGCTTGAAGTGAAACTCCAGATATTCTAGCACTGGTAGCAATACCACAGTTGCCAGCAGTACTGATGACCAAATTTCTCTTTATAAAACAAAGCACACATTGGCACTAAAGCTAAGTTTCTTGTTTGAGGAGAGAAAATCACCCCATTTATTCAAAAAAGGAAAACTTATTTGCCAGTAGGGAGGAAAAGAGATTTCTGTTCAGTGAGCAAATAGAGGAATATCCTTTTGCTGCAAAGACCTCTGCAGGTTTTTAAAACATTAAATGGTTTATTTTTAAAGGAAAAAGACTGTTTCCATTGACAAGACTTGTGAGAATCTCTTCTGCAGCTCAGACAATCCCAGTCAGAACCTACAACTCAGCTTTGCCAGAGGTTTTCTTTTAGTGAGTTGAGCTGTTCCTCTTCTATTCCTATTATTTCTTACTGTGCGTGCTGCTGCTATCCAAGTTTGATCTAGCAAAATTAGTTTCCTTCGAAGCTGACAATAGTGAGTATCTCAGAGGGACATGGCTCTCTTTATGCTTCAGGGAGGCAGTAAGTCACCTTAGGACTCACTTGAGATAGAATCTGATTTGCATGACACCATGTAAGGCAAAGGCACTTGTCCCTTTCTCCTTTCCCTCCCAACCCCTTACATGAGGTTGGGGAGCATTTTCCACACTTGTACGTACAATATGGATGGCTACTGCAGGGCTGCAACACTTTGTGCCCTTTCTGCCTTCAATGAGTTGCAGGTAAACCCCACAGTCACCATCTTCAACAGCAGCAACAGTATGCTGAGGATTCCTTGGGATGCTGATACCCAGATAAACAGCACTGCACCAAGTTAATACTCTCTTAGACATTCAGATAGTTTGTCTGGATCTCAAAACCCAAGGTAGGGAGCCTTTCCTCATGCTTTCATGCCTCTTAGATTTTGAAAAGTTTCATATCATTCAAGAAAATAATATTCCTTTCTGTATCCTTCTTCAGAACTAACATTTCAGGTGGTAGTTTGGCAATAAAAAGTTAGAGTCCCTCTTATCACATCAGGAACCTGGGATGAATTCACTCTCTGTGTTCAAATTTGTCTTTTTATTAAAGGCTTTCTGCTACCATAGTGATTGCTTTTCTAGCCCATTCTAACTTTAGGTCCTATGTCAGCACAAAACTAGCATAAAAACAGAGCACTGGCGCTAGCTCCATGTCATATGCTCCAATCAACTTGACAACGGTGTCATTGTGTGGCCCACCACGTTCTGAGTTAAGTTTGTATTAAGGTGTGATTATTTTCAATACTGGTGAAGACACACTCTTGCTATGGAGAACGTACATGTTTCCATCCCTCATGGATGCAAATATCTAAGTTAGTCCAAATGAGGTGCTAGAAATTAATTGTCTACTGTCAGAATTCTGCTGAGCACCAGCTTCTATCACCTGCAATGGGCAGAGGATGTGTCATAGTCTGAAGATGTAGCAATGTGGTCTCTTTAAACAAAAGTTGTTGGGGTCTCTTCTCACAAATAACAAGCAATGGAACAGGAGGAATTGGCCTCAAATTGCTTCAAGGGTGGTTCAGGTTGAATGTGAGGAAAAATTTCTTCACAGAGAGGGTTGGGTTGTCAGTCACTTCCCAGGGAAGTGTTTGATTCTCCATCCCTGGAAGTATTTAGATGTGTAGATGTGGCACTTAGGGACATGGTTTAGTGGTGGACTTAGCAGTGTTAAGTTAGCAGCCGGATTCACTGATCTTTTTAAAGGTATTTTCCAACCTCAACAGTTATAATTCTGTACATGATGCTGAGCTGCTTCCATTTTCCTCATCCCATGAATAAAATCACACTGTGGTTGGAAGCGCTGTGGCTTAGTTCCTGGGAGTTCCTGCATGAGAAGCCATTCCAAAACTTCCCCTTACAGTGAGAAAGAGTCATGAAGAAAAAGAATCTTGATTACTGAAATAAGTAGAGCAGACTGCTTAATGACCTAGGCTGGTTGTCAATTTTTCCACCCATTTTTCCCAAGAGATGACAAAAGAGGGAGAAGAGCAAACATACTGCACTGCATTCTCATTGTGGCTGAAGGTTTGTAATCAAATGCCATTAGCTGCCTTGAATCGTTAAGGTGCAGAGCACAAGAGTAGTACAAGAACACGCTTTGATAGCCTTTATCTCTAGAACTCTGCTCAGATTTCCTCCACAGAAATTGGAGGAAGGCTGTGAGAAGGAAGGATATCAAAGTTTCTCAGATCAGTGGGTCCTGAGGAGAAGAGAGCAATTCTGTGGTGGCTGATTAGACAGTCCAGGTAAGAGGCTTGCTTTGGCGACTGCATTCCCAACCCATGGCACAGCAAGTACCTGTACAGAAGAATAAAAAAACCCTTTCCACAGTTTCAACTTTTCCAATTAAAAAAAAAAAAAGAAGAAAAAAAAAAGACCCATTTCTATTTAAAGAAAAAAACCCCACACCTTAGCTCTAACTCTGAGGAGCCCAGAGCCTCTCCCTGCTGGGGCACTTTGCTGGAGTCATTTCCTTGCCCTATTCTGGTGGCCCCTTGCATCCTGTTGGTTGCAGGACAGCAGCTCTCTCATGGACACACTCTCTCTCTACCTTTAACATCAGGCAGCTGTGATTTTCACCAAGGCCACTTTACACAACCCAAAAAAGTCAGATGAGGGCTCTTGTTGTTTGTTTTGCTCTTCTGTTCCTCTTCTGTGTTATCCATCACTACCTGTGCTCCCTCACTGCTCATAAATGTCCCCTTTAAAAGTATCCCAAGCTACAATATGAAGCTGGTGATGTATAGCATATTCTAAGGAAAGATTGCCTCTGTTCAAAAACCTTCCTGACCTCGTGACCAAAGAAGAACAAAATAATGTATTAACAAAAACACAGTTCACTGCCAAAGAAAAGGAGTTCCTGTGAGGACTGAAACAATAAATCTCCTCTGTACTGAACTCCCAGAGGGAGTATGTTGTGTTTCCTCCTGTTCTTTATCAAAGTCCCCAAAATAAGCAGGAATGGGCAGTGACTAGGCACAGTCTCTACACACCTTTTTCCATGGAGTAATTAGGGCCTGCCCCAGAGTGAGAGAGCACTCCCTGCCCAGCTGTGTAAGGGAGAGCTGACAGCGTAACCACCACTACCACCACTGCCATCAAGCATGAAGCTCCTGGGGATTGCCTTCTTTTTCTTAGCTGTGCTCTGTGTTTGCACTGTGGGAGGTAAGTTCTTTGGCTTTCTTGGATAGACTTGTCACATCTGTGGGGTGTTTTGTGAGCAAAAGCTTAGCTGTCAGTAGCTGGATGCTTTTTATTTTCTTTTTTCCCCACTGCAGTGATTGAAAGACTGTGTGTTGGAGGAAAAGAAGGTACTAACTAGTAGTTGAGTTATATGTGTTCTGTAAAAAAACTTTCCTGCCATTGTATTTTTGTGACAGCTTTCTTTCTAGGTGTCATGAAGCTCCTAAATCCAAGAGGAGTTTAAAGCAGAGGTATATTTACAAAAATTTTCAGTTCTGTTTTTCTTCTAAGAAATAAAGCATCTTTTATAGAGGTAGCTTTTTGGGAGGGGGAGGGAATTGAAACACCTGAAAGATTTTGCAATTATTGCTCTTGCAAATCAGATGTATTGTGATGGATTTCCGTGGCACTATGCCAGCAATAAGTTTAGCCAAGGGTATCTCTCATAACTTATCTTAGTTTTGCCCCCAAAGATATAGGGGCTTACAACATTTATGAGCTGTCAAATAATGAGGGATGCAAGCTTAGGGGTGATATGAGTTACTAAGTGTAATGTTGTTTAAACATGATTCTCAAATGCAGATTCAGTCAAACTTTTTGATGCTCACGTGGTCACTGAACTGATGTTTTCATTATTCTTCAGCTTGAAAGACAATGCTTTTAAAGTGGAATTAACTAGTAAACCCAGAAAGGATGAGAGAAACAGCAACAAGGGCCAGAGTCTATCATCACCTTTGTCAAAAGATACATTTGAAGTAAAATCTTCCTTTTGTCTGTACTTTCGTTTGCTGGCCCTCTGGGTTAAATCTTCCACAAATGCCTATAGATTGCCTGCAAGGGACCTATGAATCAGAACTTTAAAAATTGATAATAGATAGATATCTATCTATTAAATCGGTATTTAATAGAAAATAGATAATATATTAACTGATCTAAACAAAGTTAATCAACTTTTGCTCTGGTTATGCATTAAAATCTAGTCTTTTGTGGTATATCTTATGCTATTGCTTGGGCTCACTGCTGTTAGGAAAACAAATCAATAAAGAAGATTAAAAATAAGCTTGTGCCACAGAAAGAACTGCTTTTAAAACTATGCTAAGTACAAGCCCTGAAAGTCTGTGTTGAAGTACTATTTATTCTCTGTCTGCTACTCCTAGTAAAAATAGCCTTCCTGTCATTGTTGAAGCTTTAATTTCACAATTTCTGAAAAGCAAAGTGGAGTTGCATCAAAAAGAGCATATTTAACACAACAGTCCATAAAGCTTACCAGAAAGCAACATACAAAAGTGGGAGGAATTCTGTCAATTTTATACAATCCTTTCTTTAAAAAGGATTTTCCCTCCTCTGCATGATATGAATGTGGCAGAACTGATGACAGTGAATAAGCAAATTTTATATATGATACATTTGTTCTGAACAATTTTGTTTCTGTAAAAGTATTTTTTAATGCTTTATTGCAAGGTAGCTATGGTGGTGAAATTCTGTTGGTAAATTCACATTAGAAAATGAAGAATATTTGTGGGGCAATTTGGAGTATGCCTCTACCTTGTGAAAGTAAAGGTACATGATTTGGGTCAAGCTTCCTTCAGGCTACCCCGTGCATCAACCTATTAGGACAGAAGTGGTTTTATTGTCTGTTTTATGCGGCTGGACCGAAGTCTTTGGATTTTCACTTTTTGAGATCTCTAAAGTGTCCTGGGCTGTAACAGCAAGATTTTAAAACCTGAAGAGGAGAACTGATGCTAAGGAAGCTAACAGCAATCTCCCTTGTGCTCAGTCTCCCTTTTTTGAGCACTAAAGACAACAGCAAGACTTTTCTCCAGTTGCTTAGAAACACCTTTAGTATTTAAAAATTATGCCCAGTAAAATTTAGAGAAGGTCAAATCACACCGCAGTATTTTAATACTCCCTTCCCCAGGTTTTGAGGTAGTTTGCCTTCAAAGCTTACAAAGGCAAGTAATCTGTGGGATTGCAACCTTTTCATGTAATGCAGGCAAGTTGCGTGTCTTTGTATCTTTGGTGCCTCATACAGAAGTGGACAAGGATGTTTCCACTGTGGTTAGTAAAGAACATACCCAGTCTCCTGTGGGGCTTCCAAATTTCATGCTCTGTCTTCAGCCTGTATGCTGGCAGTGCTTTCCCTGGCAATTTTCTAAATCCATCTTGGGACCTTGCATCCTCAAAAGCCCCTAATGTCTTGATGAGATCTACCCTCTGTCAGCACATTACTAGAGGCTCAGTTATGTACAGATGTAGAAGTTAATAGCCTCCTGACATCTTGTCCCTCCTCTCAAGGCTTTTCTCAACTCTTTGCAAGTTAAATGACATGCTTAAAACAGGAGTTCCTTCATGCTCATCTCAAGGTGTTCAGTCCTCCTGGCATATTGTCCTTTATTCTTACCTGTTCCAAAACAACTCAAGTAGAAATGCTATCTGGGTTGATTCATAGCATTTCCAGCTTCCAATAGACAGCACTGGAATGCTGTGTCAAAAAATACATAGTCAAATTATAGTAATCAAGTCTAAATGGTCTTGAGTTTGCATTAAGAGGTAATCACTTTTAAAGTATGTAAATGTGAAGTTTGTTCTTCTAAAAGATGAGGGCAGAGGACTTGGCACGTGCTTATAAGACAAGTGCTTAGAGGTAACATCCTCCTGTGCCTTGGACTTGTAATACAGCATGGCTATGGCTATGCAGCATAGCAGATGTCCTCCAGAAAGTGCTTGTAGCACATCACAGCATCTTTCTCACTCAGGCACTCAGGCTGGTTTCTTGCAGAGATGATAGAAGAAAAGAGTGGGCTGTGCTCCCCTTCGAGTCAGTCTGGATGCATTCAAGTTTATGTGCTCAAATGTAGGAGCTGGAACTCCTGTCTGGTGTTGAAGATTCACAGTGGGTGGGTTTTTTAACGTCTGATTACTGACCCCTGTTGACAACTAGCAGTAACTTTATCCGAGTGCTCTGTCAAAATCGATGGCACTTCAAAAAAATGAGGGTACTTTACATTTTGGCAATATGGGAGCAAATCTTGGCATTGAGAACCTGGTCTAAATGCCAGTGAAGTAATTTGGACCTATTCCATTACTCCATAGATCAGCCCTAAGTTCCATGTTTCCCAGCCCCCTTCCCCATTAAGGAGGTGCTGTGCAGCATCCCAGCCCTACAATACAGCTGATTAATCCTGACTACCAGGCTGGCTGCTTGAGAAAAGTTCCACTAAAGTAGGGCTCATGTAGTGATTAGATACATTTGCAGCTGCCTGGATTCTGCTCTTGTTGATGTAAACTAAAAGAGATGGATAACCTTTTCCTTTCCCATCCTCTGTGCTCATGAGCCTTCAAGTCTTTTAAAAATTTGTTTTAGAAATTAAATACTAACTAAACTGTTTTGAGCACTTAGAGCTTGTGAGCATAGTCTTCCCTCACTCTGGGTTATTATTCATGTCTGTTCTCTGGAAGACCAGCAAGGCACAGACTGTCACAGTTGGATCATTGTCTCATCTCTGAAAAACTGAGAAATCTAAATAGACTTTGCATAAGACTTTCTTACACCTTTAACGTGCTTGAGCCAAACTTTGAATGTCTTGAGAGTTTTCCTGATGTAAAAAAAAAAAAAAAAGAAAAAAAAGAAGTGTTTGATGTTTCTGCTGTTCCCAGCATTTTGCAAAACTAGCTTTGTCAAAAATCAAATTATAATGCCGGAGCTTATCATAGCCTTTAATTGAATATTGAATTTTTATTCCTATACAGACTTATTTTGTTCCTTTTTTTTTTCTGTCCCTGCTGCCACATTCTTTTCTTTCATTAGGTCTTTTACATATAGGGCCAGTTTTTGCCTAATGGATTTTAAAAGTGTATTTATTACTGGACAGAAGAAAACTGCTTGTTCTAGCTCCAAACCTCAAGACAAATCTGCTGCATTTACTGAGGATAAAAGCAGATGACTTGATACCTGCTTGATTGCGATTGACAGCCAAAATAAATGGAAACTGAGCATGAAGGGCAAGTTGCCTGCTGCATTCAGCTCCAACCCTGAGAATATGTAATGCCATGCCCAACCAATGGTTGTCTCTTCTGAAAGCTTACCAGAATGTTTTCTTTTTTATTTAGCTGTCTCTTTTTATCTGTATTTAAAGCTAGAATTCTTATTAATATTTATTCCACTATAAATTAGGAAAAAAAGATCAGTTGGAGCTTATTTTTGTTTGGTTTTGTATTTATTTTTTTCTAAATAGGAAAAGTACCTTGAATTTGGGCTCAAATTGTTTATATATCCGAGTCCTATGTAAAAAACCTGAAAAAGTATAAATTAATATCTAAGAAACTCTTAACCTAGGGAAGGCAATATTTTTAACTGGTACTATTCAATAGTCAGACTAACTTAAAAGCCTAATAATGCAGTAAAATTGCATGGAATGCTATCCTTATTACATGTGGCCTTCACAAAGCAGGCATAGAGGTGTGTTGCTTGTTTGTATTTTTTGCTGCAACAACTCAAGGAAGACCCGTTAATGGGCTGGTTTGTTTTTGCTTTTTTCAAAACGCAGAAAGACACTGTTGGATTTGTGTGTAATGGCTGTTATTTCCAAACACAATTCAAGAATTAAAAACTTGGCTCCCTTGGAAGGCAAACCTCTCCTTTTGGTTTCAGTTAGCACTGAATCCACTAAAAGTGGATTTCTCAGATTTAAATGGAAGGGTCAAACCCCTGAGTTGCACTGTGTCCTGCCATGGAAGTCACCATCTTTGTTCTAGCAGCTGAGATATTGAGTAGCAATACTTTAGCATTCATCTTGTGAAAATTGGCCCTTGGACATCCTAACAGTGGCATGCTGTATCATCCAGACCTACCTGGTTTGACACCATTTAATATGATGCTGTCTCTACACTGTGCCTTCTGACTCTGTCTCCACATATAATAAAACTGCACTGATTGTCACTTGCTAATATAATGACTCGGAACAAAATTCAGCAAGTGTGATCTGCTGGGATATTGTAGAATTGGAGTAGGAAGCCTCCTGCTGCCACCTGCACATGTACTAGAAGCTGGTCTGGAAGGGTCCAAATTAATTCAAAAAGGGGTTTTTCTTCACAGTCAGAGTAGACAATGTCCCCTTTCAGGCCAGACTAACTAGTTAATGCTCCAAAGGTTATGTTTTGAGCTGGTAACAGGGCAGGGATTTTCTGACTGCTTTTATGTGGAAAGTGGATGCTTGCCTGACTTTGGTACAGGTGCAAATTCTATCCTATTTAGCAACAGAGTATTTGTACAACAATTTTTATTTATTTATTCTTTTTTTAATGGCACTAACATGCTTGTGGGTGTTTGCTGCACGTCGTAGATAGCAATGCATCGCAGGTTTCTGAAACCCCAAAGCAAGTGGCAGGTAGTTTTGCATCGTATTTGTCTGCTGTAACCTTTCTGCCTTGTCTTATCCCTCTAACGAAGTGATGTGTTTTGCTGGGATGGGAGCACTATACCAGCCTTGCTGTCTGAAGATTGCTTCAAGATAAGAAATCCTACTAAACAGAACATTCAGTTTGCCTTAATGGTGCGATTTCTTGGTGTGGTACTTGGTTTGAGGAGTGTCAGTGTAATCAAAACTTTAGGGTTAAATTATTTAAATCTATGGTTATATTAATGAGATATTTATATTTTCTGCAGATTTCTTCTTTCATAATCTTTAGCTGGAGATTAAAGTAATTTTTGGGCTTGATAGATTTGGCCATCAAGGCAACAACTAAGAATGGCAAAAGCTTTGGATTTTAGTTGGTCTCAGGAAAACTGTTCCAGGAGATTTACAAAACTCCCTGGCCAATAATTTTCATTATTTTTCTCTGTAAAATACTCATTTGTTGACATATGTTTTCATTGCACATTAATTACTTAAGGTGATCAGAACCTCATATATTCCTTTGATTTTTATCAGTTTTTCTACTTTTCCTTCATTTTCAACATTGACTCTGGGATTTTATTTGAAATACAGGGTTGATAACCTTCTAAATGTTAGTACATGGGCTGCTATCTCTCCCAGTGTAAGGACAGTCTGAGGTCATCTTTCCAGGCAGATGAATTACTCCTCCTCATCTCAGCATGGGTTATATATTACAGCAACACAGATGATGTAAATATCAGGGTTTGCAAACTCATTCAAAGGTTGTGGAAGCAAAAATGTCACCAAACATTGTTAGGTGAAATGGCAAAAATAGGTGAGGATTACTCTCAAAAAATATGAAATTCAAATCTTTTCCCACTCAAATTCCCTGTCTCATGCCTAATAGAGAAGGGCATCTTTGGACATGATACATGGCTAATGCTTCTGCAGCCATTCAAAATCCCCAAAAGCTAAAACTGGGCCTCTCTCTTTTCCCAGGAATTACAGATTCTCTGAAACTCCTGCCAAGTTGTCAAACCTCATTTGCCCTTGACTCCTCCATGGTCATAAAGGCAGAAATCCATGGCAAGATGAAATGTTTGGTGCCAGTGTGCAATGCCCTTGTAGTTGCCCATTCCTGCACAGGACTGTTAAAATCTCTTTCCGAAAATTACTGAATTCTTTGAATTATGGATCTTTCCAGACATCCTATGGAGTCTTACTCTGTTTTGACTCAAAACACGTAGCTCTTGAAAATTGTAGCTGCACCAAAAGCTGGCTGCTCAGACAGCCTCTTCCAGCAGAGCAACTTCAGGTTCTCTTCAGGCAGGGTTTTTTTCTTATAAGAGTAGTGCATTAATATATTTGTTGTAATTCAGAAGACAGCAAATGTATTTAACAAACCATTTGGCATGCAACAGCTCACTGGTTTCCAATGTGTAACAAAGGGAAGAACTTACTAGAGATCCATGCCAAATAACCCAATCTCCAAGATGTGTTAATGACAGACAGGAAAGGACACAGCACACATATTAGAGACAAAAAACCTCCCAATGCAGGACTGGGATTTTTTTTGTTTTTTATCCTGTCTTGTTCAAATGGCTTCGGAGGATTCCATTATTTCCCTATTGCATGTCATTCCCTGTGCTAATGGAGTCATGTGGCTGGTACGTCTTAATGCTCTTGAATTTAGGTGAACTAGTGCACATTTATCTTACTGGTTTAGAGACACTTTCTTGTAGTGCATTCTCTGCTTCCTCTCTAATTGCTTTCACCTTGCGTTTCTAAGAGCTGGCAGAAAATGCTGTTTTTCAGACACAAAATGGAAAATGGGGACTGACCATTTATAGGAGAAAAGGTTGAAGAAAAACGAAAGGGTTTGTGTAGGAATGGAACAGCTTATTTGTGATAGTTGTAATTGTCATGAGGAATAAAATTACTCTATTGCCAATAAAAGTACAAGGGATGTCTATAACTGTTCACCGACATGAGATGACTCGTTCCCAGCTCACCATGACTTCCCAGTGCACTGACTGGAACCTGGGATCTTGACAAGCCTGAGCATCCTGACTGTGGACCACTGGGAAGCTGGTTATCAGCATGGGAGCTGACACGGCTATCACAGCACTTCCCACTGCTCTTTCGTAGGTTCTTAGTGCTGACATTGTTTCAAGTGCTCTACAATAACAACTTTGGGTTTTTAATAGGAATACTTTGTACATAAAGCATGTAAGAAAAGAACTTCTGTTATGCGTCTGATCCTAGCAGTTGTATCAAGAGTATTCAATCAACTTGGCAAGACACTCACAGACAAAGAGGTCTTCATCAGCTATGTGTGCCAATTAGAGAAATGAGATATTGTCAAAGTATGCCCTTCGTCCTTGCATATGAAGTAACTCCAGTGGGACTGTACTCCGCTCAGAGTACAGTCAGGCTTGCAAAGCCCAACTGGGGCCTCCCCTTTGGGATAGTCTGTACCACTTAACCTTTGTTCTAGGCAGCGTGGAAAAGATGAGGAGTCTCAATGGACCATTGAGCATGGAATTACATTAATTATAGAAGCAATTTACAGTGTTTCCATAGGGTTTTCTAACAGGAAGTGTTTTCTGATGCTCCAGAGGCTTTCAGGGCTTTGTCAGGAACAGAGTGGCATGGGCGGGTGTGGCTGAAATGGGTGTCTAAGCTGATCCCGGATGTTCTAAAAATAAATGCCTCATAGCAGACACTGCAGTGACCCCTTCCTGAATTATACAGCTAGTCATGTTGCTGGAGATGCATTTGGGTCACAAACATAAACCAGAAGAACTATGACTTTACTAAATTCTGCAGCACATTGCAAAGGAGAGCTACCGATTGACCTGGGCTCAGCTTCCCCTCTCGCTGTTTTGCATCTGCCCTGCCCAAACACACTCTTTCCTGGGAAACAAAAATAGGCTTGCAAATAGCATGGTAAGGAAAAAGTGTTGTAAGCATTACCCAGAGAAGGACATAGTTTTCTCTCTGCCTTCTGGGTGGGGGTGACTTACACCAACACTCTTATTCCTTCCTGTTGCAGGGGAAGGGACTCTCCTTTATTTCTTTTTCTTGTTCTACTCAGCAATGCACAATATTTTAAAAGCTTTCTTGTATAAAATTGCACTCATTAAAGGCATTTTCCAAATTTATTTAGCATGACTAACACAAGAAGGGGGTGGCTGTTCATTTTTCATACTATAAAATAGCCCTTAGAAACTCCGACCTTTTATTTTACACATGGACAAACAAATATATCACCATCAATGGGACACAATCTGGTGGCTTAAATAGCTTTAAAGGGTTTAATTAAAACCTATTAAATAGGTTTAACAGGTTTAAATAAAGAGAAGTGCAGAGTTTGGAGGCTTCATTCAAAGCAGGCTGGAGTGCTGATAAGCATGCTGAGCACATTTATTGTTTTATGGAGTGCAAGCAATGTACTCATCCCTCTGTAGTACACAGTAATAAAGATATCCACCAAGCTTCATGTAGGAGCAGAAGGCACACTGAGAAAGCTTGTGATTAAAAGCTTTTGATAGGGAGTTTGCATTTCTTCTGAGGCAATAAAAAAACCCATCAAGCTGGCTAGTTAAGTGCCCAGATTTCTATGTCCACATATGCAGAGAGGCAAATGATGCAGTGCTTGGGTTGTTTCAAACACTCAGTAACACCGGAGTAATCACCAAGGCTTCTCATTAATGTTTTGATGAGGGGAGCCCTTATCAACCTACAGCCACGTTAGCTGAGGCTGGCCCTTGGCAGCTGCTTTGTCAGTATTCCTCTGTGCAGTGAGTCCCAGTACAGGGGCTGTTTGCTGGGTGCTTTGAGCAGGCTTTGTGGAAACAGTGCCATTTGCCTGAGGAATTACTAATTCCCAGCCGCTCTCTGCTAATGCCTGGTGTTGGGTCATGCTAGCCACGTGCCTGGGTGAGCACCAAAGCTGCCTTTCCTGTTTTATCCATGTTCCCTGCTGGAGAAATTTCTCTTTCCTTCATGCCCTCAGCTCTTGCTGCTGGCTGCCTCCAGCTCATGTACTTCATGATTCCTGTGCAGAACCCAAGTCCCACACTGCCCCAGTCACTCCTCCCACTTCCCATGCTGTGCAGGAGGAGCAATGTCCTTGTCTCCTCTTCCAGCTATGGGGCTTTGCATTTATGCTCTCCCTTCCCTAATGTCTGTCTCTATTATATGCTTTCAGGTGCTTTTGCCTTCTGCAGGGAGAGTGTTATGCCTTTCTGCCCCAGGAAGTTCTCCTTCCTGCCTTTGTGTCTTCCCCTATGTTCCTGCCTATAAGGTTTCCCCACACTTTTATAGCAGATTGTCGCTATCATGTGACACCAGCCTGCAAACCAGGGCCAGTAGCTACAGTGGAGAAGTAGTAAGTTGAACTTAAATGTAAGATCTCCACATGCAGGATTTGTATACTATGTTTTTAGTTTGTTGCTGAAGAGAGACGTGACTGAAAGCAAGGTAACAGCTTGGCAAACGGGAGGTGGTTTCCCACCTCCCTAGGCAGCAGGAATCACAGGTTTCCAGCTGGTTGGCATAGGCAGCAAAGGATGTGGCCTTTCTCCCTGCCTTATGGTTTTTGGCATTGCCTTTAATATCTGGCTACATCTCAGAGGGGTTCACCTTAAACATGACCGGTGTTGGCTGGGGTTCACATTGTCTGTCCTGTTGCCATTATAAAACATTCACAGAGGAGAAAATCCTGAGGCAGAAAATGGCTTATGCCGAGGGAGGCTGTGTTAAGAGCATTTGCAGCAGTGCAAAAGCATTGTGAGACCAGGCTGGAAAAACACTTTGCAGTTCTGACTTCTGATGGTAGTGAACTGGCAGTGATCCAGCATGGGACTGTTACTAGGGACACAGCTTTTCTTTCACCAAGTGCTCTCACAGCATGAATAGTTGTGTGCAGGTCCTCTTACAAACACCTCTGAATGTGTGTGTGAGGTGTGTCGTGCTTTGTATATTGCTTTAGCATACTAAAGGAAATATGAAGACATAGAGGCTGTATTTTTCTTTGACTTTGCTTCAAATTCATGAAGTTTGCAAATGGCTCTGTTTAATTTAACATCCTTTACTACACACTGTTATCAGGTTCAGCCATTCACGGGATTACATCAGAACCTTGATTCTCATTTAAAATCTAGTTGATATGACTATAGAGGACAGATTTAAAGCAGGAGTCCTTAAGGACTAAATGTACTAGAAAAAGTATTACTTCTATAAAATTAATTATTTCAGAACAAAATATCTTCAGGTCTGGAGGGTTGTTTTTTTCTTTTGTTAGGGTTTTTTGTTTGTTTGTTTTTTCTGGAGTGTTTACAGATTTTGTATTTGTGATCTTAGGTGTTTTGAATAGGAAGAAAGGAATTGATGGTTTCAAACAAAACTGTTAAAACTGCGCTTAAACCTCCTCTACCTGTACCTTTCAAATTACAGGTTTTGTGACTGGAAGCATCTATGCTTCCTCTAAGACTTTTTTGCAGTGCTTGCTGGTTTTCTAAAACATTTGCATTCTATCAGTTAGTCATTTTCAGCCAACCAGTGACTAACCTACGACCACAGGGAGGCTGGACCAGATGACCCACTGTGGTCCCTTCCAGCCCTTCTCATTCTATGATTCTGTGGGTAATCTCTACTTCCAACTCACAGCCATTTATCTCGTTTATGATGATATATCCAGGAGAGCTGTAAACCAACAAGCTAACACACTGTTTATGGTAGCACAACATTGCAGTGTGGATGCCATGGGCATGCAGGAAATCAGGTAGATCCTTGGGGAACTGACCAGTACCATATCGCTACAAACCAACCATAAGCATCAGTAGCAGATACTTTAAAACATTTTTATAGCTGTCTTGGCAAAATATTAGCCTGAAGATGTGCAGGAAGCTGAGCCTGGGTTTTCTGAACACTGTAGCACTTTGCCTTGTCTCCCCAGGCTGAAAGTGCCACCTGGGAATCCACAAAACATTCCTCAAGGGGAAAGGCCAAGAGCACCTAAATAATAAACCTGACCAGGTAGAAGGCCTTTGTAGAAAGTCTAGTTTTACATCAGGAATTAAACTTTAAGTTTGATCCCTGAACTAATGTACTCAGGTGCACTTCAGTTCTGTGTGGAGGGTCTGAGGAGGGTTTGAGCAGTGCCTAGGATTTGGTTTGGCTGTTGGGACAGGGCAACAGTGTGCAATTACTGGCAGATGGGAGATCATCTAGGCCATCTATTTTTTTTTCCTTTGGAGAATATATAAACCCTTACATAAAAATGCATTACAAAAGAAAAAAGAAATTTATCTCAATGTTTAGGGTAAAAGGTCATGAACTGGAAAACAAAGACAAATGAGTACTGAGAACAAAAATAAAAGAAGTATAAGAACTACACTGGGCCTGGGGAAAGATCAGATAGGAGAATTAAGAGATGAAGCAGCAATCAATGAAAATGAAAGATAAAATATAGTAGACAACAGAGCTCCAAGGTAAGAGTAAACAGGTTGTGTACACTGTCAGGCAGCAGCCATTGCTTGAAAACTCTGAGGATATTAGTACCAGATTTTCTTGCAAGGACAGCTATAATTTTCCCCAAAAAGGGCAAAATGTTCAATGAATTGTACAGTCTTTACATGGGTACTGCTGGAGCAGCTGTTACAGAGGACTCTATCATGGTCATGAGGTCTGGCAGCATTATCAGTTGCTAGAAAGAGATCACTATTTATTTCTGATTGCATGGAAAGACAGAAAGCAAAAATGCAACTTTGACTTCTCCTTGACTTGTATGTCATTGTAAAGGCCCAGGATCACACAACCAACCATAATATCCTGAAAGGGAGTAGGTTTAAATTAGATACAAGGAATAAATTCTTTGCTATTAGGAGAGTGAGGCACTGGAAGAGGCTGCCCAGAGAAGCTGTGGATGCCCCATCCCTGGAAGTGCTCAAGGTCAGACAGGATGGAGCTCTGGGCGAACTGTTCTAGTGGAAGATGTTCATGCCAACAGCAGGAAAGTTGGAACGAGGTGATCTTTAGGGTCTCCTCCAACACAAAGCATTCTATGATAAAATACAATAAACAAACATAATCTAACAACACCAACTCTAAATTCTGCTTTATAGCCTTGAAGCAGGGAATTATCATGTATAGGTTTCTTCGGGAAATTTCTTTGGTAATTGCTCCTAGCTAGAGCTTATTGGGCAGTGGTCTGGTTTTGAGTGGGAATATATTGCATCAGGAATAAAACACCAGCTTCTGGTTGTTATGGCAACAGCTTGACACAGGCACTGAAAAACATGCAGAGTTTATGGTCCAGATTTCCCTCGTCCATTGCTACTCATTTCATCTTCAGTGGACATAATAATGTTTATTCCTTTGTCTTTGCTGCAGCCCCTCACCTGCTGTTGTTGTGCCTTCCATTAATCTTTCCCTCTCTATACTAAACAAATGCAACTTTTGCAATACTTCCTGAGGGATTTTTCTCTAGACTCCTGATGATTTTAATGGTTCTCCACTAACTTCCCACCTCCGGGAACCCACACCCTTCTCAATAACCTTCTGAAGCTGGACCAAGTACTCCATCTGACTGAATAGAAGGATTTTAATGATATGGTTTTGTTTACCTAGTGCAAGGTCAAGTGAAAAAAAGTCAAACGGGCCATTGCATTTGCTATTTCTGTAATAATAATGACTTTTCCATAAAAATAATTTCTTTTCAATATCAGATATTGATGCTAAACCAGACAGCACTTAAATTCAGTAATTCGTGTAATGAATATAATCAATATCTACTTTGAACAATCTGTTTTTCTTAAAAAATGATTTTGCTTTGAAATTCAGCTTTGTATTATCTGTTTCATGTGGTGTTTTAAACTTTGTGGTTTGTGCCCTGTAGTATCCTGTAGGGTATAAACAGAACGACTGATGTCATATCATGCAGTCATTTCTACTTTCTTTTCCTGTCTTGATTATAGCAATAACAGGCACTAATTAACACAAGGTCAGAACCTGCTTATCTTAGTCTTCCCAGTGTAAAGGCAAAAATAATGAGAGAAAGAGGTAAGGAATTATGAGACCTCCAGGCTCAGCCCTTGGAGACTAAAGTCGGCATCAAAAGCTGCAGTTTGAGGACAACTGTGCCTGTTGGTCAGCCCTGTCTGAACTCAAAGACTCCTTCTGAATTTAAAAGAAGAAAGTAAGTTTGGTGTTTCAGTTTGTCCATTTTGAAATCTGAAGACCAGATACAAATTATTGTACCATTGCTTTCATTTTAGAACAAATATAAACCATTTAAATCCAAGTCAGAACAGACAATAAAAGGGAATTCTGTGAACTGGAAAAAACAACAACAGCAACAAACCCACAACAATTACTCTTTTCAGTTTGATCTTGTGGCCTTGTGTCAAATGTTCTTTGATCTTTTCTTAATTCCTCCTCATTTTTCCCTGCCACCCTGACTGTCATACTGTCTCTGACCTTTCAGCACTTCCCCTCTCATCTCCTTCCTGTCCTGTTATCTTTCTGCCAGTTCTGATTTCTTCTTGCCTTGTTATCTGCTTTAAGACATGTTTGGGGTTTTTTTCTTTTTGAATCTCAGCAGCACCACCAGCATCCCCTTTACTCAGCCCAGTGTGATATCTGAGCACGTTTTATCTCCATGAATGTTCTCCAGACATAAAGGTGCTACATCACAGGTCACCTTTATGCTCTTTTAGCTGGGTTTATTGCCAGCAAGCACAGCAAATGGCAGCGGTTTCTCTGGGGGGGCAATTGCTGTATAGATTTTGGCTACTCCCACATCAAGGTGCTCTTATATCAGAGGGATTATTGCATCTAAATTTGCTACAAAACATGCAATTGTAACTTTACTTATTGTCCATCACCTGAAGCTGCAGTGACTCTGACACAAGCAGAAAAATGAAGCTTTCTGTCTAGCAACAGTTTCTAATGGGTAAAAATTCTTTTCTCAATAATTTTTGATCTCTTGCTTTTATTCCCCATAGCATTCTCCTTAGTCACAACTTAACATTGCAAATTAGAGCATAAGAAACCACCAGTTCTATCACTTCTTTTAATCAACCAGTTCCCCCCACCTAATCCATTCAAGCTTGCATGCATTTTTGCATGTTGCTTTCAACTTAATTTAAAAGTATACTTAATTATTCACCATTTTAAGAAAACAATTAATTCATAAAACTCTATTTTATTATACTCTGTTAACGGAATTTACCTTAGTTTATCTCTAACCTGTGATAAAATCAGCAAGTAATGAGTCACAACAAAACTGTGCCTTAAATCCCTTTTTTTTTTCATTTTCATTTTTGAAGAAAGCTTGGCCTATCAACATGGTTATTAAATGGAACACCTTTAAAGGATGAATAATTTAAGTATTGCAATGGGCAACCCAGAAAGTCATGCTGAGCTAAGAGGAAGAGTTTTGGGAAGAGTGGGCTTGGGAATGAGCTAATTGGCCAGCTACTGCATTTAGCTGGTGTAAGAGACATGGTAGCTACTGAGAGATGTTACAACAAAACCATATGAAATGTAGGCACTGTTGAAAAAACATTCTGTTCTACTGCTGTGGCCTTGTGGTGTGGGGGATTACAGGAGTTTTGTCAGCAGCACATAATGAGAATGAAGAGACAGAAAAATGCTTGCTGTTTGGAGAAACAAGATTGCCTTTAGGTCCCTTTGGATAAAATTTGTTTTCCAAGTATTTCAAGTGCGGGTTATGAAGCATTATTCTGACTGGGTAACTGAACGAGAGGAAAATCTGTATTTTAAATGGAGTGTGCAAGAGTCTGTGCATAGTCTGACTGTATTCATGTGTTCCAGAGAGTAGAGCTGGGGCAGCAGCAGGCCCATAGAGGACTCATTTAATTTTATATAGGATATGCCCATATCAAGCTGGGCAGCACGTGCTGTGGCAAGGCATTATGAAGGCAGCAGCATACCTATAAAAGATACCAAAGAAAGGGGTTTACTGGGAAGGGACTGAGACCCATTAGAAACACACAGGTGCCAGGAGGGCTGATAATACACGGCTTGAAGAGGAGTTATAAGGGCTCATCTGATTAGGCCTTAATATATTCCTGCAGAGCCCCTGCAATTGTATAATGTATTATTTTTTTTCCAGGTTAGATCTGTGACTCTGGCAGGCATCGGGTGGTGCTCATGAAATGTTAATCAGAGCACAGCACACTGAGCAAAGGGAACAAAACTCACTGTTCTGCCCTGTAGCCAAAAAAAGGGAGAATGCCAGCAGATATTACCATGAATGGAGTCACACAAGAATAGTGACATGCTGTCCTGGCTCAGTTTTGCACTGTCTGTATTACAGGATGCTAATACAGCATGACAGGATGTCACGCTTCAAACCTGAAAGCACTAGGGGATTAGTCTGTGCCATTTTCCTCTCCCATTCAGTTACAGAGTTGATCTAGTCCTCCCCAAATGTACCCACACTTGTCTCACAGCAGTATAAAATGGTTGAGAAATGCCACTGTTTCTGAGTCAATGTAGTTTTTTCACCCCCTTCATCACCCCCTAATTTCTTTTAGTAGAAAAATATGAACAAACCAGCCATAAGACTGAAAATCTTGTTTGAAGCCAACAACCTTTCAGCACAGTCAGAAGATACGGAAATTATCTTGCTTTTTGTCTGTTGGGGTTTCTTTTTTGGATGGTTTGCTTGTTTTGTGATATTGAAGACTCACCTACTAATTTGACGTAGGATTTTTAAGACTGACACCATTTACTGCAGTAAAATCTCAATAGCTGTAGCACTACCTTGAGGGCAGTGGGGAAAGTCAGTCATTACTCATCCTGGTGCTCCTCAAGCCACGATCTGTGAATTCTCCTTTTCCTCTTACATATAGCGATCGAGGTGATGTTGAAAACACTTCCTGAAGTGCTTATACTAGCCAGGGAGCTATTATTACTTTGAGGCAGGAGAATGAATGCTTGCTTCTGTGGCTAGTTGATTTAGTTAATCCTTCACCCTGAAAACGAAGAGCAGATGTGGTTGTACTCAAGGAGAGGAGGAGATAGCAAAAAACCTTTCATAGTTCAGTTTTTCCCCGAAACCAGTCTTGGAGACACCTGTTAAAAAACAACATGAGGTCCAAGGTGGAAGGTGGTAGCAGGTGCTCCACATTGTAGCAGTGAGGGCAAAATGAAGCGATTTAGGATACAGCTTGAAGAGATTGTTAGCAGAGTTATATGATATGGTTACTTCTGCTAATAGGCTTCTGAATTTGATTTTCCAGGAAGGTTCTTACTGCTCTCTGCTAATATGACTATGCAGTGCTAAATAGATCTGGAAGGTGGCAGAAGTAATATGATTCTTTCTGTGCTTATTTCAGAAGATGGAAGCCCCGCCACTACTGTCAGTAGAACCGCTTCTGCATCAGGATCAGAATCCGGTAAGAGTTCAAATTCACTGTTATCTGCTGTTTTAAAGCCCCTGTTGTCTTTTTTAGTTTTCAGCTTTTCCAACTTCAGGGAGAAATCAGTTGAATTATGTAGGGTGATTATGAAACTTTTTTTCAAAGAAAGGATTGACATCTTAGTACCGAGACAGTTAATTGGAGCAGACTACATGTTTTGTTTCAGGTGAAAAAGGTTGAAATTCTGTTAGTTCCTATATTCTCAAGGAATGGCTCAAGAATGGTTATTAATAAATTACTGAATAGTCACAGTTCAAGAAGTGAGGTCAAGAATAATTTGGGACACAGCATCAGTTAAGATATATGGCAGCAAAAAGTAGTTGATTTGATGTGTGTAGAATGATGGAAGAAGAAGAAGATGGACTTCGATAGTAAAGAACTACATAATATAAGACAACATTGGGCCTCAGTTGATAGATGTGAATACATATGCATAAACCTGTAATTTGCAGAAATGCGACTTCTTGAAACTATTGATGTCAATATTCTCTTTCTGGAGTAAGGGGATGGCACCAATGCCCTCAGTTTTATAAGCTGCCTTCTCTCTCTTTTTTGTTTGTGATTGATTTAAGGAGATCAAACTAAAACTCTGCGGACTTAAAGGAGAAAATAGCTGCTTCACATGGCAAAAGTTTGGGGTTCTGGTTTACATCTTTGACTGACACATTCAGTTCTCTTTATTGTGCAGCTTTGTTATGGAAAGGTAGGAAAAATCAATATTGACCACGTTTCATTCATGTGAGCTAAATATCAACTCCTTTATTAGTCTGGATACTGCAGACTGCTGCATTTAGTAAGTGATGCATGTGAGAAAAGAAAACATGGACACAGTATTTTAATTTTTGGTAACTAGAGATACTAATGAGTCTGCTGTGGAGCAGAAAGCACTGAGATTATGAAGTATACACTTGAAATGAAAGTAATGGAAGTGAATAAGATGCAACCAGGTGAAGTATACATATGGTTTGTTTGTCACGGCAGAAGAATTAGTCCTTTTCAAATTGCGTTGTAGTTCTTTTATGTTTCAAAAATTCTGATGTTCATATATGTTTAAAAAACATTTCTGAAAGGCCAAACACCTCACAGTGAAGGAAGTCTTTGAATGTTTCACTGAAATTTCTCTTGCAGCTTTTTGTTGCAGAAGAGAAAGCAGCATTGGTACTTTTACCTATGAGAAAATCATCAGAAACCCACTATGAGATTAAAGCAATTTGTGAGTGTGGAGCAAGAGGTCCATTCTTTGAGGCACAGCTGTTCTGGGTGAACAGCCAGAAAACTGAGAGCAGAGAAAGAGAATATAGGTTATATTTTAAAAGTTCTGATGTAAACATTGCATTTAGAAGTATTTAAGTCATATGAGAGAATATTTAAGTGATATGAGAGAAAATTACATGGCACGTAATGATGTGTTCCTATTCTTTCATGTATCTCGTCCATTGAAAGTGCTAGAAGAGGTAGTAGGTAGGTAGAGGTAGTAGTAGTAGGTATTAAATGAACCTCTGTAGCTGACAGTAGCACTTTCTGTTTGCATTAGATTACAGAACTGAAAGCTGGACTCTTAAAATGATAGATTACGTGGTTTTTTACTCCAGATTGCCTGGCCAGTTTGGCCAGACTGTTCCCTTGAGCAAGTGCCTGGGGCACATGGGACCTGCAATATGCCACCCATGCACAGCAAGACACACTGATTTAAACCTTGCTATTCCTTTAGTGATGTTTGGGCAACTCTATCTCCATATTTCCATACCAGCAGCAGCTGGGAAGGGATCTCTGCTATCTGCAGGAGCCTTTTCCCCTCCCCTCAGCCTCCAAGTCTCACTCCTCTGGAGAAGAGAACTAGGAGTCACTGTACAAAGGACACCAAGTTCATCCTAGGGAATATCACTTACTATAGAATACTGTTAATATCATCCACAATCTCCTAAACTTTGCTGGACTTCAAAGAGGAAGGCCTGCTGGGTGCAGAGGAAGAGAGTCTAGGAAAGCTGGCCAATGAAGAAGAGTCAAGATGGACAAGCAGAGGGAAGAGAGAAAAATTGCACAAAGACTAGTGGAGTCTCTTCCCCTTTGGCTCTTTACCTGTGACCTATAAGCTATGCTTCTGTGTGTCACTCACACTTCTTTATGGGGATTTTACATGCCTTCTCCTATTACACATGTATGCAGCAAAGTGCTGGCCAGAAGTGCAGTCCAGCAGCACAGTGATTTCATCCATCTGCACCAGGCTTCTTTCCCCTCACCTCTTCCTTTGGAAGTCATGCCAAGCACCTCTGTGCAGTCCCCAGAGAGCATGTGCCTCTCCCTCAGGAGCTGGCTGGAAGGTGCAGTGACTAACTTCCAGTAGACAATTTGCAGATTGTTCACAGGCCAAACCTCCCCTCTGAAAACAACCATATGCCCTTTGAATCCTCTTCAAAAATGTGTGGGTAAAAAGTTCTGTAAGGGCCAGACATAAAATGGAAATTCATTGCCATGGTGAGAGAATGGAGCTAGAGGTATGTGATGTTTATTTATGCAAGATAAAATAAATCAATAAAGATGCGAATGCCTTTCTTGCAGTAACAGAATCTGTGAATGCATCAACTTTACAAGTAACACCGTCACAAGCGGCAGTGCCAGTAACAACTGCAATTGGAGCTACAAATAAATCCATCACAAGTAGTAAGTAAAAATTTCTCTTAGTTAATTGTTGATGGTGTTCCAGTGGTCATTCAGGAAATTAAGCAGCAGTGTCTCTTAATTTGGGAATTTGTTTTACAGGTAGTGAACTCTTTGTTGAAACCTTTCAGGAGTGTGCAGGGACTTCCTCCCAGCCAGGCTCAAGGCAGCTCCAAGCTGGGCCTTCTAACTGCATTACCACAGGCTTGTCTTCAGGGGGATGAGTCACCTGTGGGACAGGGAGTGGCTTCCTCTGCAGTGAAGGGAGCCTGTCTCTGCTGAGCTTCAATTTAAATTTAACATTCTTTTGTTAATTTAAAATTAGACTGCAAGCAGGGCAATAGGTGTGGGTTTTGTGTGTGCCTATGTGTGTATACAAAACTGAGGAAATAAATTGAATGTCTTTCCTTTGTTAGCATCCACATCTTCTTTGCCTATTGCCACACAAGGTATAACACAAGATACAGCAACACAACTACTGGTAAAAGTGACAACTGCAACAACAGATGAAATTTTCAGCACAATAAAGAGTAAGTGATCATTTCATCTAGCCATTTCTGATTGGTTCTATGCTACATTTCTGTAAAACTGTGCAGCAGTAGAAGGAGGTAAAAAAGATGAGTTTGGGTTTTGGATTTGGTTGTCTGGGGAAGCAGAGCTATTCATCCTACCGCATAACATATCTTTAATGAATTTTGCCCTAGAATCTTACACAAAGAATATTGCATCTTAAATTTGCAGTGAAGGTGATCTGAAGCCATTGCACAAGATTTTAATCTCCCTGTAATTGGGAGAGATGCAATTAAAAGGCTTTTAATTTTTTATTTTCTTGAGGGTTTTTTAATAAGTCTTTAATAAAAAATAAATTATTCTGTGTGATCAGAATGGTGTCAGAATAGCCCCCCTTGGGTTTTTATATTTATATATGTTACAATACTACAATTAATAGTGCTCCATATTATTATGAGTCACGGTACTGAAAGCAGAGAGGTGGTACTAATTACTCTGCATCAATCTTAGGAAATACTTTAGTTCCCCATAAATCTTCAAAATAATTGGCTAGAATATCAGACTGGATTTTAGAAAAGTAAAATAAAATAAAAAAAGAAACCCATGTATCCAGCAAGGAGTTGGATTAATTTAAACAACTATAATAACATCCAAAAGGAGCTCAATAAACTTAAGATGAAATTCAGTCTCCCTTTTTCTGTCCATCAACTGCACTGTAAATGTTTACTTCAGTCTTTTGATGAACCATAACTTTGAAATACTCCATTTTTTTATATTTAATTGACTAAAAAATTTAGTCAATTTTAAAAAATTGATAAAAATTTTTAATCAAAAATTAATAATAAAAACTAAAAAAATTAATAATAAAAACTCCAAATATTTCCCTCAGTACACCAGTGCTCTCAGAATTGATGTTTACAGCATACTGAACTGTGACAAATTATTAGAATGTGACTTCTCTTCCCTTGGTTTACTTGCCTAAAAAGGGATTCCTGTGAAGCAGCCTGAATGTTTTCTTTGTGCAAATTTTCCTATAAAGCCACCCCTCGTGGACCCAAGCCTGCTAAGCTGCCTGGAGAGCTATTCCCCTTTCACTTAGTGGTTTCATCTTCTGCTGGTGCAGCTTTCCTGCTGTGCTTTGTGTAGGGAGTAGTCTGATTGTCCGCCCAAAATCCTTTGGTTTTTGTCTTGGCTTTTAAGTGCCAGTGTCAATGAGTTATAGAATACATACAGCCTGGCCAATGCACTAGGTGCTGAATGTGATACCCAAGACCACAAAGAATCTTTTAAAGCTTCCATATGTGCCACTGCAGGCCTGTCAGAGGCCCAAGGCATGGTGCATTGCATTACGAATATGATTCCTAGTCCTTTCCATTTGGCAGAAGTTCTCAGCTTGTGGGTACCAGAGCAGCACAGCCACCTGGAACTAAACCTTGGTGACAGGTAGAGCTCCCGGCAGGGGAAGGGAAGCTAATGAGGAAAGGCATTCCTGCCAGCACAGCTTAGCTCCAGCCACTGCACTGCACTGAAAAACTGGTGCTGGAGGGATGATGGGCTTGGGCAAGAAGCTTTCCCCAACGTGCTTCCTTTCCATTCTTCTTGCATTATTTTCCCACCAGCTAGAGTTCAGTCTCTACCTGCTTGTGACGTGATTTCTTTTTAAAACACCTCATTTAAGCTAAAATAAAACCCCAAAACTTGTGATTAAAAAAAAAAAAAAGGTTGATAAATTAACCTGAAAACAGGGCTTACTGCCTCTCAATTGCCTTTGTAAAAAGGAAAACTGGGACAGCACGTTCAAGACACTGGGGACTGCCCTGCACTAAAGAACTTTGTACTTTATTTTAATGCTAAAGTAGTAATTGGAAATATGTGTATGTGAAAACCTATTTTAGTGGGGTTTTAAGATAAAATTCTGGTCTACATTTCAAGAAAGTCATAACCTTGGCTTCATCACAAAGGAGTGGGATGGGGCACAAGGTATTGGTTTTGGGACAGGGCATACCACAGGGGCTGTGCAGATATATGGCCAGCCTTGCAGAAAATCCACAGGCCCCTCAGCTACCATGTGGTGTCTCTCTGTTTCCTGCCCACACGTTGGTACAGCGAGGTGCCCTTGGCTTCACTGCATCCCCCCAGCCCCTGCCAGCACCCCCAGCAGCAGCACAGGGCTGAGGGAGCTGTGCTTCCTGAAACATGCACAGGCATGGCAAGACTTCTGCTCTCAAAATGGACAGGAGGTGAAAGTTGGCTCCTCTTCTCTTTTCCGCTAGCACTCACTTCTCCCCCTTTTTGCACTGGCTCTATGAGACTGAGCCAGAAACTGGTGGTGCCTCTATGACACTTCAAAATTTACTTTTACTACACCTAATTTTTAATAAAAAGCAGACACCTCTGTTTTTGGTTTTGGTTTTTTTTTTTTTTTTTTGTAATGGAAGTAATCACTTTCTCTGCTTCAGTCCCTGCTAAAAGCTTCAGCAAATAATCATGTTCACACAGCAAAGATATGACAGGGCTTTCTGTCTCTGCTGCAGTTTCTGTGGCTGCTGCCACCTTTTATTATACATCCAGGAAAAGCCTCCAGTGCTCCATACACTGCGGGCCGTAAGTGCAATCTCTCCTTCTTAGTCCTCCTGTCCTGTTTATTTTATCAGAAGCCAACATGAGATTGGTCTCCTTAGCCTTTTCATTTATTAGTGTGTCAAATCCAAGAGTTCACGTTTAGTCAGTGACCTCACTTGTGCAGTTCAGGCCCCAAACAAGAATTAATAAGGTGGCCCACCATAGAAAGTTGCATCTGCAATCAGTATTTCATATCTTGGGCCACTTGAAGTTATCAAAGAGAATACAAAATGAAATGCAACAAAAGTTTCTGTTCATCCTCCCTTGAATATGGAATGAGCATCTTATGCAAGGTCAGTGCTCAAGTTATTAAGTTGCAAGTAAGAGTGGGTTTTTTACTGTTGTGTTTCTGAGTTATCTCCTGCCACTCTCCTGGATGATGATACTTCATGGTGCAATTAGATATTAAATATTCAAAAGTGAGGAAAGAAAAGAGTGGAGGAGATCTTTTTCCTCTCTTTATCAAACTACTGGTAATTAAAATGGAAGCTTTACTTCAGTAACGCTACCAGAAGAGAGTTATAGTAACATGTATTGCTCAGCTTTCCTCAGGTTGTTACCACATGCTGTAGGTAAACACTGAGTATAATTGGCTGCTGAGACATGTTAGGCAGAAAGAAGTTTTAAAACATGTGTTTTCAAATACTTGGTGTTTGTGCTTACCGGAAAAGTAAAGCTGCAGACAGCAGATGCAATCAGCTATGGGTGTAAACATTAAAACTGAGATCTGCTTGGTTACCTCCCTAGCCAATTTTCATTCCTCTGAATGGGCAAGAATGTAATTGAGTTTGCTACAATTGGATTTTTCAAAACTTTCGTGAATGTATTTATAATTTGAATGTTTTTTCTGGCTAGTGATTACAAGGGCAAGGCCTATGTGTGTTTATGCTAAAAATATGGGCTCCAGGGAGAAGCTTTAGTCTTCCATCTAACAATGCCCCCATGATGGCATTTTAACATGGTTTGAGTGCAGTTCCTTTTGCCCTGTAAATGTCTTCTTCATTCATTTATTGGTCCAGTAATGTTTTAACACACATATAGTTGTCTATATTCTTTGCAGTGCACAGAGTATTTGTGCCTTACTTGAAGCATATTACAGTGACAAAGCTGGTTAGGTAACAGCTTGCTATAAAGAAAATGTAAAAGACTGTTGAGTAATGCCAAAATATATGTGTACATTATACATAGGTTAAGTAGAAAATCATGTGAAGATCAAGTGAGGATATGTGTTGAATTTCCGCTGGTTAAAGAAAATGAAGGGTTTTCAGAGCACAAAGAATAAGGAAATATCTGAAGCTCAGACAGCAGCTTTGCAAAGCAACTTCAGGTTCCCTGTTGTTGATTATCCCTTTGCCAAATACGTGTTAACACACTGTCATTTATCTTATCAAAATATCAGCAGGGAGAGCTTCATCACCACCAGAGAGTTCTGCTGCTGCACCAATCATCCCCTTTTGGACAGCTACTTTACAGTCTTTACCGCTTTACCATTTTTATTCATAATCAGCTGTTGACAACAAACCCATTAACCCGTGAGTGTTTTTGCAGCGGCAGCAGCCGCCCTTCTGCGCTGTGCTGCTTTTCTGCAAGCCCAGTTCTCCCCCTGCCAGCAGGCAGGAGTCTTTGCTGCAGCTGGCTAAGCCGAAGCGTGATGAATGACTGCAGCGATGTGTCGGTGGGGATGACAGGACTGAGTCACTGCGCCCGCACAGAGTCCCCCGCCTGTCCCTGCGCAGAGCACGGGCACCGCAGTGGGGGCTTACGCTGTCTCCTCCGGCTGACATCAAATTAAACCTTGCATCGATATGAGTTACAGGGTTTACCAAAAAGTGAGATTTCTAGCAGGCGTGCTGTGCTGTCAGCGCTGTCGTTGTGTGCATGAGCAGTGGCTGGATACGGATGCTCCTGTTCCCAGGGGCTTTTGGTGCAGGGGCTGCCTGATCTGCCAAGTGTGTTGGTGGTAGAGCCTGTGCTGTGTATTAGGCGTAAGGCTTGAATGCTGCTTAAAAGCTGCTTCGAAGCCACAAGTCAGCAGAGAATTGGGTTGCTAAGACTTCGTCTTACACTAGTACAGCGGAATTAAGGGAAACTTACCCGCCAGGTTGCACTTTTCGGGAAGTGAAAACTGGCACACAGATTTTTTTGCCCTGTAGCACATCTACTGCACCCCTTGACACCAGGAGCACTGAGCCTGTTCTGCAGTCTGAAGAAATAAATGCAAAAATCTTCCTGCCAAGCCCTAGGTAAAGGTGTCAGTCATACCTGGTGCTACCTGAGTCACTGGAAGAATCTCACCCAGGCTGAATTGAAAAAAAATAAATAAATAAAATGGAAATGTTATCATCCCTCCCCTCCCGATCCATTGCCAAGGCTTAAACCACGACACCAGTGCACAGCCCATGTTCCTGAGAACAATCTGTTCCTGCAGCTCCCAAACACAAGAGGAGCACCCGGGGCTGGGCTGCTGCCAGGACTGATAGGATGCCTGGAATGAGTGATCCCCATGGGAAAACAGCCCTCTACAGGGTTACAGGGCAATGGCTGCCTCCCTCCTCATCTCTCCCACACACCTGACTGTTTTGCTTTGTTGTTCACAAAGCATATTTGTGTTAGAATGTCTCTACACATGAAGGCTTGCTGTTGTGCTGACTTACTTTTCGTTCTCCTGTGCAAACTTTTACCCACTTTTGACAAGAGAGCCTCAAGATGGTGGTTGTTTCCACTAGAAGCCTGTGCATCTTGAAAGGAGAGGGATGTACTTTGGGATTTTTGCTTCTTTTAAAATTGATCTCGGATTAAAATTTAACATATAAATTTTGAGTCTGAAGCAAATGCAATAAGAATCAAAAGTGGAAAAAGTTTGCTCTTAAAGATTCAGTCAAGGCCTCTATGACAAGAATGCAGGAATTATTAGTTTTCAGATCCTTGCATTATACTACAGTAAAAAAAGAGATAGAAGGGCTTTTTATACTCATCTCTACTGCAGGTCAGGCTTGAATACTGACAGGGTACAATGCTGAGGTTTCTGAAGGGAGCTGGCTTGAAGTTATGCTTCTTGTCATGAGAATGCCCTTGAAAGTTTTGGTTTAAGCTTGTTTTGCATAATTTTCATGCCTCAACATTGAAAGATACCATCCCCGGCTGCCTAGTTTTCAGTTTCCAAAGTTATATGAATCCCCTGACTCCGACAGCTTCAGCTCATCTTTTTTAGCAGATTGATTTTTGAAGCTTGCCTTTCCAAGGCAACTTAATAAGCAAAAGGGAAAGGGAAGGGCAATGTTAAAGGTATGTAGTGGTAGAATAGGGAGCTTTGAGCGTTGGAGGTTTTTTTCTCAAACAAAGGGTTCTTTGAGGGCCTAAACTGGTAATCAGAGTTTCTGAATAAAGTGTGTGATGAGGCATTCCACAGGATTCTCATGTTGCATGTACATGATGTTGCTTTCTGACTAAAACATGTCTTAAAGTCATTTTAATTGCAGTGTTTGAAATTCATATGAATAGGCACTGAGAACAGTTTGTAGCTCAGTTGCATCTCTGATTTGTATCAGATAGGAAGTATAAGGTTACTCTTGGGCACCCTTATGTTTTATTCAGTAGGCACTGTCTTGCTTGTTGTTATGCTGAGGTTTGAGTGTAGATGTAGGAATTACCAGCAGTTCTGGAACAGCTTAAATTATTTCTCATAGTCGTTCAGTGACCTTCAGGTCCATGGGCTCAGGATGTGCCCTGCGCCATCATCTTGGGCTCACCTCAGGCTGCAAATCTTGCGACAAAGAGGGTCTTGATCTTTTATTGACTGAGTGGGAGCAGAAATAAGACACTTTAATTTTTCATACATTAATTTTCAGGGATGTATTATTTCCTAGGCCTTAAAAGCACAGAATTAAATAATTAACTCTTGTGCTTAATTACAATCTCTAAAACTTTATACAGTATTACATTATGTGACAATCGTGGCTGAAGTTTGATTTAGCTATTTTCTATTATCTATTTTCAAATTAAGAAAATATAGAGGACAGTAAGTTGAGCTCTCTTCTGCTCATGTTGCTCTTGGTGCAAGACTGTCTAGCTATTCTGGGCTCCCAAGTCAGTGCCCTGGGATGTCTTCTGGCACAGATATGAGGTTGATTCTCTTGCTATGATGTGCTTTAAAGATGCCTCAACTATGTCAGAAGTAGCAATTCCATAGGGATAATTCATTCCTTGACAAGCAGTTACCAGAACCTGTAGTGCTTTCTGACCTTAAATCTTTTCTATGACAGTGGGAGAAATTGTCTGAGGGATGGTCCAGGATCTAAGACAGTGCCTATACAAGTATATCTTACCTGAATATCTGTCTCATTTCCAGCTACACAAGCAAGTGGAACACAGTTGCCACAAAATGAAAGTTTGGATGCTTCGTCTACTAAAGGACCAATTTTTATTTCTACAGTCTCTCCCAAAAGAGACACTCCTACTTCTAGAACCTCAGGTAAGTCTTGAAAACATACACTCTCTTTTCCTATAGAAACAATGCAAATAATTTTGAATCTTTTCTTTAATTGATGTGCATTGTTCTGAAATGAGGACAAAATCTCCTCGTCCATACCAGGTACACTGTGTCCATCTCATCTAGCCCTGAAGTTGTGTCGAGTGATGGGTGAACTTCAAAACATTCAGTTGAGATAGTCAGTGTCATTACAAGAGGACATAAATTATGAGTGATAATAGTAACCTCTATATATGCTATATGTGATTGTTGTGTAACATTGACTGTCAGAGGAAGTCATCAAGATAAATTCTCTGCCTGCAAAGCAGAGGAGGCAAAGGAGAAAACAGCTGTCATTTTTACAATTGTTAATTAATCTGAAAAGCAAGTTAATGCATATTACCAATAAATGATGTTCAACGTACAACATAAGGTCAATAATATATTCATTCATCTGGCTCTAGTCTATTTTTATTGTTTTTCTGGGTGTGTTTTGGTATATGTATTCACTAAGAAACACTGGGTTGAACGCATATGCCAGGTCATATGACTGATAATTTATTATGCTTCTAGATGGCTTAACTTTCTTGGGTTTTGGAAAACTACTTATTCATGTTTTCTTAAGGTCTCTTGAGCCTTCATTCAGTACTGACTCTTAGCTACATGTGTGTAAATCCAACAAGGACACTGTCATTGTTTGCATATCCTTATTATTATTAATGTTTGACATCCCCCCAGGGATACAAGATTGTCTTTACAACCTCTGGATTGTGTTTGTGAGAGATAAGCATGCATGTGTACTGTGATTTTTCCTCATAAAGGATAGGTTTGGGTATAAAAGTGAAGCAATATCGTATGCTCAGTATGCACTGAAATGCTTAGAAGAATGCAGAAAGGTAATATAATAAGCATTTTAAGGAAGTGGGGAATTTTTCATTTTTAACCCAAGGCCACAGATTTAGAGAGGATTCTTTGCAATTATTTCAATAAGACCCTTGCCCATAATGCATATACTGTGACCTGTAGTTACTTGACTATCCTGTTAGGCTTTGTGTATTTTAGCAGGTATTTGCATGTTATGAAAACCTCACTATTGTTATACTGCAATAAAACAGTAAATTACAACATTTTTAATTAAACAGTCTCTCACACAGGTAAATTCTCCAGGCTAAAATTAAATTATAATACATATATGACTATGGATCATGTGTATTGAATTACCTAATACATTGTCTGTGCAATTATATTTTACATTTAAAATTTGTCAAGAAAGTTTTACAACCTTCCTTGGGTCTGTTTGCAAAAGTCATCATCTTACTCAGCTGACTTTGCTGTAAAACTAATAAATCTTCTTGAGCTCAGGGACTACCCAAGATGCCAGAACTATAATAGCCTGGCTGAGACTGAAAGGACCTATCTATCCAGGGGGAGTCAGCCGAAGTGCTTGGCATAGCCAGTACTCTCAGTGCCCGTAAAACTGACATTTCAAAGCCTTTTCCTCCCACACCAGGATTTCCATACTATCACCTTTCCTGTCTCCTCACAGCACCAGCTCTTTGCTTCTTTCTTGCAGCTTATATATCCAATATATATCCAAGAAATGCCCTCACTCACCCTGAATGTGTTAGGTAGCTTATCTCAGATGGTTACACATTAGAACCACCCTTGCTCCCTTATTCTCTCTATACATTAAACCCTTTAAGAAAAAGTGTTCTGGTCCCTTCTAAAGAGATTTCTTCTCTTATATGCAGTTCCTCAGGATCAAGGGAAGCCATATGCTACACACAAATAATGTTAAAGCAATGCAAGTGTGGAGCCAGTTGTTTCATTCTGTGCTGAGACTAGAAGAAATGCTGACTCTCTCACTGCCATCAGATTATTTATTCTTCAGGCTTTGAAATTTCACATTCAGGAGCTTATATGGGGCCTGAGTACCTTTTGTTAACCTGAGCAGAGGCTGGTATGCACAAAGGCGCTGGGGCTGCAGCCCATAGGCAGTAGCACAGCTTGCAAGCCAAAGGTACCTGAGCCACAGCTTCTGTGTGGGAGCTCAGGGGAAGATAAATTAATGTGAAATTGATCCAAAACAGAATGTTTCTATTTAGTATGATAAGCCAAAATAATTCAGCTGACTAAATATATTTAGTTTTGAGAGCATTTTCCATTTTTTAAAAAATTTGGCATTTTGGTGAAAATTTCCTTTCTTGACCCAGAAAAAAAAGAAAGCACATTTTGCAGAGAAATTTCCAATCAGCCGTATCAAAAGATCAGGGTGTGGGAGGAGTGCTACAGAGAGCTGGAGAGCAACTAAAATGAGTGGGGGAGCCTAGGAAAGAACTTGGAGAAACATCAGAGAACAGTATTGCTGTTTTAAAGAGGGTTGAAACCAGCAGCCATGGAGGAGGAGTTGCACAGTGCTCACCCAGGCTAGAGAAGGCAATAAGGACTGTTTTTAGCAAAGAGAGCAACCTGCATGTGTGCCATTGACACACACACTTCTCTAACTTTGGCAGTCGTGTATAATATACCTCCTACTCATTCTCCATTTCTGCAGAGGATTGCTTGCTAATATTTAATGTTCTCCTTTCGTTTAATTAATGAAAAATTGGAGATTTAATGGATCAGTCAGAGTCTAAATATACCTGAGAAATTGCAAGTATTGTGGCTTTTTATTCTGTGATCTAAACAACAAAAAAATCCATAAAGCAGTACGAGCTTAAGTTCGCCCAGCAGGGTGGTAAAATTAAATGATCTATTATAATAAACTGTCAGATGAATCAACCTACATCTATTGATATCTTTATTGCACTCCTCCAATTATAAATCCTACTTACTTGGTTCACAAGAGGTATCTCCCTAAGAAAAAATTTTGAGTAAAACTAGGAGGGTTTGACTCTTTCGTACACAAACTGTGAAGGAACTCTGGATAGTGATATTAGGTAAAAATTGCCCACCATATCTTCAGCTCCTTCACAAAGAGAATGACACAAAAATAGAAGTTCCTGGGAGATGGAAAACATAGCAAAGCCTCAGTTAACACTATTACAGATCTATAGCATGGTCAGGGCAAGAAGGGTTTCTTCAAGTTTTTAATTTTGCTTTGATATATATTGTGGTATCCCCTCTGAGTAATCGGCCAAATTTATTCATTGGCTTTGCCAGTGAACACAGTTGCACGTGGCTGCACTCCAAAAAACAGATACTGCAGGGTATCCAGGCTGTTTAGGTAACAGTTGTTGGAGAACAGAGTGGGGAGAATTTAGTTATTGGTCTCCTTCTCCATCTGTCAAGCTTCTCACCAGCACTGAACTGACTCAGGCAGGTGATTTCAAATCAAACCATGGTCATGTGCCAAGTTTTTTATCCTTTTCCTCTTTACTGCACAATAAGGAACCCAGCACAGCTAGTGTTACGTACCTCACTTTTCATGATGAATCTGGAATTCTTCACAGATTATTTATACAGACAATCTAACTTGGAGCCCCAAAGGATGTGGTGAGCTCTGGACAGGCAGCTAAAGAAACTACAGTAACTATGTTAGCAGATGAACTGCTGCTTTTTCTTCTTCCTTCTGTTTCTGTAGAACAGCAGCATGTGAGGCCTCACCAAAAAGGGCACTGGATGGTTCTTTAAAAAATGCAAACTGGAAACGCCTGTTTAATCACTCTGAGAAGCATAGCTTTTTTGTGTGTGGCAGGATTGATCAGTCTCTGAACAGGAGGTGAGCTGGTGCCTTGCTTGCATACTGGAGGCTGGGAGAGAGAGGCAGAGAGAGAGTGAGAGTGAGTGTGCTGATTTAAAGGTAAACCATCAGGAGAAATTAACCCAGCTCAAGAGAGATTGCAAGTCAGAGTTACAATTTACTACAAAGATTACAATAAATACAACGGTACAGAGAAAAAATTGGGTTTAATCCACAAAAAGTCAGCACCCTAGAGCACAAACAGAATGGTGTTCATTTCATTAACCCCTGTGCTGAGCATCACATGGTCCCCCTGAGAACAAAGTAAAAGGAAAGAAAAACCTGTTGGTGAGGATGATGGTCGCAGTGTTGTTGAGAGTGGCATTGCAGTCCTGTTGAGGTTCTGGTTCTCCTCTGCATCCAACGAGTGGTACCAGAAGTCCCAAAACCCAAAGATTATATATGCTCAGGTTCAGGTGGGAATGCCCAGTATATCCCCCAGGGTGGGGAGTTTCACAATGGATGATTTAACTCTGTGAGTCATGGGATATTTTTGGAATCTCTGATGGTCTAGGTCATTGCAACTGCCTGTTGTATCAGGCCCTAATGGCCCATTAGCAGACATGACCCCTCAGGCTGGGTGGGAAGGTGCTGATGGGTCCCTGGAGGGGAGTTATCCCAGCTGAGTCACTGGTGTGAAGACAGGAACATTCACTTGCCTTGCAGGGTTCTTTAACACCCAGCTTGTAACCTGAGGGGTCAGGTGTGCCCTGGGCAGCTGCTGCAAATGATCCATTAGTAACAGTCTATCAGAAATGACACAGGGCGTGTAGAATACAGTTTTGGTTACAGCCACATAATGATAAACTGGTCCCAGACACTGTAATTAGGACAGAGAAAAGCATGAGAGCTTGCCTATTCAATTTTTCATGATCTAGCAGAACCTAGGGAAAGATGCTTGTAGTTCTATTTTGTGTAGACATGTGCAGTTACTAAAAAAACCCAGAGGCTCAGGAAACCAGGGCAGGGGGCTGCTGTCCTGTTTCCTACCTGGAGTAATTTCTGCTTTCTGCATTTGTTGAAGTGGCAAGGTCTGGCCAGGACAGCAGCATGATTTTTGCTTCTGCCAGTGAGTACATTGTCACCCAACACTTTCTGAACACAGAGCCTAATGTCACCTGCATTCAGCTTTGACAAACCATTAAGTCTTTGAGGTGAACTTGGATATCAGTCTTGGGCTTTACATGCTTTTTCTATGTATTTATTTGTTTTAATTTGAGCCAAGATGGCTCACCCTGTTTCTAAGAGTGACACTAAAGGGAAATGTATAATTATGATATAGTGTTGGGGCTCTTCCATAGGAAAGCTCCACACACTTGGAAGAGCAAGTTTGAAGTTTCATAGAGAAGTGACCTCTTTGTAAGACTTGAGAAAGTTTTCTGCTCTTCTCCCAGAATATGCACACACAGAGCCTTACAGTTTGCTTATTTGACCACTCCTGTGTGATCACATGGTATTTTTTCCATGGGATCTCACTCCTTATAGGCTGAAGGAAAGGCAGTATTCTGGTAACAAGCAACCATATCATATTTGGATGTTTCCTTAATGCCAGGTATGTGTCCTGCTGTGATCTGTACTGTGTGTTTCTCCAAACCTCCTTTGACATATGATTTATTAACTTCCTGAGAGCTTTTTCTTGGTCTTGTTGGTAATGTATAAACATTGCCTAATGAATCATAACAGAGATCCTCTCCAAGCAAGGTGACATTGCTTTTGGCAGATGAGATGACAAAAAGCTTAGGAAAAAGGCTCCTCTGCATTCTAGGAAGCCAGGGTGAAGTAACTGTATAGCTTCAGGATACTTAGCATTACAAATATTTAGTATGTTCAAGAAGACCTTTTACTGCAGACTTTTAAGTACTTGGCTTTTTAAGTTAAACAGGCTTTTCATGAATGTTTGTGATTAAAAAGCAGTTAAAGTTCTGTCACATATATCATTAGCAAAAGCAGTTATCTACACCACAGTGGATGAAGTGATCCATGTTTTTAATTGGGTATGGAAAGGAAATAAAACAAGAACAGCATTCTGGTTTTCAAAGAGTATGTTCACAGCAGTAGAATAATGTGTGTTACAGCTCCAGTGGCAGGAGCTGTCTTTGTGCAAATCATCAGTCCATGCACAGAAAGTGCAGCGAGGGCATGAGAGTAGATTTGTACTCCCTGAGGACCCTGGTTTGGAGAAGGAGCACTGCAACCCAGGGCACTCGGGGGACAGTCTTAATGCCTGCCCAGAGTTACAGCTGCCTTCATGATGCTCCCTCTGTAGTCCCCTGGCTGGGACATAGAGGACATGTTGGTGGGGTCACATCCTTCCATGGTGCTCTCAGGAGAGAGTCAGATTCATCGCATTCCCCACAGATGCACTGGCAGCAGTGAACTCTGAACACACCCACCTAGGGGGACTTTTATAGTGTCCTCTAACCTAGAGAAAAGGTGACCAAACTCTATTGTTTGGTGCTGCTCAACAGCAGCTGAACACGAACCAGCAGTGTGCCCAGGTGGCCAAAAAGGCCAGTGGCATCCTGGCTTGTATCAAAAATAGTGTGGCCAGTAGGAACAGGGAAGGGACTGTCCCCCTGTGCTGATCACTGGTGAGGCAGTTTCATGCCTCAAAGACATTGAGGTGCTGGAACATGTCCAGAGAAAGGCAACAGAGCTGGTGAGGAGTCTGGAGAGTAAGGCATATGAGGAGGGGCTGAGGGAACTGCTGTTGTTTTGCCTGCAGAAAAGGAGGACTGGGGAAACACTGCTCTCTACAACCACCTGAAAGGAGATTGTAGCAAGGTGGGGATCAGCCTCTTCTCCCAGGCAGCTAGTGACAGGACAAGAGGACATAGCCTCAGACGATATCAGGGGAGGTTCAGGTTGGCCATCAGGAAGAATTTCTTCATAGAAAGATTTGTCAAGCATTGGAATGAGTTGCCCAGGGAAGTGGTGGAATCACCATCCCTGGAGGTGTCCAAGAAATGACTGGACATGGCACTTAGTGCTATGGTCTAGTTGAAAAAGGTTGGACTCCATGATCTTGGAGGTCTTTTCCAGCCTAAATGATTCTGTGATTTATAGCTCAAAGTAATGAGTGGCTGTTGAGGATATATAGAGCCTGAGGGGTTTTTTTTCCCCTGGTAGCCCCAGTAATCCAGTGTAAAATGTCTCACCAGGTGGGCAGAGTGTCAGTCACTTGTCCCTGGCAAAACACAGTCTGTCTGGTACAGGCAGATAAATCTTTTGCTGCTAGTTCACATAGGTGAACATTTTCAAAGACACAGATGAGTCAGGTGCTCATCTCCCTTTGACTTAAAGTGATTTAATGTGATATAATAAAAATCACTATGGGAGTGATGGTTGTTTGTGGCTAGCCTACAAATATGAGGCATTCCCGGCCATCCTAATTTCCAAGCCCACTACACTCTAGATGCACAAAACCAGCAGCATGCTAACAAAAATCTAACAAAAAATGAGTGTTGTGCAGCAAAAACTTGTGAAGTGGCTGTGGGAAGCTGACAGTAGTGGGGCAGTGAGCATTGTGCCCAATGCTCTGCAAGGGCAATGTCTTCCTCATTACCAATGCCTCTTAATCCTGCTGCTCAGCAGTCTGCTAGTCAAAAGCACCAAGATAATAAATGAAGACTTATTTTTAAAGGGTTTTTTGACACTTGAAGACATGTCTCAATTAGAAATTTGAGTTTCTTTTATTTAAACACTTATTTGTCGGTTAAATGCCAGCTATTCACTCCCAGGCACTTAATTGGTTTTGGCAGGGGGAGTTTTTTAGGAATGCATCAATTAATTCAGGATTTTCTTTTCTTGAACAGAATAACAACCAAGCATAGGCTGGGCTTTGGATTCTGCTCCCTTGTATAAGAGAATTCTGCAGACTTACAGCTCAGATTTTCTGGGCTCAGGAACAGTGTTAACATGGGGCACTACTGGTTGTGGGGTTATCAAGCATGTTGCTAGAGTCTGCCAGTTTGCATGATGTGAAGACCTTCAACACCTAAAGAGGATACTAACAACCTATTCCTTCTGTTTTATTGCAGGCCTTCCCGTGAGCTCTCCAACAGAATCAACAAGTAAGAGTGATAGAAAAGCTTGCTCTGTGCACACTGATGAAAATGTTGGTGTGGAATGGGAAAGGGATAGCTTCAGGAAAGAAAATGTTCAAGGAATAAGGAGGTTCTAGGGGAAGAATGAACCAGAAGCATAGTACAGAGAGGCAGAAGAGTGGTGTTGAACTTTGAATAACATTGAATAGTATTGAATAACTTTGTTGTGATTTCAACAGAATCTCACATTAGATTAGCAGACCGTGGAAAGAAAACGGGTAGAGGGCAGTGGGGGAGCACAAAAAAAAAATAATCAGGCCTGGTGTATTGCATGATGCAAGGGGAAGCTTCTATAAATAGAGTGTTTACTGAGAAGTTTGTTCTTGTCAGTGGCTCTCATTCCTTGTCCTGTAGTTAGAAGAAGCAGGTTCCAGAGTAAGGCAAGTTTCCTGTGCTAATGAATCTGTATTGTCCTATTTTCCTCTCTCTGGGCTTGTCAGGAAACAGTCTCTTCAGTACTGATCCCTGCAGTTCTTGCTGCTTCTGCTGCCAGCAAAATCTTGTCTCTCCTGTTACCCTGATGGATGTATTTCTCCAATTAATTGTTATTCTGATCCCAGATAATTCCATAACTGGAAAATACCTTCCAGATCAGAGAAAGTATTCAGAATGGGTTGGCTTGTGGGAATCTGTGGTGAAGGAGGTGGTGAAATGAGCTGAAGGTTTTACCTCATTGATCTATTTTATTCAGTAATCTTTCTTTTTAGCTGTTGTATTTCTTATTGGTGGTCCCGAGTAAGTTAAAACGCTAAGCTATGGATTTTTCTTTCCTGCATTATTCACACCTTGGTCAGTTGACAGACAACCAGGAAAATAACCAATGGATTTCAATTCTCAGTTTTTCTCCTAAGGAGATGCACAAATCTCCTGCACAAATGCAGGAATACACATCCATGTTTTTCAGTGTAATTTGTTTCTGTTGACATTTTCAGTCAGTATCCAGGGTAACATTGCTGTAATAATTGCCTGCTTGCCCTGTATGTCATGTAGTGTACCAGATAAGGTAGCAAAAAGGGCAGTAGTATTTCCATGGGAAATCTAAAGCAGTCACATGGAATTAAGAATTCATAGGAATTGTTTTAGTCACTTGATGATGGCTCAGTTTCCATCCTTACATTATCACCCCTCAGCAGGCAGGCACCACAGGAAATAGAACTTCTGCCTTAAAGAAACAGAGATAAAGGTCTTGGACAATGATTGTTTCCTACACTATAGCATCAGAATGTCTCAGCTGTGGCTGTATTGTTTAGGCACCACACAAGCACCTAGTAAGTGATCATTTTTTCCCAGGAGGTTTCTGTCTCTTACCAGACAAATGAAGGAAAGAGAATGGGGGGGGGGGAAAACAAACAGAAAAGCCACCACAAAAAGATGTTTTACTAGTGGACCTGAGTTTAAAATCAGTGCAGCAAGGAAGAGGGAGTCCTATGTGTCTGGGACAAACAAAGTTTGTTTGTTATTCTGCAGACTAGAGTTACAAGTACTGCCTATACAAAATCTTCTGTAAAAGTAGGGACAAGTCTTTCAAAGAGTTAGTAGAACAAAAATTGTGTTCTAGACCTCAAAATGGCCATGGGAAATTGGTTTTAATGACTCAATTAATTTCATAGCTTCCACCCAACAATTTGAGGCCTCTTCTGTTCTTTGGGAGAGGAATCGTGCCCCCCTGCAGGTGAGGATTGTCTGTAGGTACCTGAGCAGTGGATCAGAGCCTGCTACAAAACCTCAGTGGCTCCCACCATGTTCTCACTACTTATATATGGAGCTGTAATCTCTACTAGGACACTTCTTAAGAGACCACCTTCCCGACCTTTGTCAGAGAGTCATTTCTGATATTTAAAGAAAAATGGAAATGCTCAGCCTTGCATTACATTTCTCCATCTGGTTGGCTTCTTCAGTAGCAGGGAGTACATGTCTACTCAAGCCTCCATCCAATATGGAACACAATCCCATGTGTTATGTATTGTAACTAGGGAAACACTGATGTTTGCATTTTCTGTTTTCTCTCTGGAAGTTCAATGATTGTTTTTTCATAGACTGCATGTAAGAAGGTAATAAATATTTTGGGTTGTTGATACCTGACTGGAATTCAGATTAGCACCTGAAGGTAGAAATGGATTCCTTTAACTCAGTCTCAGAAAATGTTCCAGAGACTTACAGAAGTCATTGCTCTCTCCAAATGTGACAGGGAGAGTATGCACATCCCCCTATAACCATTCTCAAGAAACTTGCTATCTAGTAATATTGCCCTTCTCTGGACTTCTTTATGTACTATTAGCACTTTAAAAAAAATAAATTATTTTTTAATTAGCAGTGTAATATTTCAGTCTTTCTTCTTTGGAGATAGGTTTTATTTTCACTCTCTTTCTTGTTTTTCACTTCTAATATTGACCAGTACCATAACCGTGAAAAAGCTCGTAGCTCATAACCTGTAAGTGGACAAGCAGATGACCCTAGGGAGGACTGCACCATGCAAAGTGTATGTTTCTTCTAGGCCACACTAGATAAATTTTTCCACCCCACTTGCCAAGTTATCCAAGTGTTATTGAGAAGAAATATAGATGTGAAGCACCGAGTGGCTCCAGTTTGTTTTGGGAGGGTAATTTATCAAGGTGAATTGTTTGGGAGCTCTGACAATATGTGTTTACCTGAAAGACAGTATTTCTTTTGCTCATCTAGCTTCTGTCAGTCGTGGAAGCAGTCCTGGAGAAAACAAGGATGGGACAGGGAATGATATCCACTATTCTAGTGAGTATTCCTACTTTATTGTCCAGTTTTTGAGTTTTCAGTTGATCAGTTTTGCTTTTGATGAGTGGAGTTACAGACAAATGAAACTGGCAGTTTTATTTCTAGCCTTACCAGATGTAAGCCCTAATACAAAGCAAATTTAAATGCTTGTTATAAAACTCCTCTCAAAGAGAAACAGAGCTTAACAAGTTGACATTGCTCTCACTGTAGAGCAGCACAATTATTCCCAAGGACTGATTTAAAGTGGTAAAATTGAAAAAAAAAAAAAGTGAGCAGAGTCATCTGCTGTGAGACAAGACATAAGGAAACATATGACAAATTTGCACAGATACATGTCATACATACTATATGAATGTATTGGTATGAGTGTATTATATGAATATATTTTTTTGTGTTGTCATGGGAGAGAAGGTCTAGGAGACAGTCTTCTGCAGACTCTTTAAGCACTTGATATTTGCATGATGTACGCTACTTAATCTTTAATTTTATGTGTCTCTGGGGCAAGAGTGTTGCTGCAGGTCTGCTATTTCCTACCCGGAGTACTGGCTTAGCAAAATACATCTGATATGTGTCCACTGTAAACTTGCCTCGGCATTCTCCCTGTAGTTCCATAAATGCACACACACGTCTATATTAATATTAAATACTAATTGCCATGGAAAATGCCATCTCTAAACATGGAGCAGCACGACGGCTGATAAGGCAGAAGGCTGTGGAATGCAGCCTCCCCCCAACACAGGCCTTAGGCGGGAGAGCACCTGCTAAATTTGAATGGGGGTGATCACTGCCAGAAAAAGAAGATAAATGGGGAGAAGCTGGGCTCATATATTTCCCAGGGAAAGCTTCTCTTCATTACATAATTCTTCCATTTTTGCTTCTTGGCTGGGAAACACCTGTCAGGAAATGGCAGATGGTGGGAAATAATAAAAGGAAAGAAATGTCCTCATTTTAAAAGGAGATCTTGCATTTTCTATCCCTGGTTGTAAGTGCTGTGAGGAATGTTACTGAATTATGTAACTACTTGGTGTCTTTCTGGGTGTACAATGTTAAAAGCGAAATTATGGCTTCAGTTGCTGAATTTCAGACAAGCCTTGTTTTCAAAAAAGAGTTAAAAATGAAATATGAAAATTTTATTTCTGACACACAACTGTCTCATGAAACCTATAGGGGCCATCAACACTGTGAGTGAATCATGAATATTTTAATCCAGATTATGGTGGTCCCAGAAGAACAGGTGCTGAAACCTCGCTCTCCTACTGGAAAATGGGTGAAACCAGTTCTGTAGGGCAGCGAGAGTGGCAGGGAATGAGTAAGGGCAGGAGCAGGAAGGTGCCTAAATCCTCCCTCCACAGAGCCTCAGGGCGTGGGGCTCAGTGGTTGCAGGAAGAATAACAGGAGCAGCTGGATACCTTCCTCCTGAGAAATTGGTTTTGTCTGGTGAAGTGGAGCTGGAGATGCCTCTCACCTTTGTGTTTGCAAGTGCCTGTACACAGAGGCAATGCAAGCCAGAGGCAGCAGTCAAAAATATGTTCTCCCTTTTCACAGGTGTTATCTTGCCAATTGTCATCACCCTGATAGTCGTTACCCTCTCTGTCTTCTCACTGGTGGCTTTGTACAGAATGTGCCAGAAGAAAACTCCAGGTATTTGTTTTGTTTTCTCTGAAGGGGGAAAAATAAATGCTTTTTATTGTTAAAAGATCTCTTTTAGATTATCCTAACCATGGCTGTTGTGGTAGTCTGATGGGAAAGCTTTTTGTATTTCAAAGCGTTCTGCTTAAAGTGGGAGACTAACACTTCATTTTCAAGATCACTCAGAAGAACAGAGTGAGCAAAAATGTCTCTGATTTTTGGAGAGTATGTATAATGCAGCAAAGCTTTTTGGTTTTTGCAGCTACCAAGAACTAACAAATACCTGTGCTAATGCAATCAGTCAAACAGGTAGAAATACACAGTGAAAACTAAGTTTGAAGATATTATTTAACAAAATTGCTGTATTTATTTTATCTCTGTTCTGGATACAGGCATAGAAATATCGATGCTTTCTTTTGGGATATACTTGATATATACAGACAAACACACACAGACATTATGCATGAGTAAAATTTTTCAGTTACAGTATAATGTGCATGGGAACAAAATCCCCAAGCAAGCAGTATTTTCAGAAACAGTCCTTTTAACAGAGCAGCTAAGGTCATCTGTTTCACTGCTGTCCATTAAATACTTTAGATAATGGGGTATAGTTCCATCAAATTCCATTTGCCAAATATTTCAGAGTTGCCCTAGTGGGCTACAGGCAAATGTGGTTCTCCATTAAGTGAAAACCCAGATCTGAATCCAGACTGTGGTTTCTCTTTCCCTGTGAGCTGGCATGGGTTAGGAGACCTGTGCAGAGCTTCAACTGTGAAATTACCGTGCCTTGGAAATACAAAATCACAACAGGGTGTTGAAACTGTAAACCCAGGCAAACAGTGTGTCACATCCGATTTAGCCACTGACATGGAAAAACAGACCCAGATAAACAGAGGAAAGTGTGATCTTTGCTTAGGAAATTATTAAATATTTGGAGTCAAGACATAAAGGTATGAGATGAAGAACATTTTCTCACCAACCTACCCTATGCACAAATGCCATCAGGCACTGTAATAGCAAATTCACTTGGAAGATAGAGTAGGTAACTGTGGTGCTTCCTGTAGGGCTTGCCCAAACCTATTCAGTGTGCTTCCCCAGCGGATGGAAAGCCCCATGCTTAGTGCCATGGAGCTAGAGTTGGCTCTGTGTCTCTGATGTAACCCCCTAGCCCCATCCATCTGCCCACACTTACACATAAGCATAAAATACAATCAGTACATGATTCATTTTGGGGAGAAACCTGTTCTTCATCGGTGGGGATGACAAGCTCTGCTCGCAGATGTCATGCCAGGTTAAACCCCCCAGGGCGTACAGCCTGGCAGCATGTTCTCTCACTCCCCTCACTCTGTATCTTTTAGCTCAGTTGTTATGTACTCAAGAACCATTGCATGCTCACCTCCTCTGTGCCAGATACCCAGGGATTTGGGAGCTGCAGGGCAAAACACACTTCTGTTGTGCTCCTGGGCAAGTCACATATCATTCTCCCTGGTTTCCAGGAGCATCAGTACAAGCACTATCAGTTCACTTTCATAGATGACTAGAAAAATAGCAATTACCATTCAAGCTGGATGATTGTATTAATGTACTTAATGCAATACTGCAAAATTACAACTGTCTGCCAGAAACTGCAATAGATATGTCTAAATGTTTATTTAAGTGAGTTCCAGCAGTCAGAATGATATTAACTTTGTTTCTTCTTCCAGAGAGACAAGAGAATGGCACTGAACAGTAGGTTGAATCCTTTTCATTACTTTGAGATCTATCATGGGGCGCTTGCAAATGCAGCAGATTCTCCATAGGATTTTCTTTGATCTTTCTCTGTTTAAGTATAATAAGCAGTTACCACCCCAAAGAGGAATATCCTGCTGAAAGTGTTGCACTTGCAGTTATTGTACACCTGTATGGGTGATAAGCAGCCGTTCCAGCATGGATAGAAATTGTCAGCTGTTTTGCAGGGGATCCTTTTGAAATGGATAAACAGCTTATGCTGTGCCACAGGACGTACTGGCCCTGGTTTATTTTTTCAATTTTTTGCCCCATTGACTTTTCTCTCCCTCCATCTTTTCCCATTCACTTCTTTTTCTTTTTTAATATATTTTCTCTATTTAATGTTATGTTCGCAATTCAACATGGCTAAAAGCCTTGCATTAACAGGAAAAAGATGACTCCCTCTTTTCTCCCAGATGCACTTCTTCTGCAAAGCACTAAATTAAACCTGGAATCATGAAACTTGATTTGTTACATATTTTCAGAGATGTTGGTATATGGTGTTTTCCAGCATCAAGACTTGCCCATGATCCCATGCAAAGCCCATTTCAAGCCAGCCAGTGTAGGCTGGCACAGGTGCTGCCTCCTCTGGACTGTAGTCTTAGAGTTTTGTTTGGCTGACCAACATGAGTGCTGAATGCCTGCTTAAATGTTTTCTGGCTTCAACAGGGCCCAGTCAGACAAAGACGGAGTCAAACTTCTTTCTGTGAAGACAACTTCTCCTGAGACTGGTGAGTATTTCCTCTCTGTTTATATCTGTCTTCCGCTCTGAGTTCAAAGAACAGCAGTTTTTGGATGTCATTTCTAATAGCAAAACCATCTTCAGTTCCTGTCAGGTCAAAGTCACTGCAAACAATTCCTCTACAGTGCAAATCCCCAGACTGGGATTGTGTAGAGCTGCAGTTTAGCTGCACAGTGTGTACAGTTGGAATTTCAGACTGGTTTAGGGAAAATATGGTTTTTTAAGTCATGGATGGTACATGATCTACAGCTAGGCATATTCAGGAGTAACCATATCAAGGTATTTATGGACTAGATCTGGCTGTACACAGAAGTTTGAAGACTGGTAATATCCCAGGGGCCAAAAGGTTTGGGAGTCAGTGCTGTGTGTAAACAGGGCTCTGCTGGAGTTGGGGTAAGCAACCTGTAGACAGTCAGCCCTGTACTCAGCCAACCTTTGTATTAAAAGTTGTACTCTCATTGCAAATTCCTCTGTCCTGTTCTTCAGTTTTTTACAAAATATGTGGTAATAAAGCCTCGGAACAGAATTCTGACTAATCTGATTTCCAGATATTCAACAAATAAATAGAATCAAAACCCCTAAACTTGTCTAGTAGAGCTAGTGATGGTGAACTCTGCATGTTAACCCAATGCTTTCTTGCCTAGGTAGGTCTCATCCTATATGTAGAAGTCCTTCCAGGAAAACAGTCTCTTACTTTCTACTTTCTAGTTCTAAGACACTTTTTTGTTTTTAAGGGTTCTGGCCATGCATTTCTCCTACTGACATTTCCTAGGCTGACCAATAGCTGCTGTCTGCTTTGGTCTGAATCCTTGGGAAATCCTCTGAAATACAGCGCTTGATCCAAACTATCCTATATTTTTCTGGAGAGGCACAATTTGGACTCTCCAGCCTTCTCTACAACTCCCAGAAGCTTTTGTGCAATCCTAAAGACCCCCAGGGCATCTCTAGCAGGCCTGGAAACAAAGCAGAGTTGTGCAAGGTCCCTACGGCCTCACCAACAGCGAGCAGCATGGTAGGAAGCTAGCGGGGCAAAAGGGCCTGTTCCATCACAGGGTGCACCGTTCTGCCCCACCACTGCTGAGCAAATGCAAACTACACCTTGGCACTTCCATGACTGCACTTTGGCACTTCAGTGATGGCACTTCAGAGCTTTGTGGTTCAGGAATTTTTTAGTCTTCTTTTTGGGGATTTTTTTTTTTTCAGTCTTTGGGAATGGACTTTTAGCTTTATTTTGAGTATGGAGTTGTGTATATGTTTTCTTAAAATCATTTTTTTTTTTTAAGTCTGGATGAAGTCAGAAACTAATTCATAGATATTTTTTGATTGCTTCTGCCCTCACACCATTTCAACAATAAAATAACTTCATTAACAGCAGCAGAATTGTTAGTGTTTTACACGAGGTTAAATGAGAAAAGTCACGGGTTCTTTCTTTTTTTTTTCCCCAAAATGTACTCTGGTGCCTGTTAAGCAGCCACTGGTTCACCAAGTTTCTGAATCTTCTATCCAGATGATGCTTGATATTCATTTTTACTGAAGTATGATGTGTGCATGCTATAATTAGAAAGTATGAGTCATAACCACTTAGAAAAGCAAGATTCTTGCCCTCTCCTCATTAATACAATTCATATTTAAACTAGCTGCCATTTTCTCTCGAATTCTTACATTGTTATGTTTCCAAATTAAACATCCTTTCACAGAAATTGAATTCCTGGTTTTGCCCAGATTTTTAGATTCACTTTACATCTTAAATTAAAAGCAGTCCGACAGAAGGACCTATTTCTTACAGAAATATTTGTGACTTATACAGGTATTTTCAAATATGTTAGAGTGCCTGCCCATTTGAATCAGATCTACTTGATTCATTGAAAGCTTGGGCATAAAGGAAAGTGTTTCGTATGGTATAGATAGACACGCCAACTGTCTGACCTGTGGTCCTTCTTGCAACTACTGACAACAATTGCACTGCATAAAACTTCTTTACATTGGTTCTTCTTTTTCCTTCATCCAGCTGTTTAGACTGTGTGTGTTGTGACTGCCTCTGATTGTATGTATGAACAAAATGACAAAAAGCTGTGACTAGAAAGACTAAAACTAGAAAGTTCTTAAGAGCAGCCTTAACTTTACAGGTAGATCTATATCATCTCACTATCAGCAGGCTGCTCAGGTGCCTAAGCTCAAGCATATATGCAGTGAAGTTCTGCTTAGATGTGTGTTCAAATTAAGCTCTATTACAAGTATACATTATATTTTTTTAATTTTTATTTTTTATTCCAAACAGAAGATTTTGAGATTATGTAATTGTGTTTAAAAAGTGTAAAGAAACCCCATATATACAGAACAAATAAGGATATGACCTACAAATTGTTCGAGCAGGCAATCTAGAAAAACTTGTTTTCAGTGTTGTGCATGATATACCTTGATCAAAGGTTATGGTGAGTTTAATGTTGTCTTATTTTATGTATATAAAAGCTATGCCAGCTGCACATAGTTGAAAGAGATGTCTGTGTCCAGAGGGTTATTTATCCTGTCTGCCCTGGGCGTGCATCTTGAGCTGGAATGAGCTGACCTATGGCAGTACATTGACTACTGAAGAATCCTATTTTAGGACTTCTAAAATTAGGTTCTGAATATAAAATGAAAGAAACTGGAAAGACTCCTTTTCCAGAAGCATAGCTGAATTAAATTTAATCAAGAATATAATTTCAAATACCTATAATTAATGTGAAAAAATACAGGAAAACAATAGTTGTCAATTAAGTCTGAAATAAAGTAGTGGTTTTTAATGGAGTAGTATCCTGAGGAACACTAGGTAAAACTGAGCTTCAATACTCTGATTTTTTAAAACTCTTCTCAGAAAGATGGAATTGCTGATGGCTTTTGAGTTCCAAGGCACAATTGGTTGAGAATTTGTGTAAAGTAAAAAAACAGGCAGAGATAACTAAACACTTTGAATTTTTCATGCACATTTGACAGTGAACTGCAACATCTGATGCAAGATAAGTGCCTGTACTTGCCTCTCACTTGAAAACTCATCTTGGATAAAAAGGCTCCGGATACTGAATCATCTCAAAACTTTTACACGAATGTACAAATGCAGGACTTATGGCAGCCATTTCATGGTGACTGTACAAGTAAATTTAGGGTGAGTCTCTCTAGGGAGAATAAATGGTCTTCTTCAATACAGAGTTCTAGAAAATCTACCTGCAAAAATATTTCTTATTTGAGATTCAACACAGCCCACAAAACTTTTCAGGGATAGATGTATTTCCTGAGAATGTAAGATGAAGGGTTGTAATTGATGACTAAGAGATCAATACCATTATCCATGATATTGAAGTATTGGTTGTCTTGAAAACAGACCTAACTTTTCCTGTAAGAATTCTTGCTTATTAACTGAAAAAAAAAAAGAGTAAAGGTATTGATCAACCTTTTAGGACTCATGAAAGATGTTGAGGGATAGAAATTCCTCAGTTACAGAAAGGTTGATGAATAGAAATTGGGGTAAGGCTACTCCATACAGGTGAATAATGTGTGATAGAAATAATGATACCTGAGAAGAGTCTTGACAATTTCTTTTATGGCCCTTGCCTGGGAGTACCCATTGTAGAGAAGGTAGAATGTATGAAAGGCCTTTATAGCAGCAGCACATCAGTTCAATATTCAATATAAAGTCTCATAAGACTGTGCAGGTGACATAGTATTTCAGAGTTGTTAGGCATAATCCTGGCATCTAAGCATAAGCTGATTCATTAGGGCAAGATTTCTAACTATAATGAGCTCTTTTGAGATGAGAGGGCAGGACTTGTCTTACTCAGCTTGTAGGGGTGTTGCATTGAATTTTCTGAAAGGACATTAAATACGTCAAAGCTGATGTAGCTCAGCTTTTGGTGACACACCTCAAATGGAAGGTGACTGGAGAAGGGTCCACAGTATATATCTGCATTATGGCTTCCCAAGTTACCCAGTGTTGGAAAAATTGAAAATTCAAGTGTTGCTACTAAACAGAGCTGGGAAAATGTACCAGGATATTTGAGGAGACACCTAACATGCCACATGAAAAACACCTTTAATTTACTGTAATCAGACTGGAGAAAGGGATCAGTTGATACCTAGAGGTATTCTCAAATGGCAGTGCAGTACAAAATAGCATGAACCAAGGATGCAGAAGAACATACATTCCCCATATGGTCCACATCTCTTCCAAAAGCTGTTGTTCAACTGGCTGTACTTCCTGCCTGATTTTCATAACACATCTCAGGTGCATCCCTTGCACAGGATGAGCTGCCTCCCCTGAAGATATGTGGTATTTCATGGCATTGATTAGTCAGAGCCTACCGCTTCAACCAATTTGAGATGACCATAATTTGTGCCTGTATTGTTCCTGTGGACTTCCTACTTTTCCAATGTCTTCTCTGTAAAGATTTGGAGGATTCTTAACCTTCCACTGCATTATACATAGTGACCAAGCACCATGATCGTCCCAGAACCCCTTGCTCTCATTCAGCAAAAAAGAAAACAAACCTTGCCTCAGTCACTGGAATACAAATAAAGTTCAGCATCCCTCAAGACAACCCACTGTGGTGCTAGGGTTTGGACATGGAGAATCCTGTGGTCTTCTGAAACAATGTGGCTGAATGACAATATCTTCATCACCGCTTTCCATGAATCTTCAAATGCTCAGATTGTTTAACTGTTCTGCCTTACACATCAAGCCATAGATGTGGTTTTGGTATAATGGGACAAATTGGGAACTGATGCAGACCTCCTTGGTTCCTGCTATGCTGAGTACATCTAGACATGGGCCATAGCGTTTAAGGAGGTAAGAAACTTTTGGATTTTACCTCATTAAGGTCCCAAGCCAGGGAAATTTATCCCTGCCACGGGGGCATGGTTCCATAGTGGGCCATGGGACTTTCATCTCTTTCTCATTATGTCTGGGATCCAGGTGAATGGCTCTAGGAGCAGGTGAAGAAGCTGAGTCCTAGGTGAGGCACTTTCACTGAAAATTCCCTGCCCTCTTCCTCTCACTTGCAAGATGAGCAACATAGGTCAGAGAAGAGCATTCTCCTGGCATGCTGCATGCTTAGAAATTGTAAGAGCAGTGTTCCTACTAAAATGAGGACATGATATCGATAATTTGTTTTTCCTGTTATGAGATGCAGCTTCAGTGCCTTACTTTTTTTCCCCTGCAGGTAAAAAGCCTGGAACCTGCTTCACATAAAAGGGTCCCCTTGCAACAGAGAGAGATATCAAGCACCTTGTTCTCTTTCCTTCTTTTTCTATTTTCTCACATTGTATTTTTTTAACATTGTATTGTGTAATGACCTGAAGTTGTGTTTTCTGTCTTCACAGAAACTGAAGAATAAACTTTCTGAGCTTTTTGCATCTTGTGGTTGGACTCTGTGTTTACTCACACTGCAAAGATCTGACTGCACACACTTCCAGCTACAAAACTGTAGTTCAAAACGTTAAATAGCATGGGCTTCCTTCTGTATTTCTAATTAGGTTTTTGAGCTGTGCATATTTTCAAGGGGGTTTTAAGTAGTTGCTTTCAGTCAGACTGCTGAGGGTCAGTGATGTTTCCATCTGTGAAGCATTAGCTAACTTTCCAGCCTGCAGTTTTCTGAGATGCTCCTTGTGAGGGAGCCACCTCCTGCTCTTTGCTGCTCATTCAGAAGCAATTGCCTTCCTGTCCTTTACCTGGACGTCTCAGCACACTCCCTGTCTGCCATGGTGAACTGTGCAGATCCTTCTGTCCTGCTGGCAGTGGTGAGGAGCAGTTTGCAGGGCTATGGGAGAAGTGTGTGGCAGGAGAGCGCTGCAGCACCTTGTAGGTGCTGGACCTACTGGCCAGCACCAGACCCAGCCACTGCATCCAGGCACTGGTTCCTGCTTAAGGCTGTTCTTCAGCATGTGTAATGTACCCCTCTTTTAGTTCAGCACAGTAAAAATAGGCATTCTGATTCCTGTCTCTGCTGAGGTGGTTTTATGCTTTTATAAAAGATAGGCTTCTGCAGTCAGGTTTTATGAAAAGCTTGTTTTAATTCTTTGACCTGAACCTGATTGCCACTTAGGAGCAATTTCTCAGCAGCAGATATTACAATGAAATAACAGCACAACTCATTTTTTCTTACAGACAGTATAATCTGAGATGCAGGACAACCTATGTCTTACGTCAAAAACTGGTTTTATATCCTTTTTGTTCCAGCTTCCCCAGTAATGTCAGAGGACTTTGCCCAGGTCAAAGATTTTATGTACTCATAGTGCTCATCCTCTACTCTCTTTTTTGTCATGACATTCTGCAGTGTATGTGTATTCTGAATAATATATTCAGATTCTGAGTCAAAGGGTGGGGGCAAGTTACAGTGAGATTAATACAATAGCCTTCCACAATAGTGAGACATAGAAATGTTTGTTTCAGAGCTTCAAAATTGATTTTATACAATCTGTAGTTTCAGCTGCTTGTGCTCATTACTTATTCACATACACTGGCATCAGGATGCAAGATTAATAGTTGGAAACGAGTATATTTGTGAGTGGAAAGTCAAAACAAATACTGCACAAGTGAAATTTTAATTAGGAAGGAAATTCTGTATTTTCACTGCAGTACAATTTCTTTGCTGGTTATCATTTAACTTTGCAGAGCCCTCAGTATCTGTGCACTCAGTCTACTATCCATGCACTTGAATTAAATATGTTGAAGGATGAGGAGTTATGAATACAAATTTTTTCCCATTACATCTTTCTTGTCTTTATCCTTTTACAGCATGACCACACTTTTGAGGAGGATGTATGCAGTTTGTTCTGGATAAAGCCCAATGCCTAAGCTGCTAATTCACTGGGGTGAATTGGTGACAGAGGCTTGAGCAGGAGTGTTTGAGGAGTGCCACATGGGAGACTGTGCATATGAAAGGCCAGTACTGTATTGCTGCTAGAGCACTGCCTCCTTTAACACTGAAGCTGAGAAACCATGATCTGAGCCAGCTGTACCTGTTCAGATCCTGGATCAATGTAGTCCCAAATCCTGTCACTGAGGGTGGCTAGCATGAGATGTGAAGGGAAGGGTAACAAATAGGAAGGGAGTACAGTAATGTGTCATCCACCATAGCCTTCCAGCAAGCAGCCTGTGGCTTGGAGACGTCCTGAATCAGACGTTATCTTTGTATTTTTTCTCAGTAGCTTTTAATTCCATAGATTCATCTTGTCCGCCTGAATATCTGCAGCCTCCTGCAGCAATAAGCTGGACAGTGTAAATACAGATCTGTCTGTGACAGAACTGCTTAGACACTTCATGGTGCCTATGTCTTCATGTTTGTAATCCAGTTTCAGACAAAAATCAACAAACAGGTGAAACTTTGGAGAATAAGAGGGAGAATAAAAGGTGTGATGTAAGAGTTTGCTTGTCAGCTAAAACTTCCATGTCGGTATCAATCTGATTTCATTTTCCAAATATTCTGCCTAAGGCCTCTTTCTCAAACTGTGAATCATTTCTTTCAGTTTTTGTAGAAGCACGTGATATATGTGAGGTTGGCTTCTCACTGCCCTCTGCCAACCTATCTGAGCCCACAAGTCCTCCTCCATCAGGAGAGGTGTCACAAGGCAGGACCACAGGTAAAGGGGGGCACATTGCACTTGCAGCTGTGCAGTTGATAGCACTTTAACTGCACCACATACTGCCTTCCAGTTCTCTTCATTTCCCATTTTTTCTGAGTTCACTCATTTACTTATTGAAGTAGACAAATTCACAATGAATTTTCAACCTGTCATCAGAAAGTTATTTCCAACTGGATCAACAGCCACCTTTCTGCAAGATGCTGAATAACTGTATAGTGAGAAGCTGATGGTTTCTTCCACCTCCTAGTACACAACTCTAGAGTTTGTGTGTCATCCTTCCCTAAATGCATAATCCAGAATAAATAAAAGCCAATTTTCCCTGATGATGTTGTGCAGCAATTTCGCTCTTGTTGGTGTATTTTGTGTGACTATACCCTTTCTCTTGCAATGATGGCCTCAAGTTCCACCAGGGGAGGTTTAGATTGAAAATTATGGAAAAAGTCTTCACAGAAAGGGTTGCAAAGCACTGAAAGAGCAACCAGGCTGTCCAGGGCGGTGGTGGAGTCACCATTCCTGGAACTGTTCAGAAAATGTGTGGATGTGGCACTTGAGGATATGGTTTAATGGTAAACATGGCAGAGTTGCTGCCTTGACGGTTAGACTTGATGATATGAAAGATCTTTTCCAACCTTAACAATTCTATGATTCTGTGACAGCTTTCAAAGGGTCCAGATATTCTGTCTAGACTGGTTGAGCACCTCCACTGCACCATGTGTTTTCTCAGTCAGCAAAGAATTCACTGTGAAATGATTTCTTCAGTCTATTAAAAATATCATCTGTTCTGACAAAATACTGAACACCAGTATTTGGTTTTCATTTCTCTTACGGGAAGCAAAATTTAATCCATTGATTTTTGTGAATGATGGTTTGGGGGCAAAACTGTTTTTTTCATTCTTGGAATTTATTTCTGTTGGTTAAGGCTGCTTTGAGACCAAAAAATATGTCTTGCACCTAACCTGAACATTCTCCTTGGTTTGCCCTCTGAGTTGCAACTGGATTTTTAACACAATATTAAACTACTAAGCCATTGTGCTCCAGAATTGTTCTGAACACCTCTCTATGCAGTCTCCAGGCATGTTGCAGCCCTGTATCTATGCACTACCCTTTTTACTCTTGAACAGAGACCATCTGTGTGACAGTCCTCCAGTGTGTAATTATTGCTTCTTCATCACTGAATTGTTAGTTGGCACTAATGGTTACAAATCTTACAATACAAGTATCTTCAGACACATTTGCAACCATGAAGCAGCAATAACTCAGTTTTGTCTCAGAAGTCTTGCAGGCTCCTGCCCTCTTGGAATTGCAGTGGCAAAGCAACACAGAAACATCCCTGCCTGTGTTGAATCCTCATCGGGCAGCCTTATAGGGGTCCCCAGCAATAGTTTGTGGTGGTTCACTGTTCCAGGGATAATGTGTATAGCTCCAGGAAATCTAGATAGGAAGTGTGCTGCAGCCTCAGGGTCTGCAACAAGGCAGATTCACCCCTGCTGAATTGTCAGCAGGTACCACTCAAGCAGTCTGGCTTCTGCAGCCAGCACTGCCTCACCCATTCCATACTCAGATCCAAAGTCTGGTAACACAAATAGGGTATTATCCAGGGAGCTACGTTGATTCTGGAGCCTCCCCTTAGACATATTATTTTCCTGTGGTGCAAAATAGCAGTTTTTCATGTAAGTCTGGCTGCAGAACAACCAGCTGAGAGTGGAACTGATAGCAAAGTATTGATATTTATTATATTGATTACCACTATTGGACATTATCTTCGCCATGGTAATATATTTCTCAATGAATTTCTCCTACACTTTCTTTTTTAAACAGTCTTGTCAATTTCTCCCTTTCATGGCCTATTAAGTCTTCTTTTTCTGTATATTGAACAAGGAAAGTAAAAACATGTGGAAGGAAAAATAAATAAAATTAAAATAAAAAATCAGTGAGAGTTCCTGAAAATCTCTTTCATTTGTTGGTATAAAACTGTACAAACTTTGAACTCCTTAACTTTATTTTAGCTTTTCAGAACAAGATTTTTATCCAACAAAAACATTTCACTTACCAAAAAGTGTCTTGTTAAAATGTTTATCTTTTTTTTTCAAACAGAAACTTGTGCTTTCCTTTTCTCTAACTGAAATTTTACATCATCAGAACTTCTAAAACCCTAACTTAGCAACACTTTAAAATGATTTTAAAATAATTCTGTCCAAAATTGAACACTTAGGAAGCAAACATTATTCCAGTATGTTATTGTTGAACAGTTTTCCACAGATGCCAGGTTTTCTACTCATCTCCAAAAAGCTCCACTACATTGAAGAGCCTTTTTTTTTTTTTGCTGTAAAGAAAAACTGTCTAAAAACTATTGATGAGTCTTTTCCTTTTTCTTCAGGAGTGCAACTATTTGATTTGGCTGCTAATTATTTAAATGCCTAATTGGTTAATTTTTTAGAATCCGAATTTGTGTTACAATTTGCAACACCAGGCTATAGATCATATGAATCTTTTTAATATGTTTGCTTCTCCTAGAATGTAATCCATCACTTTCTTACCTCTCATGTGTGTGTGAGGCATTAAATTGTCTCCTGGAGGAGAGCAGAAAGGCAGAATACAGTTTCCTGGAGGCATTTGGGCTTTCCCACCCTTGTGCCTGTTTCTGGGAATGCCATTCCCTGTTCATCTCCATGTACAAATCTCTGACAAAAAAAGTTTCAGTGCCATTCCTGTGATGCATGTTTGGAAATAGGACATCTGTAAGCATATCGACATCTGGAGGCTTCTTTGTCTGCCTGTAAATGCTGGTAGTGGCTCTGCTTCTCCAGGGAAGAAGGAGTGAGAAATGTGTGGAATCCCTGACTGAAGTTCACAGAGGTTCATTTTCCTGCTTTGGATGAACTGAGCTGATGTCAGCATTGTTGGCAAAAATTAATTTTATAGTTGTATCTTCTTATTTTTATAATTTAATGTTCTAATCATAGTTCCAAATTAATTAAAGTCTTATTCCTCTTCAAACCCCTTAAGAACTGCCTTGGAAATACCTTGTGGTAGTAGGGGAAATGAGCTATAAAACAGAAAGAGTGATAAAAATCTATTACATGGACAGTTTTTGCTGATTAAGTAAATCTGAGAAGGAGACTGGCTAATAGTCAGCAATGTGTTCGTTGGTCCTTTTGTCTTTACATGTTTAACTAATGCAAATACATTTTCTGTTTTTTTAGGAGAGCACTCATCTCAGGGGAAGAGTAAAACTCGGCAACTCTTCACCTCTCAGCAATAAATACGTAAGTTTGTAGCCATTGTCTTAGATCCTGTAGCATTAGTGTTTGTTAGTCTCTCTAATACTTTTTGGTCTCTGTTTTGCCATGTAACTAAACAAAAGGGTTAAAAATGCAAAAATAAAAAGAACAATGACTTCAGTTGGCAGCAGCCTCAAGGAAGAATCGTTTAAACAAAGCTCAGCTTGAGCACACTGTCATGACCAGAGACACGGGAGAGTGGGGGTACTGAGGAAGCTGCCACCTTGCAGAGCTAGACCTTTACAGGCATAGAATGTGACTTTACCTGTTCAGCATTTCCTGGATGAATCCCCTGAGTGATTTTTTTTCTGTTTGTGTGAGAAGTAAACGATTTTTAAAGGTAGTTACCTATTAAAAAAAGGAATTTGGTACCCAGAAGATTTTCATTCCTTTTTTTTGTCCACAAGAAATCTGTGCCTTGTCATTTTGTGCAAAAGCCAGTACTTTCACTGAGGTGGTTTATTAAGGCTTGAAATCCTCAGTGGTTAACATGCACAGCAGGTGCTGGATGGTATTTTTATGTGTGAGGGGGCAGAGACCACCAGAGCACCCCTGAAATCCACTGCTTGTGATGCGGGTGCTGCATTTTCCATCATGCATGAAACTTTCTCAGGCACCACAATATCCACTTCCCACGGAGTTGCTTCTGTCATTTGGGGTGGAATGGGGTCCTTTGCTGAGGGTGGGAGAAGGAAGCAGCTATAGGAAGGGCCCTGTGTGACCAGGGTAGTGCAGAGAGGTAGAGGAGCAGGATGGCCTGAGGAACTGGGTGTAGCAGCATATGTGGGATGGACCAGACAGAGACAGCTACATTGGGCTCAGACGAAGCCTAGCCTGCCACCATCACTGTAGAATGAAACCTCTCTAGAATGGGTCCCATCACCCTCCACTGAGAAATATCTGGTGGGCCAGAAATGTGGAGAACATCTTTGATATTTTTGACCTATTCTCATTTCCCCCAGGATGAAGAAATTGAGCTTTCCTGGTGCCAGCAGTAAGGGCAAAATAACCTCCTTTTTTTTCTTCAATTAGAGCAGCAGAATGACATTTTGCCTACATTACTGATAATCTGGGATGGTTCTGTTTGTGTGGAGGGAGGACAATGGCCTGGAGAATGGATTGAATCCTTATTGTCAACCCAAACTGGATTTATTCTGTGCCTTCCATTTTAACTTACTCTTATGTTCCTGAACCACCTTGCCTGGAATAATAATCTGTAGATACTGTTGTCATTTCAGATGTGAATCAGCCTGTTATCACAATGTGCCGGAACATTCCACCAAAACTGTGGTTCCATGGGAAGTGTGGAGCAGCTGAAGCTTTTCATCAGACAGGACACTTGTGTTAATGACCAGCTCTTGATTTCTCAAGTGTCTCCTATCCCTTCTGGAATATGTTATTTTTTTGATGGCTTAGTAACTGGTATATCACATGTATTTATTATTTTCACATATAGTCAAAGCAGGGAAACAAGGTTGAAGAGAATGTAAAAATCAGGTGATGTTTGCATAGTACTTACTAAAAAGTTTTCTGCACATACAGGAAGGAATATGTTGGCATACTTTGTTGAACTTACAGTAGCTAGGGTTCTTTTAATTGTATGTAGCAAAATACAAACAGGGCCTGACCCTTGAAACAGTACTGGGCAAATAGCCACTATGAAAATGAATTCAGTGATTTCCATGAGACTCCTCACTGTAGCACATGCTTTGCTTGTCATAAATGTTTACAGGGTGGCATGCCTGGGTGAAATGCTGGAGCGTGTGCTTCTTCCTTCGAAGGGGGGAATTTCCCTTGCACTGAGGCTCTTTGAAGTTCTGTAAATTACTGAATATAGTTTATTTTCACCTGTTCCTTGGCTAATTGCATTATGTGTACTACAAATATGACTCCCATGTAGCCTGGGGCACTCAGTGAGAATCAGCAAGATAAGCAATTTTACAGATGAACCTTCTTCCCTGTGTTCTGAATAATGTGTGGGATTCCTGTAGGTTATTGAATAACTCTGAAAGTTTAAGGAGTGTTTCAAGTGCTAATTACAAACACTCTTAATTTGTACAGAGCTGGCAATTCCAAAACATCAAGTAGTACTTATACCTGCATGTATCCTACTTTTCTAGAACTATAAATGTTTGAAAATTATATTACTGTGAGCATCTGCTCAGTCTCAATCCATTGACTCTGTTAGTGTACCAAGAACCCCCATTGTTTTATTGGGGAATGGAAAGACAACTGGTGGCCTAAGGGCAGAACCAAGTTTCAGGATGATGATCTAAATTTGATACCCATTGATACAATGCTTTTGAGGAATGTCTCTCTTCACTTTTCTTCTCTGAAATATTAAAACTTACATAGCAGTATGGTAAGAGATTGAGCAGATTTATTAATTCATGTTTAAATACAAATCTGAAAAATATTCATTTCCCTGTGCTTGACCATTGCTTAAACTTCCACTTTGGTGGGTCTAATAATCCTCTGTCTTAGCGGAATCATGAGGAACATTTGATGAAGCTCTGTAAAAGATGGGGAACAAATAAGTGTCCTCCATGCTGCAGCTGAACTTAAGCAGTTCATTCAGGTATTTCTGGATCACTTGGGTTCCTCAGAAGGAGAGAAGTCTTGCAGACCTACATTGGAATGGTTAGCCCATCTCAAATATGCGAATTGGCATCTGCAGCTATTCAGATTCCTGACTGCTGAAGTTTCCTTGAAAGAAAAAAAAAAACTGATAATTGTGGATTGATTTTCAGATTGATTAAAAAAATATGTATTTTGTAGCATGTTGCATCACAGTGAAAGGACAGTAGAAAAAGGCAGAGAAAGATTGTGAAATATGTATTTGTGTGTGTGTGCAAAATTTGTTCAGAAACTACTATGGTGTGTCAAGAAAAAAAATGCAACTACCTATTAAAAGGTATTATCTTTATTAATCAGCTATTCTTTCTGTCTTTGTAGAAATGCAATCCATTACCTATACCTAGTGCAACTATTGTCCATTATTCTGCACTCCTAAGGCACAGAGTAAACTGAATTCTACAATGAGCCCAGAGAGCAGACATTAGGTATTCTGGGCAGAGTGGTGGCAGGGCACCATGAAACCTTGCAGAAGGCATGCTTGGGGTGGTGAGTGCAAACTCATCCCCACCACAGTAAGTGATGGGAAGAGAGCAAGGCTCTCTGCAAACCTTGGCACTGGAAAAACGAAAATCACCAAAACAGGGGAAGGTGTTTGGGCATTTCATCATAGGGGCATGGCAGACAACTAAGTTCTCATCAGGAGGCTGAGAAATGTCTCTCTTAGAAACTGGCTTGTGTGTGTATAAAGTAAAAGAGGTGAGTTTGGTGGAGAGCAGAAGTGAAGCAGACCTGAGATCCTCATAACTCTTGAAATGAAAAACTTGTGGTAAAGGGAAACATGTGACCTTCCTTTCTTGTTAAGAATCAGGAGGTAGTTATGTTTGTATGCAGGAGAGACGGATATCTGTACAGCACAGAAAAGATTTTGAATAATATTTGGGGATTTCTTCTTCAAGAGAAGATGAAGATGGAGATGCTGGAATTGGCTTTAATGGGAGGGGATGAAATGTCTATGGAGAGAACTCAATATTAAAGAAGTCATGTGCAATGGCTCAAGTAGACAAAAAGAAATGAAAAATCAATTCAGGTTGTCTGGCTCAGCAGCTCTACTGTAATACATGTCTAAAAGAGCCACAAGAGTTTATCTAGTCACTAACATGTCCAAAACAACTCCAGAAGTTGGTCCTCCACTGCAAGGTTTGTCTATATGGGGATACTAGGAAAGTGAATCTACATTTGTAAAGGACTTTTCACTAAAGTTTGACGAAATATTCTGTGGACAGTCCCATTTCAATTTAGTGTCCTTCATCTTCTGTGCCATAATTTGCTAAAGAAGTGACTAATATCCACTTTACTGTGAAATCAGCATGCCCACACAAATGTAATTGAACTGGATCTGCATTCAAATTAGTTCAGCTCATGAGTTACTAGTTACGCAAGTTGTTGGGTCAAGTATATGATTCCATTCCACTTGTTGCAATTCAAGACTAAAGAATGAATTGGCTGGCAAAGACTTTGTTTTGGCTGTTGTTAGTCATTGCCAGTAAAGCATGCAAGGGTCAGATTTGCCAGGAGAAAGGTATTCAGCATTGCTCACCTCGGGCTCAACCTGGGAAGGTAAGTCACTATCTTCAAGCACAGAAAAGTTTCCCTGAGCTCTTCCCAGAGTTAAACCCTGTTCAGTAAAAAGACTTGCAATATTTTAGGAGTGCCCAGCTGCAGCATGCTGGGATTTTGGACCCAGTTCGAAATAAGAAAAGTGCTTACTAAAGAAAAAAATTCAACTAAACAAACAAAAAGATGTGGTTCAGTGTGTTGACTGTTGGTTTTCTCCTCTAACATCCTGTATGAAGCAACTTATTTGACTCACATAAGAGAATAAATGCAAGAAAGAAAAAATGCTTTGATCATTATTTACAGGAAAAAGGCCCAGAAATGAGAAAACTACATAGAAAAATGAAAATAATTGTTTCTAAAAAGTAGATGCTGAAGATGTAAACAGTAGTTGCTTTCTAAGCACAAGAAACTTATTAGCCTTCTAAGTACTTAAATATTTTTTCTTGCACATTTAGCCAAGGGTCTCATGCAGGCTACTCATGAACTTTGGGGTTTATTCTTCTTAATGGATCACAGGAGAACCCAGAAATCATTCTGGCCCTTGACACCCCAGCATCTATGGATAGGTTGCTTATGACACATCTCAGAAAGCTGTTTAAATAAAAACTATTCCTTGGTGGCCATCTGTTTGGTGTAGGAAAGGTGTACCACCTGCCTGCAAGGCTGCTGCAAGGGGAAGCAGCAGCACTGTCAGGACACTTCCCCTTCCAAAACCCCCAAAGGTTTTTGTGGTTTTGGAATGATTCCATCCCACTGAAGAGAGTTGAACCATTTAATGTCACACCGATGCACAGTAGAGTTAGAGAAAGGCATAAAGCACATCAGTCTCGCTGGCTTGGGATGCCATTTGTAGCATCTCTGGAACTCCTCAGCTGCCAGCAGCCCCCTGCTGACCCCAGGATCTGGCTTTCCTGCTGTGCCCTCTAGTGACAACACTGCCATTCATGGACTTCCCTTCAATTTTGTGGGCAAGGGATCAGTGCAGAGCGCTGGCTATTGAATTGCTGTTGGATTTCTGCAGCACCAGAGCATTCCTAGGAACTTGCTCACCAGAGCACCCCCAGCCTCAATGCTGCACCCTGGTTGTGCTGGGCACCTTCAGAACACTACCTACAGCAAAGCACACTCCTCACGAAGCTTTAAACTTACATCTCAGGACCTTTGCGGCACCATTAATTATGGCTCCTCAAGTTTTTCAAATTAGGACTCCATATCTAATAAAATAAAAGAGCTTAAAGATTCCTTTATTGATTTCCAATTGAGGCAGCTTTTCCATTTATGGCTAAGGGCAATCTATAAAACATAGGCTTTAATTAACCCTGGTGAATGCTGCTGACGTGAAATGTCAATACCCTCAAAATATTCAGCACAGACTTTTGAAGGATCTTCTCCGCTCCCCCATGTTCACCCTGTCCACACTCCCCTGGGTGAAGAGCCACAGCAGAGGCACTTCCCTACAGGGCAACACTGGGACAGGGCCAGAAACCTCTCTGCTACCACAAGCATCTTTGTTGCTGGCAGTGCTGGCTATTCCTGTTGACAAGCCTGTCTGTTTGCCTTCATCTCAAGCGTTGGACTAGACCTTTAAAGGCCCTTCCAAGCCAAGTCATCCTATGGTATTGTCTGCCCCTGGCTTTGCAGGTAGGCAGGACAAAGACCCCCAGGTAGCCTGCTTGTGGCCTGCAAGGACTGGGTTGTGGGAACTTGGTGCCATGGTGGGCAGCTTTGTGGCTGTTCTTCAGGCATCTACAGGTAATCTTTAATTCTGTGGCTGTCACATGGTGGCTGCTGCATTGTGCTGGGCCTGTCCCCTGGAGCAATGCTGTGCTGCACACTTTAGTCACTTACTTGAGGTCAAAGGTGCTGCGGTGCCGAAGCAAGGCAGCCCCATCACAAGCTCTGATGCACTTCAGCACTCTCACAGCTGGCAAAATATTTTTTTTTCATCAACAGCATACGATCCAGATTTTTCATCCTTTTCTTCCCCACAGGAAGACCTTCCAGGAGAAGGAAAAAAAAAGAATGTACTTTCTGCACAATTTGTGCAAGTCTGGGGGCTGCATCACTCCCATCCCACTCCCTTGGTTTCTGTCTCTGCCCCACTACAGTTGTTGTTCCCTGTGCTATCAGACAGACAGCAAATGGCCCTTTCCTTCAAAACCTGCCCTAGGGATTTGAACCTGCATCATCTTTTGGGGAGAAGAAAGGATCAGCGATGAGGACCTCTGGCTGGCCAAAGGTGAAACACAAGCCTGCCTGTGGGAAAGTGTGTCTCACTGCCTCACATGGCAGGGCTTCTGTAGCAGAGGCTGTTACAGTGCTGTTGTTTTGGATTTGGAATGAGAATGGTGCTGATAACACACTGATGTTTTGGGTTTTGCTAAGTCTTGCTTATTCTAAGTCAAGGACATTTTTTTCCCCTTGTCTCATGTCCTGACAGTGGGAGGAGGCACAGCTGGGACAGGCCACCCGAATTGACCAAAGGGATATTCCACACCATGGAAAATCATGCCTGGTACATAAACTGGGGAAAGTTACCGAGAAAGGGACTGATCTGTGTTTGGAAAGGGAAGTCTGATGTCAGTCAGCAGGTATGAGTAATTGCTCATTGTGATTGTAAATTACTTGTTTGTTTCTTTCTTTTGTCATTATTATTATTATTCACCATTATTTTTGTGTTTTTCTTTATTTTCAATTATTAAACTGTTCTTATCTCAACATACAAGTATTACTTTGATTTCCCTCTCCATTTTACCAGGGACTGGGGGGAGTGGGGAGAGACTGAGCAAGCAGCTGCATGGTGCATAATTTCCATCTGGGCTTAAACCATGACAGGGTCACATCACAGCACACAAGGGAACAGCATTAAAGAGTGCAAGTACAGAACTCGTCCCCACACAAAAAAAAACAAAACCAAAAACCAAAAAGAACCCAAAAAAACCACAAAAAAACCAAAAAAAAAACCAAAAACCATCACTAAATAAAACTGGTGGGGAAGAAAGGGATATGTGGCCAAAGAGCATTTTGCTGATTTTCATGTGTGCTTTCCATGGTGCATTTATTTTCTCTAGATTTGTTGCTTTCTAATAGCAAAGCAATTGTGTTGTTGTGTTCTTTATTATTATTAACAACTTTCACCTTTCTCATTACACCAGTAGGACGCTTCCTTGGTCAGGGCTGCTGGTTTTCTAATGAACATGGCTCATTTGTCTGTCTTCCTCCCTCTCCACTCTGCTTTTTGTGTGCTTGCTCTTTGGGTAGTAATTTGATGTGCTGAGCTCTCACCACCTCCGCTGCCCCTGGGGCTGAAGTTCTGATGATGCTAAACAGTTAAAATGCAATGCAATTACAGGCAGCACAGAGCAGCAGAGAATAAAATTTCAGCCGTGCATAACACTGCAGAGACTGTGTGGCTGTCAGTCTCCAACTCCAGGAGATAATTTGGGCTTTTTAAGAAGCAATAATTGAGCCTTTTGCATATGCCACAGTTATGAACTAGTCAAAAACCTGTTTGCTCTGTACCCAGAAGCACCAGATGGATTGGATAGTCACTGCAGTTCTTTGGGGGCTGCCAACTTTACACTTCAAGACTTTTCTAGCTCCTGTACTTGTAAGTTATTCTTTTGACAGCTTTCATGCATACTAGTGCCTTGTCTGAATTTAGCTGGTGAAGTGAGGAGGAAGGGTGAGGAAGAGTTTGCCAAATGAAGCCTCGGTAGCTGAGGGGAGTTCAGAACCAGAGCTGAATTCTGTTGCTCAAATCACCCCAAGAAAAACCCATGTGAGAGAGAAAACAATCTCTGACCTTCAGCCCTCAGATTACAGCAAGTGCGGGATGAGGCCGTGGGTGCCCCATGCTAGCCAGTTTGATCACAATCGGATTCTTTCAGTCCTATTTTCATTAATTCCATGTGCACATTTCCAAAGGAGACTCGGTACTAGGAAGCTCAGCAAAGAGCTGCTACTTTTCCTGTAGGATTTAGCAGCTGACCTTGGTAGACGATACACCCGATGCAAAGGGCAGAGAGGAGGTGATTGCAGGTACCTGCAGCTGCTCTGCTGACCATCAGGGATGACTGGACTTGAAGGTCAAATCCCAGAGGAGAGCTACAGAAATCTCTAAATGTTCCCCACTCTCAGAGAGCGCCTCTGCTCACAGCAAAGGGAGTAAGAGGCAGGATCTGGAGGGAGGGCACCCACTAGCTACAAAACCCAGGTAGCTGCCCAGGGCAACCCATTTGTCCCAGGCTTGCTGTCCCTGCTTCCTGGCACTCTTCCTATGTTTCCCCCCTGTATCCCCAAGTCCATGGACCTTTTTTCCAGACAGGGTCAGAAAAGACTTAATCCCACCGTTTAACCTCAACTCAACACTCTGCATGAAGAGCCTGGTCTGGACCTCTGGGAGACAGAGATAAATGGGCCCTGGACATGAACCAGTCTGCGCTTTCCTGTTGATTAAGCCAGGTGCTTTACAAGCCATGGCAAGCTATTATGGTCCTGTGTCAGACCGCTTGGCCAAGGGGCTGGAGAGACACCAGGTGCTCAGCCCCACAGGGAAACTGGACCTGAGGCCCTTGTGTCCCACATCACCCCAATAATTTCCTTCAAGTGCTATCACTGTGTAATCACCCTGCCTCTCTTTCTTTGAAACACGATCTTTAATAACCAAAATGATTCTGAGCTGTGGGTAGAGAAACAACTGGACTCCATGAGGCAACAGTGGTCCAGTGACCAGCCCAGTCCTTCAGCCCCACCACCATGGCTGTGGCTGCCTACAGGGCTCCTTCCCACAGGCAAGGTTGGTTTCTCTACCTGGGGATTCAATGGAAAGAGTGCTGCATTGTCCTCATGGACTGTCAGGGGTGTGGTGGGTTATCAATGCAGGAAGCGAGACACCCGGCTCCCCCCATGGCTTGGCACAGGGACAGGGCTGCACTCCCCAGAGCAACCCTGCAGACCAGGCCCTCTAAATCCATCATAGGGATGCAGGGAAGTAGACAAGGATTACCAAAAGAAGCCCCAAAAAGATGCTACTATTGACAAATAAGAATTTATATTAATCTCACTGGGAACTGCATTTCACTTCACATGTCAAAATGTGCCTTTGCTTGACTCTAGCAATGGTTGTGACTTCAGAACACTTGTCCCCAAACCTTCACAGGAAAGTGCAGGTCTATTAGAGAAATATATAAGACTGTTCAGAGTAAGTAAAAACATTTTTGAAGCCCCCTGATGATAGGCAGTAGTGGGCAGCTTGTTCTGTGGAACAAAAACCCAGGTATCTTTCTTATTGCTGGAGCTGCCTTGCTTTGTCTGATTAGGAAGTGTAGGTCCCCTTAGCCCTGCAGGCAGTTAGAAAAAAGACCACCATTCAGAACGAATTTTGTCCCCAAAATACAAGCAGGGTCCATGCCATCATCAGTCGCTGGCCATGTCCCGTGTATCTCCCTGCGACTGATGGGGACATTTGGTGCCACTCCTGTCAACACCCTGGGTCTAGGAACTGCTGCTGGCTCCTCATTCCCTACGGAGATAATTTTTTTTTGCGCTGGGAAAGGTGATGATGATGATAGTGATGGTAATGGTCATGGTGGTGGTGCGCTCCCCAGCGGTCGCTTTATGTCTTCACCTCACTACTCTCTGATTTGCAGGCTAAAAGCTGGACACAGCAGCTCACAGTGCTACGTTCTTGTGATTGCCCTTATTAAGCTTACAGGCTTTTCAGAAGGGGAAGAGCTTCACAGAAGGTGGCAGTGCTCCTGTCAGCAGCTGACAGTCATCAATGGAACATTATAACCATGTATAAACTTAACAAGGACCTGCTTGGACTGTAAGCAAGCTCTCTAGATATGTACCAATTATTCTCAAAGAAAATGGTTTTCTTTGGACATGTGCACAACCTGCTGCTCTTTCAATCTTCAGAACACTGAAATTATGACATTTTCACCAAAACACCCACCTGAGTCCCTCCTGACAAGTAGGAGGCCTCTTGTCCCAAGCAGTGCCTGTTTCTTTTTCCCCATGCAACATGTGCTGGCCACAAGAACTACAAAGCTTTTGCCTTCAGCACTGTTTCCGAAAGTCAGTTACTACAGTGTGGTGAAAACAAGCGCTTCTGACTGGTCAAACTAAGAGTTTTATTTCCACCTGCTAAAAGATGTATCTGTCTACCAGCAGAGTCCAACATAGATGAGCAGACAGACTTGACTATATTTAAAATAATTAATACTTTATTTATAATTAAATTCAGGAACAATTGAACTATATACAGGAATAACTATACACATGGAGGAAGAAGCTTTAGAACTATATACAGGAATAACTATACACAGGGAGGAAGAAGTCTTTATGCAGCCTATCCCCTGAGATCCATCTGGGTCTATCCTGAGAAACAGAAGTACTCATATATAAATGGGATGATATTGTGAGTGAGTGAGCTCTGTCCTGCAGGTCGGGCAAGTGCTGGTGATCTCAAGGGCAGCAGGAAGGCACTGGCTGCAGAAGACATGGCCACATGGGGTTGACACAATCAATCGTTCACTTTGCACAATCTGAAAGAAAAAAAACCACAATATGTATTAGGAGGAAAGAATTTGAATTTGCTGCTCTATTAGCACCAGGCAAATAGGACTTGGAGTGTCTGGAATCAGTAGACTACTGCTAGAATGATGAGGGACCCACAGATCTGCCACTGCCATCTCGGAAAGGGTTTCTCCCGCTATGTACACCCCCAAGAAGCGACTTGTGGAGCTTCACAGCAAGGTCCGTGCTTCAAGCTGTGTCTGCAGCATCCAACAGAAGACAACTGAGCTGCACAGTTCACCCTCTGCGCCTTCCCTCTCCCACAAAGCAGAAATTATGAGAACACATGGATCCTTACCTCTGAGTAAAAATCCATGCAAATCGGACACCTAATAGTACCTGCTGGCCTTGCCCTAGAGAGAACAGAGCCAGAAAGAACATTAATATCAGTGCACATCCAGGGTATCTGATAGATAAAATGTCACATAATCATCCAAATGCACTGACTGCACTGACTGGCCACGATGCATTTCTATTGAAGAACCCTGTGAATCTCCAGTTCTCTCCATTTCCTGAACACCTGAGGAGTTCAGGTCTCCTTGTTCCAAAGGAAACAGCACCTTGGTTTTCATTAGGAGAAAGGTGCAGTCAGTCCCCTGCTCTAGGATTTGAAGTGACAGCAGTCTCTAAGCACTGGGCCATCTGTGTCTGTGTATGGCAGCATTAATCTCCAACAGGTCATCAATAACAGCTTTGTGATCAAAGCACCGAGCTGTGCTCTGGGAACTCTTAATTCCAGAAGGGGAAGAGGTCTGCGGCTACAGAGTAGCACTGCAGATGGCTCTGACCAGCTGCAGCCTCAGGATGGACCCTGTGGTCAATGCCAAGTGCAGCAGCACTGAGCTCTTTCAGCCCTACCTAAACAGAGCAGGAAAGTGCACTCAGAAATAGAGACACCTGAGACTCAAGGAACATAGTATTCCTTTTTTTGTATTAATCAAGTGGTAGGATTTGTTCACTGACATATTTAACAACCAACCTTTAAACATCTACAAATCCATTGGCAAAATGTGCTATGGTTTAGGATAGGAGAAGCCTTTTAGGTGGCACACTTAAGACCCGACACCCCAAAGCACCATACTCAAGTTCTCTCCTACACTGCCTTTCAGCAATCCAAAATGTTCAAAGCACACCAACTTTGTTAAAACCTGCATGGAATTTGCCTGGCTGCTGCCTGCCAGTCCCATGATGCTAAGCCTCATCAAGACCAATGAGAGTATTTCCATATCTAACATCACTACTAGAGCTTGGCAGGAAAAGTAAATGCAATACATTCTGAGCTCTGGCCTGTCACTAATCCCCCTTCCTTCTCATACCCCCCACCTCGTCTTCAAGGTTCTATGCAAAGTTGTGCATCTGCCTTAGGCTGCCTTTTTCTCCTAAAGTGTGAATGGTATCATTTGAGCATTATACAACACAGGAGAGAGAAAGAAATAAGTAGACTAAGTGAAGACTTCAAAGATAATCCCAGTAATAACAGTATAACTTAGTCTTCTCTCTATAACAAAAAGAAGGAAAAAAAAAAAGAAAAAGGCAAAAAATTCAGTCACATACACATCATTATCTGTTGCTTCATCTTCATCATTGTTACTCAGTATAGAGCTGCCTGACTGTTGCTGACTTCTTCGTGTAATATTTCTCCTTTGTTGTTCATATTCTGTAATTTAATTTTGATAAGTTAGATCTATTATTCTTTCTCCCTGGAACTATCATTGAAATGCATTATTATAAATAATCTGTAATGGTTCCTATTTTAAACTTATCCTTTTCAGCTGGGTTAAAAGCAATCTTAAACAAACCAGTTTTCTAAAATTAAGGCTGAATCCTAGACATTGTGAGTCTTCTGCTACAGACTGACACAAAACATTTGCTCTATTCACCCTATAGACAGTGGAAAATGTGACCTGAGAGACTCTCAGTGTCATAAGTTCCATAGAGTTGCATTATCTGTGAATAAATCTGCTCTATAAAGGGAAGCTTCCTCATCCAAGTCTTACTAACAGGGTCTGCTGTGCGATAGGGGAGAGGGAGGTTGCAGTCAGGTTTCCAAGGACCCTTGGCAACTTAGCATATACACAACAAAAAGACCTGATAAAACACAGAGTGTTTTGTTCAGAAAGTTTCAGAAAGGAAGGGAGAGATGCTTAAATCTAAAACTGTTCATTCCAGAGCTGCTGTGCTTCCTTGTTGCTGTATGATGCTAAATGGATGCACTCTTACAGTCTGTGTTAAACCAGACCTCCACTCAAAGGCAGTTTCTATCCAGTGAGCCTTGCTAAGCACACTCCTCGGAAATTATAAAAAGACTTGAAGCAGTGTCTCCTTAGAAATTGTCATCATTGCCCTCCTGAGTTAAAGTAACTTGGAAATGGAGTTATATTGCCCAGTTACAAAGGAGATCACTTTCTAATGGCCTGGTCTGTAACATTCAAAGGGTCAAGAAGTGCTGGCTGCTTTTTAGCTCTCAGAAATTGCAGGCAAAAATGATCTTTACAACTCCAGTCTCCATGTAATACTAATCAAGCACTAACCAACTACAATTACAGAAAGTGTCACCAATTTAAAGTTCCTTCCTGCATAAGTATTCAGCTACAACTTCTAATGCAGGCATTTTCCACTGTGTCTGATAGTGGCTACCAGACATAGGTTGGATCCATTCTCTAAGATACTGGCCAAAGGCTTTAGCATTGTCCTTTGCCTCTTGCTAAACAGTTTCAATCCCTGCTGCTCAAGTTTCTTGGTAAAGGCAAACAAAACATAATTATTAACTTTAGGACAATTTCATTATCAAGTGTAAAACATCAACTCACCTTCAAGAAGCTTCATCAATGCATAATGGGAAGAGAGAGAAAAGAAAATACAATTAGACTTTGGTGTTCACCCCTGGCTTTGCATGCAAACACCAGCTCAGCAATGCAGTTACAATGAGGAATGGGTGGTTATTGTCCTCTTATTTTATTTTAGAGCATTGAAAGCAGGAGTCAATTAGCTGCTGGCTGAAAACAAATAAATAATTGGGTGCTGCTGGTTCTGCTCCCACTGCTGCAATAGCGGACAGCATAGGAACCGCGTAAACACTCTCCTCCCCTCTTTCAGTTCTCTAATGGGATTTGGCCTGGAGGTGTTTCTTACCCCCTTTCTCCCCAAAATGGGCAAAA
>WBMV01004557.1:294-12402 GCA_013396655.1 Campylorhamphus procurvoides
AGGAGGCTGCGCCGAGCCCGAGCGCCTCCCAACGCCCTGGGGACCCCCGGGCCCCCCTCCCTCCCTCCCCTCTGGGTGCAGGGCAGCCCGGCTGTGCCCGTGCCCGGGTGGCATTAGCAGGCTGCTCGCGGGCTCGGCAGCGGCCGTCCCACCCGGCCCCCGTTCCCAGACAGCTGATTGAAGGGGGCTTTTCTTCTTTTCATTGCTTCATTAATCTGGAGCAATGCACAGACTCCAAGTTGGAGTGGGCTGGGGCTGCCTGCTCGCGGACGTGGCGCCCCAGGATGCAGCGTCCTGTAACAAGAGCTGCTGGAGGGGTGGGGGTTCCACCAGAGCCTTCGGCACCTGCCGGAGCACCGGCCCCTGGTTCCCCAGCCTCGTCTGACCACGGCCCTTGGTTTTGTGTTGCAGCTTCCCTCCTTTGCCCGCCGCTCAAACATCCTCACGGGGCTGCAGGAGCCGGCCGTGGACACCAGGCCCAAGCTGGACCTCGGCTCCTCCGGCAAGAGCCAGCAGCACCAGTATGAACTCAACAGCAAGAAGCACCACCAATACCAGCCCAATGGCAAGGAGAGCAGCATGAAGCACCAGTCCCACAGCAAAGGGAAGTATTATTACCAGCTGAACAGCAAGAAGCACCACCACTACCAGCCGGACCCCAAGATGTACGAGCCTCATTACCAGCCCAGCAGCAAGGAGCCACAGGGCCAGGCCTGCTTGGACAGTAACAAGACCCCCCTGGTCACCCACCCGGACAAGTGGGCTCATGGCCCAGCCAAAAACCTGCTGGGCCCAGTCAAGAACCTCACAGCAGAGAACAAAAACGGGGCGGAGAAGAACCTGTCCAGTGGTACCGGGCCACCCCCCCGGGACAGGGTGACCAGCAACGGCCTTGGGGGAAAGATGAAGATAGTCAAGAACAAAAACAAGAACGGGCGCATTGTGATCGTCATGAGCAAGTACATGGAGAACGGCATGCAGGCAGTGAAGATCAAGTCTGGGGAGCCTCCCCGGAAACGGGCTGCGGAGGAAAGGACTCCAAAGAAGGGTGGGGAGGAGAAGGTGGAGGCGTGGAGGAAGCCAGGGGAGGAGAGGGTGGTGGGCAGCAATGCCCTGAGCAAAGCAGAGGGTGAGGGGCGGCAGCCCCCCACAGAGCTGGACGAAAGTCCCCAAAAGACTCCCTTGGCCAAGGAGCTGCCCCTTCCTCCGGCAGAGCAGCCCTTGCAGCTCACCACCAAGCCAGACCTCGTGCCCTGGTCCTTGAGTCCTGTGTGTGAGCACAGCCCTTCCTCCATGGGACTGAACCTCTCCAGTGCTGGCTCCCGAAAGCGCTGCCTATCAGAGCCACACGTGGAGAGGGAGCCGGGCAAGAAGCGCCTGACCTCGCGGAGCATCAGTGCCCCCACCTGCCTCAGCCCCCCGGCCCCAGAGCAGCCAGAGCCGCCTGCCCAGCCCGAGGTCATCCTGCTGGATTCAGACCTGGACGAGCCCATAGACTTGCGGTGTGTGAAGCCACGGGCAGAGGGGGAGCTGGCCCTGGCACAGGTGAAGCCGGAGGTGCCACCGCCACTACCGGCTGAGAAACCGGCCACGGAGCCTCCACAGCCCCAGCCGGCTGTGGAGGAGGAGGAGGAGGAGGAGGCTGAGTCCCTGCAGGAATTCAAGCCCTTCTTTGGGAATATAATTATCACAGACGTGACCGCAAACTGCCTGACCGTGACCTTCAAGGAGTACGTGACGGTGTGAGGGGGGACAGCGGCTGCTCCCCGTGGGAGCTGCCCGCCCGTCCCAGGGTCACTGGCCCCACAACCTCCTCCAAGGTACTGGTGCCCCTTCCCTGGAGCCCGTGTGCCCCTGCCCGCCCGCGGCGGCCAAGCCTGCCACCTCCACCGAGGGGACGCCGGGACAGGGCCAGGCACAGTGGCCGTCCCTGCCACGTGGGGTGACCTCGCCACTGCTCCTGTGGTCGAGGGTGCCCCAGGACCTGTGGGCGATGGGACACGCCAGGATGGGACCCGCCAGCTACTCAGAGTTATAGTATTATATTTTAACAGTGCTAACTTGTCGAGTGATTCTTGCTCCCGTTTGTACGTGGTGTTATTGAAATGTATTGTTTGAGCTGAAAGCTGGTCGCTCCCTGGCCACGCTAATATATTTATTTGTAGGTATTTATATAATGAAATATAAAGCCTAGATTTATGGAGTCCCTAGATCACCTTATAAACTATATCAAACGACTATTTTCTGTTCTCCTTTTTAACCATTGAGCATTTGTTAGTCTCTGCCCCTTGCCCTCCCCACAACCCGCAGGACCATCCCCGTATATATTTTTTGATACTGTACACATGTGGTGTTTCTATGTGCAAAAAAAAAATGGTTATCTAAAGCTAAACAAGCTATTATAGAAATTGCTGCTATTAGAAATGTCTAAACTATAAGCTTCCAATTATTAATTGCTTGAATGTAAATATTAAATGGAGATGTTGAAAGTGCATTTGATGTTCTGCAGCTAGTGTAGGTTGGAGTGCAAAGCCCAATTGCTGCGAGCTGCCAGCGGCACGTCCTGGTCTGAGGGCTATGTCATGGGGAAAGAAATGTATCATGCAATCATGGCAAAGGACTATAAACCTTTACAAAAACTACCGGGATTTGGAGTCCATTTGTTACGGCATAGGGAGAGCAGGTCCCTGTGCGGGCAGGCGGTGGATGGGCTGCCCCACAGCAGGTACCTGCAGGTTAAAAAATCATCTCTGAGATGCAGCTTATTGAATATAGTTCTGAGTTTTCACCCAAAGAGTGTCTGGCACACGGTGCTGAGGGAACCCTGTGTTCTGGGTGGGCAGCGAGGCTGTAGAAGCCTTTGGTGTGGTGCATCCCTCTGGCTGCAGTGCCAAGGCAGGGTTGGGCTGCTGCAGGATGGACTGCATGAGGTCTGTGATGGGAAATGGGGAAGGCTGTAGAAGCACAGGCTGGGAAGGCAGCACAGGGAATGGGTGATGGCTGCCATCCCAGTGGCGTCATCCCAGTGTCGGGGAGGGTCACGGTTAGATAAGGTGAACAGAAAGGAAGGTGGTCCAAATTCCACCCAGAAAGATGCAGACGTCTCTGAGGGAGATTAATAATTCCTGGAGTCCACTGGAAAATACAGCACAGGGCTAATTCTTTACAAAATGGGTCACAGGGTGGTTGCAGCCCAGCAGAGGAGCCCCTGGAGCCTGTCTATGGGTGGCCAAGATACAGCACTCCCCAGAGTGATCCCCTGTCACCTCCCCAAAAAGAGTCAAGTGCCTGGGCAGTGCTGCCATCGATCCTCCTGCCAGCAGAACTGGCTCTGGTGCCAGGAGCCCCTCTTGGGCTTTTGGGCAAGGTTGATTTCTTTTCTAGCAAAGATCTTTGCTGAAATATTGGTACATTGATGTATGTGGACCAGAGCTTCAAGCTTGTGAGAAGCAGAATTAGTTGGTTTGGGTGAGGTGGGCCCTGCAGTGATACCTGAGCTACCTGAGACGTGGGTGGGTTGCCCTGTGAGAGCTCGAAGGGCTGGGGGACACCCAGTGGGCGCAGCCCTGGGTCCTGCTGTCACCCAGCCTCTGTCTGTCTGTCTGTTCCTTTGTAAATCCTGAAGTTTGTGGGAAAGTGGGACAGCATCCAACCACGTGTCACCTGCCAGGCATGTGCCGTGTCAGCCCAGGTCTTGCCTACAGAGTTTCTCATGCCAGAGCTGGAGCACTTTTCCAAGAGTTTGGATGAAATTGGAGGAAAAGCAGCCATTGGGTGTGTGGATACTGTTTTCCCAGCTGGGACAGGCTTGTATCCAAGAGGGAAAACCGACTGTGGACACCGTTGTTACAGGTGTTGGGTTTGGTGTGGTGTGGCTCAGGTGTGCTGCTCAGAGTGCTTGTGTTGTGGGAATGAATGCTGAGAGCTGACTCCAGAAAGGTGGCTCCATCCCAGCCCTTCAGTTAAACTGGTTGGTGTAGGCAGGGTCAGTGCTGACAGCTCAGTTTCACTCCTGTTTCCATTGGTGCCCTAAAGCCAGTGGACACTGGGGGGATGTTCAGGGCTGGGATGTTCGCCTGGCAGCCAAAGCTGGTGGAAAGCAAGTGGAAATGGTGAACTCTGATTGGAATCAACATTTGCCTGATCGCTGTGCTGAATGTTAAGAGGGTTTTAATCAATGCTACGTCACGGGGGCTGTGTGGGTGACGGGCTGAGGGTGATGAGGAAGTGGTGTTGGGGCAGGTGCAGGTGAACCCCACCCCACACCACAGAGGTGCCCAGGGATTAGTTGGTGGGAAGCATTTCCCTGCTGTCCCAGGCTTTGCTATCAGAGCACATGATCAGAAATTATGCATTTCCCTTGATTAATTAAGCTAATGGTTATCTGAAAACAAAAATGGCATGGAAGAGGAGACGCATGCTCAGAATGCAAAATGTGATTTATGAAAGGGGAAGTGCAGCTCGACAGACAGTGGTGGGAGCCAGTGCAGGAGTAGGGCAGGGCAGCTGCCAGGGCACAACTTGCTCTTTAGCCACACAAAGGTAGATGAAACCAACAGGGTTTCTCACAAATAGCAGGTTATGTCCTTGAATGTGGGCTTGCAGGCTCCTGGCCAGAGTGTGAGCTGCTGCTGCTTCTTCTTCTTCTTCTGCTGCTGCTGCTGCTGCTGCCACCACCATGAGCCGGCTCGGCAGCTTCCTTCTCTGGGCTGGAGGTGTGTGAAGCTCTGGGCAATTAATAACTGCTCGCAGGTTTGCAGTTGGCTCAGCTCATTAGCATTTCTGAAAATGGAAGGTGTTGTGTTCCCAGTTTTTAAGGAAACACTGTCCCTCTGAGCATGTGTTTCTGAGTCCCCTCCCCTGTGCCCACCGTCCCCTGGGTCACAGAAGCCCCCAAAGCCCCCTCTGTGCTGACAGCAGCTGTGGTTGGTTTGAGGCACCACTTCCCGGAAACCACACACCCAGATATTTCTTACTTTAATAGTTCGATCGTGTTTATCGTGACTCCAGCAGCTTCCTGTGCTGTGGAAGGTGCGATAAGTAGTTACTGGTTTAAAAACTGCGTCCTTCCATTACCAGACCAGTTGACTGGAAGAGATGGAGTGTTTGGATATGAATTACTTGTTCCTGCCATTCTCTTTCCCTGTTAAATGCATAAAACCTAAATGCCTGTTACTGAGCAAATTAATGGTGAATTCACAGTGACTTCCAATGGTTATCAGAGTGATCCAGGGTGAGATGGAGCATCACCAGGCTCCATTAGGAAGACTGGTGTGCACTACATTTAATGTATTTCCCAGGAACACGTTAACCTCTGCTTGGTTTGGATTTATTCCAGACAAATATTTGCTGATGTAAAAGGAGAATTTGTGTTCGTCTTTGAGCACTCCTGGAAGGGCTTGATGGATCCACAGTCCTGCACAAAGGAGGAGCTGCAGCTGTGCTGGTGCTTTCAGGTTCTCCCATCCTCATGATGGTACCAGTGTCTGCACCAGTACAGGACTGGGATTCAGCTCCATCACCAGTGATTGCCGTGGCCCTGTCTGGTTTCAGGAGGCATCAGTGTGATCCCTGCTCCATGGAGGGTGATGGAAACACCATTCCCAGGCACTGGCTATGGGGCAGTGGCATCATGGACCCTGGGGCTGTATGGGAGGGCTGCACCCCTGGGGTGAGGGTGCTGTAAAGGAGAAGGAAGTTCAATAAACACACAACACAGAGCCAATGTCTTTTAACCAGAGAAGTCCAGTCTGGGAATGGATCCAGACTTCCAGGTTCAGACTGGGAATGGGAGAAGAGCTTCTCCTGGAGAAGGGCAGAAAGTGTAGGTGTCTGTATGCTGTGGGAAGTGGAGAATTTCCCAGGCAGTTGGGGCACTCATTGCTTTTGCTGATACGTGGGTGGGGACAGCTTCTTCAGGCAGTCATTGTGCATTTTGTGGGGTTTTCATTTATTTTTCCCATTCTTCTCTCGTTTCGGTGTGCAGTGTCGGGAGGTGACTGTGTGACTTTGCTGAGTGCAGTGGCCTCAGCATCTGTGCCCTGTCAGAGAAGTCAGCAAGAAAGTAAAGCATTTGTGGTCTCATTCTGGGAGCAAAGCCCACTGGTTGGGCTGTTCTCCTAAGCCTGTCCCCTTGAGCACAGCTGTGCACATTGGCTGCTATAAACAATAATACCTGAAACTGAATCCAGTGGGGCTGATCCAGCAGCCACCAACGGGGTTTACTGGGTTTTGGAGTGGTTGGTGGTGCTCTGTGTGGGAGAACAGCTGTGGGAGGGCAAGAATGAGGTGCAGCCTCCTCACCAAAATGGGGCAACTGGCGAGGGGACAGTGAGGGGACAGCAAGAGGATGGCGAGAGGGATTCCCTGCTTCTGCCCCATCCCTAAGCCCTCTCGTCTCCTTCATCCCATAGGGTTACCTCTGGTTTGAGCAGCCAAACAAGCCTGGCAGTAGGAAATCCTCAGTCTCTCTGCAGATACGATCATTTGGATTCAGCCCAGATTCGTGTGAGATCTGTGTCAGAGAAGACGGAGGAGACAGCCACAAGGACATGACCCTGTTTATGTTCTTACTGGAAGAGGAAGGCAGCTGCATAGGGTTGGCACAACCCAGACCATCTCCAGGTGCTTCCAGAGCCTCGCTGAGTGGCTCTTGAGGGTCCCCTGTGCCTGGGAAAACTCCTGCTGCCCTATGAGCTGGGGAGAATCCCATTCTAGATAAACTGAAGCAGCTCACACATTCACAAGGCAGATGGGCCAGTGGTGTCTGACCTAAGCACAGCTCTGTGCTGTGGCCTGGCCTCAGGCAGCATCAGTGCAGTGACAGAGAACAGTTGTGTGAGCAGAGGGTTGGATGGAGATGGAGGCTGAGCTCCTGGGCCCTCTCACTGTGCTACTGAGAAGGGACTCTCTGATGGCTGCAGGGAGTGACAGGGAAGGGGACATGGGAGAGGAACTGAGGGGCTGCAGCTGGACATGTGCAGCCTGCTGGGGAAGGAAAAGAGGGTTTGTGGTGAGTTGGAAAGGAGATTGCAAAAGGAAGAGGGACCTGGTGGTGCAGCTGCTCATGGGAGCCATCCTTGGTCTGTGCTGGCACACAGAGTCTCATGGACACTGCAGGGATGTTCCTGCATGATGGACCTTTGGGTGCAATGGGAGAGAAATGAGGGTCTGTTAATGGTGAAAGTTTGGGGCAGGTCCCAGCAGGGCTGGGGGTGGCTGGGGTCTCCTCCCCCAGGCTAGGACCCACTGGTGCTTCCCGTCACACAGTGAGATCCCAGGCTCACCCGAGAGCCATTTGCCAGCACCTCCTGAGGTCGTTTCTCACAGGAGCCATCAGTTCAGCTGACACCTTGATGTAGTTTAAAGCAAACTGCAAACATGAAGATTTATTTTTACTGAAGGAGCAGGCATATAAAACACAGTGTGCGACACAGCAGAGCCTGGCAGGAAGCATCCTGGCTCCCAGGAGCTGGCCATGTGCCGTCCCTGGGTGACCCTGCTGGCAGCAGGCCCTGGGGTTCCAGGGTGGGGAGAGAAGGAAACTCAAACACCAACTGCCAAACCCTCCAGGGTGCCCAAAACCCTCCAGGAGCCCAAAACCCTCCAGGAGCCCTGTCAAACACCAGCACCTTTTGGCAGGGGACAATGCTGGTACCGGGTAGGGGGACAGATGCTGACCCAGCCAAGACCAAGGTCGAGCTCCATCAGCGTTATGGGCTCTGTCCCAGGAAGCTCCCGGGAAGTGGAGTATGGTCACACTGCCATTGTCCAGGGGTTTTATACCCTACCATGTCTGGACACAGCCTCTCTGGCACAAAACTGCTTAGTTGGAGGTGAGAAAGGGGATAACTGGAAGCTTTCAGAGGTGTTGCTGTTATGCTGTAGCAGCCAGGGCAAAGTCCTGCAGACAGAGAAAATAAATTTAAAATACATGGATATTATTAGAAAATGCATTAACAGCGGCCTGAACAGAGGGTTTGAACTGATGGAAGCTTTAACAAATGTGTATTTAATTACGGATATAAAAACTGTACTGAGCAAAAAATTCTGGCTGGGCCACTGTGAAGCCACATCACCTGGGATGCCCGTGGGTGCTCCAGCTTTGTCCAAAGGAGGGATGAGCCTGGGATGACAGGACAAGGAATGGTAGTGTTTGGTAACAGCCTTGAAATGAGCCACAGAGGGAAGTACCTGCCCCAGGGAAGGGCCCAGCGGGGGACCCTGGGTTTGCCCTTCCCCTCATGCCCAGCGTGGGGACGTTGTCACTTCGTTTATGAAGCAAAAGAATAGGAAAACCAGGATGCCTCAAACGCCACACGCTATCCCTCGGCTGAAGCCAGGGGTAGAAAATCGCAGCCTCCCAGGGCTGGGAGCAGCGACCGAGGGCTCAGCGTTTCCCACCCAGCCGGTGCCGCCGGTAGCGGCGGGGGGCGAGCCCGGCTCGGGGGCGGCCGGTGGGACCGGGCTGCTCCGGGGGATGCTCCGCGGAAGGTGCCACGCGTGGCAGCCCCGAGCAGGGACCTGTGCGCGGCCGCTGGAGCGAGCGAGGAGGCGGCGAGTGCGGGCTAAAATGGCCACGCCGGGCTGCGGGCGTGGGCTCTGCCGTGCGGGAAGGGCTCTTCTCACGGGCGGCACGCCGGGAAAGGGGAGGCAAACCGCATCGGGGGGCGCGGGGTGGGCAGCGCCTGGCCCCGCAGATGGGGAAAGCGCCTCGGCCCCCCGAAAAATGCCCTTTGGGAGAGGCTGGGCATCGCGTTCCAGGGGGGCGTTCCCCCCTCTCGCCCTGAATTTGGGTGCCTGTCCTGGTGCCGCCCCATCTCCCGTGCCCCGGGGGTGGGTACCCCTTTCTACCTCCGATGCCTCGGAAGGGAACGGGCTCCTCAAGCTCGGAGCTCACAGCCCCGGGGACGTGGGAGAAGAAATATTTTATATTTTATCTGAAAGCGAAAAAAAAATTAAAATGGAGCGTCAGGTTCTTTTTTGTACCAAATCAAAGCTTCGGGAAGGGGAAGGAGTCACCAAAGCACCAAATAAATGGTAATATTCACATATGCTTGGAAACGTTAATTTTCACATGTGTTAGTAATTCCACATGGCTGAAAAATGAAGGCTGAAGCGTTTTCCCCGCTGTACCCATCCATTTGCTGTGCGGTGCAAGCCAGGCTGTCATTTTAACATCAGGAATGTGCGCTGGGTCCAGCAGTGACACTGTCCTTCCTCCGCCTGCGTCCTTCTGTCTGATGAAGTCACCAGCAACACATAGACCAGGGGGACTCAGGGAGGGTTGGACAGAGAAGCTGCGGTGGTCGGACACCAGCGGTGCCTCCCCTCTCCCCGGCGGCTGGTGGAATGATGCCTTATCTCGAGTTTAAGGGCTCAACCTGACCCTGAGCCATTTTTAACCCGAGGTGGGAAGAGCCCTCCCTGAGTGTCTCTCTCTGCTTTGAAAAATCCTCCTCTGGCTCCACTGTAGCCGCTTTCCTGACGTTTTTCCTTTTTGTAGCTCTGCCACCTGAAGCAGACCCACTTTCCCACGGTTTGATGCTTTGTTGCTAGAAGATGCTTTAACCCTCTGGACTCAGAAATAAGTCCTAGAGTGGAACCCCAACAAGAAGGCGTCTAATCTAATGTATCCGATTTCCATATTTTTGCTGCAAGCAGCAATTTGTGGTTCAGCAGCAGCGGCTGAGCAGGGACGAGCATTATCACAGGAATTCCTTCCATCTCTTGCCTGAGTATGTGACAAATGTCCTGGCCGTGGCATTGTCTCTCTGCTTTGGGGCTGACAGATTTAACTCTGCTTTCCTTCTCTGGCAAGGGAGTTCTGCCTTTGCACGGTGCCACACACACCGCCCCCCACCCCGGCCCCGTGACCGAGAATTGCTGCCCGGTGCCACGTCCGAAGTGCTGGGGGATAGGAACGCCGAGCTGGGGTGCGGCACAGGGGTCGTGAAAGCAGCACCCCCGTGGCCGTGGGTTGAGAGCGGCCAGCCGGGGGCTCAGCACAGCCCACTGCGAGCTGGAGTTCCACGGGACGGGGAACCTGCTTGGGGGCACCTGGGATGGTGTTCTGCGAGATGCTCAGTCACAGAGATTGCCACGAGCGGGGGTTTGTTGCAGAGAACCAGCCCTGCAACAGCTCGGAGCGGGGCTGCGGGACTCAGACAGCCCTGGGAGATCCCCCGACCTTCCCCGCCGGGGCGGGGTGGGCTCCCAAAACGTGCCCCTTTCCCTGCTCCTGGAGAAGGACCATGGCAGGACATGCCAAGGGCTGAGCCTGCCCGGGGAAGTCGGAGCCCCCCAGGCAGCACCGGGCGGGTTGAGGTCAGGGATCGCTCTGTCCCCGCATCCATTCAACCCTGCCTGAGAAGTTAACAAATCTCCACGCCAAGGACCGCCGTGTGCAGCCGCTCTCTCGGTGCCACCGGGAGCTGTGTCACATGGCGGGTCGGGCAGAGGGACAGGGACGGCACCGCCACCGGGGAAGGTTCCCCATGTGTGCAGGGGACCGAAGGCAGAGCCGGGCGGCGGTACTGCTCGGTGTGTGGCACTGGTGAGCCCGCTTTTGCGTGGAACAGCCTCCGGTAGCTCGAAAGAGACACTGAAATATTGGAAAGGAGTCGGGGAGAGGCGGGGGATGGCGTGGGGAGCCCCAGAGTGAGACGCGGGGGTGCCCGGACTCCCGAAGGGAAGGTTAAGAATATTTTGATCAGGCAGTAAACCTCTCTCAGGGAAGAATGTCAGGGGCTCCGCTGAGCTTTCCTTCCGTAAATGCAGACACGGCAGGATCCAGCGGCTGAGTCCGCACCGGCAGGAGCTGGAATGTGGTGCCATTTTCACCGCGTCAGAAAAAAAACATCCAGGTGGGAGGGCAGAACCCAGTTTGCCTGGCATGGCTGGGAGAGAATCCCTAGATCCAGCCACAGATTTCTGCGGCAGGAGGCGAACAGTGAGGGGACTCATCGACAGCCTGTTGGACAGGGGTGGGCGGTGGGGGCTTAGAGAACACCCCACCCGAGTGTTAAAAACCCGCACCCGGATATATTGCACATCCCGTGGTCCGTCATGCCCTGCTGGGTTTGTGTCTTTATCGGTGGCTTTAAGGAGATGAATCCCTTCTCTCCAGGGCTCTGCCCGCACCCCACACAGGCACCCCGGGGGCTCCCACGTCCGGCCGCGGTGCTCCGTGTCCACATGTCAGCAGCTGAGGGGAAACGGGGCAGAGGTGCGACCCCCCCGCCTGGGGTCCCGCGTGGGACCCGCAGCGCTGTTTGTAGTGGGACTGCGGGGAGGGGACAGTGGGAAGGGGGAAAGGAGATGGAGAAACGGAGACGGTGAGGGGCCCGGAGGTGAAGTTGGGAGATTCCTCCGAGAGAAATTGGAAGGGAGCAGGGCAAAGACCGGGGATCCGCCCCGAGACGGTGCAGCACCGGGGGTTCTCGGGTCACGGCGACCGGGGAGCCGCAGAGAGAAGCCGGGGCACTGTGGGGGGGGTCAGGACGACTGCTGGCGGGTTCCGCGGCCGTCCAGCGCCGGAGGCAGGATAAGACTCCCCCTCCGCAAACACAGGGCAAGCTGGCGGTCCCGGGTACACCGGCCGGCTGCGTCCCGCCACGGAAGGAAACGTCCCGCGGTCCCGGCAGGGGTGGGAGGAAAACGAAACTGGGGCGAGGAAGCGGCGGAGAGCGGCAGCCCGGCACGGCTGGGGCGGGGGGCGGCCCGGGCAGGCAGGGGATGCCCGGCCCGGTTTGTCCCAACCCGGGTGGGGCTTCCACCCGCATTGCCGCAGTGACGGGCGGCGGAGCGCGGCCGGGCCGGCGGGCTCGGCGCGGCGCTGCATTGCAGCACTGCAGGAGCCCCCTCCTTCCCCGCTCCCTTCTCCGCCCTNGAGGCCCAGCCCGGGGCACGCACCGGCCCCGCCGCGCTCCGCTCCCGCTCGCACGGGGGCATCTGCCGCGCTGGGATCTCCCGTGTCGTGCCACATCCGATCCCTTCCCTCGACCTGGGAATGCAGCCGTGGGCAAGGGACGCGCATCCACCGGCGGGGTTCCCTGGTTGGTGTGTCAACCAGGCGTCCACCAAACTTCGCGCCTGTGGCGGGGGCGG
>WBMV01004557.1:34458-65499 GCA_013396655.1 Campylorhamphus procurvoides
GCATTGTCTGCGGGCGACCCCTCCTCTTCCTCCCGCGCGGGGCGGCCGGTGCCCGGCCGGAGCGGGGACAATGGGGCGGCCCGGCCCGGGGCTTTGTTCCCCCGGGCGGCGTGGGGGAGGTCCCCCGGCCCGGCCCCGCCAGGGCATCCCACCGGTCCGACCCCACGAGGGGTCCCCCCCTGCGCGGACCCGCCCTCCGAGCCCCCCGCCCGGGCAGCGGGGTCCCTCCTGGGGACAAAGCCCCCCGGGGCCGGGGGNGAGCCGCTTGCTGAGGATGCACTCGGCGGCGAAGACCTGCTCTCCCACGCTGCTCAGCTCCTCCATGGCCCCGGCCCCGCGCACACCCCCTTGCACACGCACACACACACACACACNGCCCCCGCGGGTCCCCGCCGGGCCGGAGCGGGCGGCAGCAGCACCGGCACGTTTTGGTTCTAAAAGAGTCGATCCTGATAGAATAAAGGCTTTCCCGGGGGAGGCCCGGTTGTGTGAATGCCCCTGGCGCGGTGCCGGCTCGCAGCCCGGTACCGGCCGGCCCCCGAACGCTGCCGAGCCGCCCCGCCGGGGCTGCGGCAGCACCGACCGCGCACCGGGGCGTGCGGGGCGGCGTGCGGAGCTGCTGCACGCCGCTTGTGCGCTGTGGGCGTGGAAGGATGAAATATGGTGCTTTACAGGCATGGAAGAAGATGAGTCAGCACCTCAGGGAGTTCTCCACGGGCCCGCAGCCTGCCGGTAACCGTGCGGGAGCCGCAGGGATATGAATTGCCCTCGCCCCGGCGCTTGGGTGCCCGCGGCGTGCAGGGACTGAGCGGCAGCCAGACGGGCCATGGGGTGTCCTGCGCGGGGCCTCAGCCGCACCCCGGGCACTGCCTTCTCCGGTAAGCGATGCCGGGTTTAGCAATGCCGGGTTTAGCGATGTCGGGTTTAGCGATGCTGGATTTAGCGATGCTGGGTTTGGAAAGCGTTTGGAGCTGCAGCGGCTGTGTTGGGCTGGCCCTGCTGCGGGGGGAAAGGCACCACAGCGGACCCCCCGCATGAGGGAAAGGGAAACCGGCTGCTTCATTTGGGAGTGGGGGTGACCCGGGGGCTGCAGGACACGGACGAGCCTGGGGTGCTGCGTTGATGCCGGGAATTGTCCTGGGTCGAGCACTGTCACCTTTCCTTTTCTTTGACAATTACCGTGACCATTTGCTGACCAGGAGAGCTGTAGGAGCATTTTTTTAGCCGAAGGTGACATAGAATTGTAAGCCAGCGATGCACTTTTTCTTCCTTTGAGTTCGTTTACCTTCTGCCAGCTTGGCTCTTTGTGTGCAGCACTAATTAGATTTTAGTAAAAAGCCCTGTGTGACCTCCCATCCTTGTGTGCCCGAGCTCTGCACGGACATTTGGGCATCACGGCAGCCTGAGCACTGCTCAAGGGGTGAGGAGCATGTGGGGCCCTCCTGGCTGCAGCGATTTGGCTCTAAAAGATGGACCCTGTCAGGAATGAGCCCTAATTCAGGTGATGCTGGGTGGGCTCCCCTCCCAGCGGCTTCTCTGTGCAGTAGTTCCTTTGCTCCCCACGAGGATGCAAGGATAGGGTTGCTGTTCCCTGCCTTCCCAGGGTGAAGAAGGGAAGGCTGGGGTGAGTGGAGCTGCTCCATCCGCAGCTCGCTGAGCTGGCGAGAGGCTGTAAGTCCGAAGTGGGAGCAGCCCTTGGCATTTGTGAGTCTTTGTGGATCACATGTTCAGCATTTGGGGGGTTGTGTTCACAGCTTTGTCCCTGGTGCCTCACTGCCAACCCCACACAATCTCTAATGCTGTGTAGCCGCCACACCACATGTGTGTAGTTCCCACCTCTGCACGGATGGGGAGCTGAGAGTGAAAAGGGCTGTGCTGTTCCTTGGACTGGAAATCTCCTTTCTATCCCTGGGAGTTTACTGGGAACTGGCCCTGTGCAGCTCCTGGGCTGCTGTGGGCAACTTGCTTTATACCCCTGACAGAATAGGATGTCCCTTGGGATCCTGTGATGTCCCCTTTTCACTTGGTGAGCCAGAGGAGATGATCCCAGTGATGGAACTTCTCTGGGCATTGCTGGATGGAGCCACCACAGGGGCTGCACTGGTTGGGGGCTGCTGACTGGGGCATGAAGAGATGCCCCCACGCTGCTGCTGCAAGTGCCTTTGGGCTGAGTTCAATGTTTCCCATGCCTTGACAGAGGCTTCACCTTCCTGGAGAAACGCAGGAACATGCACTGAATAGCTTGGCCCCATATTTGTATCAAGCAAGGTGGCAGCAGGGCCAATAAACTCACCAATTGCCATGAAACCTTTGGCATCTAAAAAATGGGAGTCAAACCTCTGAACTAATCTGGTGGAACATGATTTTGTAGCTTTTCCCAAGTATGCCAGCCATCCCAGGAATGCTGTGCATCCTGCCTTATGTCGGTAGTGAGGGCTGGGCTTTGCTGTCAGAGGAAGGGACAGGGAACCAAGTCCTCTTTGCTTGGTGAGGGGAAAAGGGCTGTGCTGCTCCCTGGACTGGGCCACAGTGGCCATGTTTGCTGTGGGCAAGTGGTGTCTGTTTTCCCAAGGCATCAGCCAATCAAAGCACGGAGATCTGCATATGATTTGCATACCACAGCTGGGTGTGGGGTTGTGCAGCTTCCAGGATGGGGTGTCCAGGGACCATATTGTGTCCAGGCCCTGTGGCCATGTGTGGGAATAGTAGGGCACATGCCACCCCCAGACTGGGCATTTTGGGAGGCAGCAGTATCCCTGCACGCTGTGTTCCATAAATAAATGTGTCCATATATGTTTGTTGTTATGTTCCCTTCCTAAAGCAATTGGGACCCCTGGGCAGTGAGCAGCTTCCCAGTGCAGGAGAAAGAAAGGGAAGTAAATGGTGTGGAAATGCATGGCAAATTGGGATGCAATACACAGCGGGGCTCTCCCTGCTGCGTGACCCCCAGCCCGGAGAAGGGGGTGGTGGAAAATGAATTACATAGGGATGAGAAGGCGGGGGGAGATGTGGGGATCAGGCAATGGCTGTGTCCGGACAAGGCCAGGCTGGACTTTGGGCTTTTTCTTCAGGAAATGTTTGGTGGAAATGTCCCATGGTGCCAGCACACAAGGAGCAATAGGGAAGTCTGGGAAAGACTCAAAAGATGTGCAAAATTTGACAGTTTTGGTTTTTCCTGGAAAAGGCCTGGGGTAGGAATGACTTTTGGGCTGGGGATCCGAGGGACAGCAGCTGGTTTAGGCCATCACAGCTCTGTGTGTCTATAGGGTTAACCCTCCTTGCATCCACTGGGAAAAGATCCGTATCACTGGTCAGGCCTGGGACACTGGAGCATTTGTCATTCCAGAGCTTTTGTCAGGGGGAGGAGGGCACGGTGAGATTGCAGTGTGTGACATGGATCTCCAGGGCATTGCCTGGAGCATCCCTGTGCATTGTGGTGCAGCCAGAGCTGCAGTGGGTGCTGGGAAGAGCCCCAGGCTCATCAGCTGCCGGAGGTGGTTCCCAGGCTTTGTCCCACAGGACCGAGAAGCAGGTCCTTCCCCGGGGGAGCCAAATTACGGGGGATTGATGGCCCTGGGGCAGCAGGCAGCCCTGTGTGAGTGGCTGGTGACTGCAGGTACCGTGCGTTTGGGGAGATGCTCCTGGCTTGGCTTCTACCTTGACCTGCTCCCACTGCCGGTACCGGGATACTGGGAGCTCCAGGCGGTGAGTGTGGCTCAGGAGTCCCCGGCTGCCGGCTGGTGGCACTACACCGGGACACCGGAGCCCAGGACACACAGAGACCAGGATGGCACCGGGAGAGAGGCAGGGGGAATGGAGGAGCAGGGCCGGGTCTCAGAGGCACAGAGCTTGAATGATGCTCCGTGCTGGAAATTCATCAAGACCAAGTATTGTGTCCAATATTTATGTCCCACCACTCTGCGTGAAAACAGCCACACCAAGGTGTGTCTTTTGGCAAACCCTGTGATTTCAGGAGCAATGGAAACCTTTCAGCAGGTTCAGGCTTCCCCCAGGACAGTCCCTTCCTCACCATGGTTAGAAGGAAATCCTCCTCAGAGGGTGGGCAGGCCCTGGCACAGGGTGCCCAGAGAAGCTGTGGCTGCCCCATCCCTGTGTGTGTTCAAGGCCAGGTTGGACAGGGTTTGGAGCAACCTCGTGTAGTGGAAGTGGGGGTTGGAATGAGATGAGCTTTAAGGTCCCTTCCAGCCCAGCCCATTCCATGAGTCTGTGGTCCTGCTGCATACCCACTGAGCACCTTGAGGATCCCCTGGCACAGGGGCATGTAGAGCCTGGTACCACTGGGTTCTGAGCTCTGCAGACTGATGGGATCTCCAGGATACCAACTTCCCAATGGGGCTGGCTGCCTCTGCCTGTAAAATGGGGACAGATGTGCTGACCTGCACAGAAGGTCCCAAGGTCACCAGTGGGATAACTGAGAAGATTTTTTTGTGCAGTGTTATCATTACTATCATTTTCAATCGTGTGTGCAGAGCCTCCCCACTGTTGCTGCTGCCCTGACCCCCACCCCAGCATGGTTTCAAACCAAACATTTTCTTCCTGTTTTTCCGAGGGTGCGGCTCTTGTTTCATCTCCCTGGGTGCAGCTGATACAGCAGTGAGTCTCTATGGCAACAGATGTTTATCGAGCCCCTGAGACGAGGCACAGGGTTGGGGAAAGGCACCGCAGCATCTGGGAAGGGTCTAGGGGTGCTGGAATGCCACTCTGGAAGGGCTGGAACTGGGGCTGTGGGATGGTGGGTGTCCTGCTCCCTGTCCCCTGAGCTCCAGTCTGGCTGAGGGACCCTGAGCTGCTTCCTGCAGAGGGAAGTTTGAATTTGTATGAAGGCCTTTTGCCTCAGCCCTGCTGCAGAGTGGGTCCGGTGAGTCTGGCACAACGTGGCTTTGGGATTTGGAAATTGCCGGGCTGGGGTTTTGCTGTGAGACCCCGAGGCTCCCGGGCTAGGTGGCTGCCCTTACCCGAGCCAGGCTGGTGCCATAGCCAGCAGTTCTATAGACACACAAAACCCGGCGAGACCACGGGCAAAGAGGGCATGTCTCTGCCCGGGCAGGGGCCCTTCCAGACGTCCTTGGGGTCAGTTACCTGGTGGGAGTCAGAAAACTCCGCCCCAGCATCCCAGAAGGAGAGCGAGCCCCAACATCAGCGGCAGGTTCGTGGCGGGAGGGAGAGGAGCACCCGATCCTGCGGTGTCGAGAAGGGGGTCAGTGCCAGCCCTCCCCCGCCCCGGGGCCGGGGACACGGCGACCCCTGCCCGGTTCCCGAGCCCGGGGGGTCCCAGCGGCGACCACCAGGTGTCGCTGTTCCCGCGGGGATCCCGGCGGAGCGGAGCGCTCCCGGTGCGGCTCCCGGTGCTTCTCCCGGTGCTTCTCCCGGTGCCGCTCCCGGTGCGGCTCCCGGTGCCGCTCCGGTGCGGCTCCCGGTGCTTCTCCCGGTGCTTCTCCCGGTGCCGCTCCCGGTGCGGCTCCCAGTGTCCGGGGCTGCCCCCGGTGCTTCTCCCGGTGCTTCTCCCGGTGCCGCTCCCGGTGCCGCTCCCGGTGCCGCTCCCCGTGTCCAGGACAGCTCCCGGTGCCGCTCTCGGTGTCCGGGGCTGCCCCCGGTGCTGCCCCCGGTGCCGCTCCCGGTGCCGCTCCCGGTGTCCAGGACAGCCCCCGGTGCTGCTCCCGGTGCTTCTCCCGGTGCTGCCCCCGGTCCCGCTCCCGGTGTCCAGGACCGCTCCCGCTGCTGCTCCCGGGGCCGCCCCCGGTGCCTCACCCGCTCCCGGTGCTTCTCCCGCTCCCAGTGCCTGCCACTGCTCCCAGTGCCCACTCCCCAGTGTCTGCCACCACTCCCGCTGCCCATTGCCACTCCCGGTGTCTGCTGCTGTTCCTGGTCCCCATTGACACTCCCAGTGTCCACTCCCAGTGCCTGTCGCTGTTGCTGGTGCCCACTGTCACCCCCAGTGCCTGCTGCTCCTCCCGGTGCCACCGCTTCCCCCAGCGCTCACCACCAGTGCTCCCAGTGTCCGCCGACTCACGCAGCATGGGCTTGGTGACCTCCAGGGAGCCGTCGTGGGGCTCAGGGGTGATGCCCAGCAGCTCGCAGAGAAGGGCATAGACGTTGACACTTTCAAAGGGCTCCACCACCAGCCCCTGCTTGAAGTCTGGTCCCACAGCACGGAAGATGGTTTTCATGTTCATGGCCTCGTTGTCAAAACCATGTTCCCCTTTATTGAACTGGACCTTGATCCTCTGGAGGGGAGAATGAGGATGTGAGCACCCCAGCCCCTCCACCCCCAGCACAGCCCCGGGGTTAGGAGTGCCTCCACATCTCCTGTCTCACATGCCACGTTCTGCTCCTGCAGGGTTTGGTGGTTTGGTTGGTTCCTTTCAGTTTTGGAAGCTGATCAATTAGTGTTAAACTCTGCAGAAGCTGAAGATGCTCCCAGACACCCTTCTCAAGCACTTACCTCCTGCAAGTTCCCTCCCTAAATGTCAACACATCCAAATTTTGTTGTACTGCGGAGCTTTCTATGGGAAGCTGCCTACTGGCCTGGACACTGGGCCTTCCCTTCGTGTCAGGAGAGGATCCTGCCACAGATATTTGTGTTTGTACAAGTCCTGCCCCAAGGCTTCTGGACATTTTATCTTCTCAACAGCAGAGAAGGTCCTTACACAAAGAGCTTGCATTTCCATCTGTTTGTAGGGAGACCAATGGGCACAAAGGCCTAAAGCTGGGTGAGTGCTGGGGTGCTGTGAGAGAGAGGAGGAAAGAGACTCATCCCAAAGGAAAGTAGGATATGCCTGTGCACGCCCCTTACCCCATGGATCACATATCCTGGATCGCTGTACAACACAAGTGGGGTGACCCGAGGATGGTTGGCATAGTGGAATCTCTTTGGAAACTCTTCTTTCTTGTAGACATGCAGTTTTGGGTGGGCATTTTTCAGGACTGAGTACACATGCTCTAATTTCCCTTCTTTTGGCACCAGGAGTCCACCTGGTCCATAATCTAAGAGTTCAAAGTCGATGTCTTTGAATGTGAAGTTGGTTATGTTCCGGAGGAGAATCTCGTCTTTCTTTATGACGGTCTCCATGCCATGGTCAGACGTGATGATGAGGTTGAGGTTTGATTCCAGGCCACTTTCCCGGATACGCTGCCTCAAGTAACCAATGGTTCTGTCCACCTGCTTGATCATGTTTTTCCTCTGTGTGGACTCGGGGCCAAACTTGTGTCCTGAGGAGTCTGGCTCTCCGAAGTAGAGTGCGATGAAGTCAAGGTTGTCCACTGTGAACCATTCCATGACCGTGTCAATGTTCTGCCTCCAATTGGTTTCGTTGCTGTAGTTGAACAGAGCAGGCTCCACCAACTTCTTGTTCACTTCCTCCCCTTGGTATTTTGCTCTTCCTCCAGGGAAGTAAACAGAGCCTGTCTTCAAACCCTGTGAGTGGAGACACATCATAAACTCCCCTGAATTTGCTTGGTAGTGTCCCTTCATCTGTCAGTGCAGCCACCTTCTAACATGGTTAATCATTCAAACCCCAATGTCTACCACTGCCTCTAGTGAGTTTTTTCTCATTGCTAACTAAAAGTGATTAATTGAAAGCACTGTCCTTGCATGCTGGTTTTCTCACCATGTTAGTAACACCAGTTAGAACTTTGGAACCAGTGACCCATTTGCAACTTGCATAGACCCTCCAGTTCTTGATCATCAAGATATTAAGGTGTGTTTTATCCAAGTCAGAGAAGCCAATTTGGCAGGTAAATACAGGCAAAAGGTGTGTGTCTTGGGCCAGGTCTCAGGTCCTGTCTTAAAGCCAGATTCAAAGCCTGCTGGGCTTGCTGCAGTCCCCAGGGAAGAGGGAACTGGCCCTCAGGACTGTCACCCACCTGACCTGGGTGTGCCTTGGGCTGTGTGGAACCTCTGGCCTCTGTCTGTGCCCTAAGGAACTGACTGAGGCTTCTTTCAACAGGAACAGTATAGCCTGTTTTATTAATGTCTTAATAAAGCTGAAATACATCTATTATTTTTGCTATTTTTAATAGAATGATCATAATTATTCCTGCCAGTGTCTGGGGATTTCCGTTTTTTGCTGGTCTAATTAGGCTGACGTTCTCACAAAGGCTGGGAGCTCACAGCCACTGGGGATCATGGCCTGCCCATAGCTTTTCCTGCAGAATGCCAGGTGGGATGGGTCGGGGTGGGGTCTGTGCATGCGAGGAGGTGCCACACTTGCCTGTCTCTGGGCGGTGATCCAGATGGGCAGGCTGCCATTGTCCCACCAGCTGCTTATGCCTTGCGTGGTGTAGTAGGGCAGCTTCACACCTGTGCTGGTGTTGAACCACATGTTGTGGATCACCCCGTGGTTCTCCAGGTATCGCCCTGTGGGGGAGACGAGGGGAAGGGGGTGAGCCAGGCTGTGCTCGGAGTGTCTCACCCCTGCACTGGGTGATGGCTTGCCTTGGGTCAGCAGGGACTTCTGGCCTCCCCCTCCCAGCTATCCCTTTGCCCCTTCCTCCCATTGCCTCATACAAAGTGGGGTCCCAGGGTAGGGAAGGAGATGCTGAGGGAATGCTGCTTCCCATATAGGTGGGTTGGTATCCAGTGGGTCTCACTTGGACCAAGCTAGGCACTGGTGCCATCTGCAATTTCTCCTGCCCTCTGTTACCCCATGTTTACCTAAACGCACGAGGTCAGCGAGCAGGAGAAGTTCCCATTGGAAGGGAGAGATTTGCACTTTGACTCTTATATTTTGTGCTATTTTTATTATATTGCTCCTGAGGACTGCACAGTCCCTTCTGTGTGATATCCCCATCCTCCCTCATATTGATGCTGCCTTCCCTGCCTTTGCCCATAAGCAGATTTCATTAGCATGCTCTACTCTTTTATGCCAAGGTTATTAATTAAAATCATAAATAAGATTGGTTCCAAAATCGATTCTTCAGGAATTCCCTTGGTGCCCTCCCTCCAGCTTGACAATCTCCTCTCAGCATCCCCTCCATTCTCTTCCCGTAGCCCTTCAGTTCCTCACATTTCAGATTTTGTACTAATCTTAATCTTCTCGATCTTAACTAATGATTTCCCATGTGGCACTGTATCAAATGCATTGCTGAAGTCCAGAAAGTTTAAATGTAGAGCATCTCTCTTGTTTAAAAAGCAATTTATCTTGTCAAAGAAGGCTATTGGGTTGGTCTGGCACTATTTACCTTTGATAAATACAGGTTCATCTCACAAAATCCCAGAATGGTTTGAGTTGGGAGTGACCTTAAAAACCATCCCATTCCACCTCCCTGCCATGGGCAGGGACACCTTCCTGTAGACCAGGTTGCTCCAAGTTGCATCCAACATGGTCTTGAACACTTCCAGGGATGGGGCTGCCACAGGGCCTCACCACCCTCACAGGGAAGAATTTCTTCCTCATATCTAATTTAAATCTACCTCTTCTCCAACCCTTGCCTTTTCTCTGCTCTAGAGCTCTGTGTACTGCTGGGATTGGAGCTCATGGTGCTGTGTTCTTCACTGATGCAAAGATGCCAATGTACTCACCGGTCAGCAGGGTGAAGTGGCAGGGGCTGGTGAGGGTGACGAAGGCAGGAGTCATGTACTTGGCCTTCACCCCCTCTGCAGCCATAGCATCCAGGTTGGGGGTGTCCACATCCTGGTCGTAGTTCCACCGAAAGCCATCAAAGGACACCAAGAGGAGTTTGTTGCGGCTGGGTGCCTGCTGCACTGGGGTGCATCCTACCAAGGAGAAGGCAGCAAACAGGAGCCCCAGTGACAGGAGCATCTTCATGCCCTGGAGCTGGAATAGCCCAGATATCTAGAGAGCTCACATTAATATGTGCAGGCTGGGACTAAGTTCAGTCCTTATCTAATCTTGCCATTGCTGATCAGGTGTGTGGCTTCAGCCAGCACTTTGAATAAGAGCCTCTCTGTGTCTCACTGCAGTAGATTAGCTTGACTTTCCTGGTGGGTCAAGCACCAAATCTGCCTCTTCCACCAGCAGCATCGGGTGCTGTTTTGGTGTGTGTGAATGGGAAGGATTGCTGCTGTGCTGGGAACTGGGAACTGGCCTCCACATTCCCCCATGCACCCACATCCATCCCTCTCACCCCATCGGGGTGTCCTTTCCTCACTCTTGGCCCTTGGTGTCCTGCTCTGTGGTCAGCAGTTCAGCCTCAGAAGGTGACTCACCACCCCAGGGCTACTTGTTAACCTGGAGATGGGGGCTCAGAGGCTCAGGGAGGAGCTTGAATTTATCCAAGGTTCTCCGGTGTAGTTTTGGGGAAGGAGGATCTTCCCTGGATCCTGGTCATACATCAATCCCCAGAGATGCTCCAGAGGATGAGCCCAGCTCTGAAACCCCTGTATCCCAGTAACTCAGTTCCCAGTGCCCAGGCTCTGTTGCTCACCATGGATGACCCTCATCTGCTCACACACTGCTGAGTTTTGCCCTATCAGCATCTGATTTTATCAATATCTGCAGGTTATGGCTTCTCTATCATTGCTGACGACTCATTTCTCAGCAAGATTGAGTTTAAGACTATTGTAGACTTATGTAACAGAGGTTGCCTTGGTTCCCCAGGCTCTGAACTCACAACTTTTATGTCTTTGTTGATCTCCCTCTGCTCAGGTTCCAGATTTATTCCTTGGTGCTTTGCACTCCTCCTCACTGAGTGGAGCCTTCTCCACCAGTTTCCCCAGCACTGTCTGGGGTCTTTCCTTGGTGTTTTCCCTCAAGGCTGAGCTGAGCAGATGAGTCTCAGGGACATGGCTTCATCCTTCCTGGACAAATGGCAGTCTCTTTGTAGCCCTGAGCCCAAGTACTCCCATCTGTACCAACTCCTTGGGGTGTGTTGGTGTCTCTTCCCCTGTGTGTGTGTTTCCCTTGTGTGAAAGGACACTACAAGTGGTCCAGGCATTCCCACTGGGGGCCCCATGGCTGACACCAGCTGGGAGTGCAGCCTTGGAATTCTGTTTGCAGAGAGTGGAAATGCTGGGATGGATCCTGCCCTGGGGCCTGAGCCCTCAGTCAACCCCTCCTGATAATGGAGGGCATGGAGTGGGTGTTGGATTGATGGCAACCCAGCACCCTTCTCTCCCAGCCTGATGCTGCTGTTTACTCAAGGAACTATTTTTTATCAGTATTTGCTTCCCTGAGTCCTATATTGTCCTTCCTCAAGGACAGAGGCTCCTGTCAGCACTGAGAGTTTAAAGGGCTCACATGATAAAGATGTTATCATTTACTAAGCTCAGGAAAATTCCTAAATATTCAGTGTGTTGTTCCAAGGTGGGTCATCAAGTTCCTGTGCCACTGCTAACAGCACAGGGAAGGTCCTGATAACGTATCATCAGTTCTGCTAGGAGAGAAGAGATGATCAAGAAGGAGGCACTGTGCTAATCTCTGAGGAATATTTGATATCAGGAGTATTTTAAAACACATTTGATATTTGGTATCTGAAGAGCACAATGCACTGATAAGGAACCTCACCTTTGGCCACACTGCCGGGGGACACTTCAGGTTCAGCCTAAAAGGGCTGATTTTGCACTAACAATGCCCCAGGTGCTCATTCCATGTGTGGATGTACCCAAGGGGCCGTGTCTGCTCTGGGGCCACTGTGTCCCTGCTCAACCTCTTCTGGGGCACTGGCTCCATGCTGAAAACACCCATCCTGCATCCTTGGAAACAGTCCTGAGAGCAGGAATGAGCTCTAAGGCCTGAGCCCAGCCTGTTTCCAGCCTTTGGAAAAAGCAATGTGTTCAGCACCACACGGACAAATTTCCATGTCCCTGTGGCACGTGGACACATGGGCAGTGCCAGGCCATGCTGAGGAGCAGTTTGGGCAGGCAGGGGCTCGGTGGGTTTCCTTCTTTATTTTTTCATTTTCAAAGAGATAATCAGGTTGCAAATTTTTCAGGGTGCTCACCTGAATTTCAGTGAGCAGGGTAGCACCAACAGGGCATTGGATGGAACCAGGAGCAGCCCCGGACTTGGCCTGAGCCCTGAAGCAGATGGAGGGAGGAAGGTGCTCCAGCCAAGCTGCTTGGAAAGGTTGGAAAAGAGGAAGGAGGTGGGAAAAGAAGCTTTGAATGCCGCAGGGGGTTCCTTGGGCAGGACCTGGATGCCGGTACCGGCAGGCAAGAGTTTGGGTCTTACCCCTGGGAAATTGCTCCCGTAGTGCTTCCAAGAGTCCTGGGTCTGCAGGAGTTGATGTGGGAGCTGCGGTCTGGGCTGTCTCTGCAAGCCAGGTCGCGAAGCTGGACCCACTTTCCAGCGCGGGGCTGGCTGCAGAGACCCCCCAAATCTCCCCTTTTCCCGAGCCCCTGCAGTAAAAGACAGGGTGGGACCTGCGGGGCCGTGACACTCAGCGTGGCACCTGTCACGGGCTGGAGCCGCGGTGCCACCGGGCTTGGGGGCTTCGGAGGGACCCCCGGCAGGGACCCCCGGGAGCACCCACCCCGCAGTGCGCCGGATGGCCGCCAGGTGGCGCTATTGGCCGCGGCTGAGCCGGGAGGGGGAACCGGTCCGGGATCGGGGATGGAACCCAAGGATCAACCGGGATCGGGGATGGAGCCCGGGAACCTCCCGGGATCGGGGATGGAGCCCGAGCCCCGTGCGCCAGGAGGGCCAGGAGCACCTCCCGGGATCAGTGACTGGATTCCAGCCCCACTGGAAAAGGCAGCCCACCCTGGGGAGGGATGCCAGGGGCCAGCCGGTTTCCTTCCCCTCTCGGGCACCTCAGTAGCGCTGCCTCGAGTACAGCCCCAGGCTGGAATACTCTGAGCCAGCTCTACATCCTTAGCGGGTCCCCGAAGTCTCTCCTCACGCTGCTCCTCCCTGCTGGCTCTGGGTCAGTCAGGCTCTGGCAGTCAAGGTTTGGCGAGTGTGCAAAGGGACTAGCAGGGCTCCGGATTGAGAGTGACAGCCTCGGAGCGTGGAGCTGGAGTTCAGCACCACGGCCAGGCTGGCTGGAGGAGCCGGGGGTCTGGTGGAGCCTGGCGAGGGTCTCAGCGCCAGGGCTGAGTCAGCAGCAGCTCTGCCAGAGCCCTGGAGGTTGTGCCCACTCACCGTCTGCCTTCCCTAGTGCTAAATTTGCTCATGGGTTGAAAATCAAGACTCTCCCGAGGATGCCCCGTGTGTGGTGATTCAGCCACATGCTGGCACCGCCCCGACGGGCTCCAGGCGTGCTGGGTCGGGGCAGCACTGGGACATCCTCAAGGTTGGGGCCTGGGCAAGCCCTGACTCAGCAGCAGCTCTGTTTACCTGGGCCAGTGCAACCCCTTCTCAGGAGAGCGACCTCTTTGCTGTCTGAAGTTGGAACTTCTTTCATGTGGGGGCCCTTTGGGAGTGATCCAGCCAGTGCTCAAGGTGAGGAGAGAGGCAAAAGGACGAGAGCAGAGAGGAAAAGCAGGATCCCTGGAGGATGCTGAGAGGCCAAAATCCCTTCTCTTCCCTGCCATCATCAGTCCCATTCCCTGATCACTGGTGCTGAATACTCACATCTGGTCCAGTGTCCGTGGTGCTTCCCAGGGCTCAGCACGAGGCTCCTCAGCAGCCCACGACCCAGACTCTGCTTTCTTTTCCCTCTGGGGGTCTGAGGCTACAGAGCAGGTCAGCCCTGTCCTGTGGCCACAGTCTGGCTCTGCTCTCCACTTGGGACCCTTCCTCTGCTGCTCAGTTAATCCCAGCATCGACCACTCCATCTGAGCCCCTGGCTCTTCCTCAGCTTTCTTAGCTAATAGCTGTGTCTGCCTCCCATTGATCCTCATCTGCAGAGCTCATTGATTAAGTACATTTCTTATTACACTTAATGGTATTTTACTCCTCTCTGTGCTTCCCTTGTGCCAGATGCTCACCCTGTGCCTGCTGGGAGGAGAATTCCTCTGCCCAGAGAAATGTTCCTCCTCATGCTGGCCCTCCTGTCCTCTCTCCATCCAACACCCTGACTGACCTTCCTCCTGCTCTCCCTGTCTGCCTCTTTTCTGGGCCAGGGCAATCCTTTTACCTGCTGTCTTTCTGTTCTTTTCTCCCTGCTCCCTGCTCCCATGCAGGGTTGATTTTTTCCCATGCAAAGCAACGAGTGGCACAGCCCTGCCAGGGTGAGAGGCACTGGCCAGGGCACTGTGTTCTCCCCATACCAACACCTCCATGCCTACCACACACTCCTCACTCTGTGCCTCACCTCCTTTCAACTCTCTCACATGCATCATTCAAAAGCCATAACATTATTGGGCATAAAATATTTACTTAACTGAGCTTTTTGCAAATATTCCCCTCCATTATTTTCCCTCCTTTTGGGAGCAGACACTGCTTCTCCTGTGCTCTCAAATGGCTTCTCTTAAATAATACAACAAGAACATGTGAACACCCAGTAGCCTTTTCCATTCTCCTGAAATACCGATAAATATAACGGTGTCACCAATCCATTACAGCCACACCAGGGCTGTGCTCAGGAACACCCAGCAGCACAGGCCTTGCCTGTGGAATCACCTCACTTGGGGGAGTGGGACAGGCAGGGAAGGTGCTTAGGGAGGGAGCAGAAATACAGGAAAAGGTCTGACATGATGCAGAGTATTAATATTAATACAGAAATGTTCCTTTCAGAAGGGACAGCTGAAGCTTGTCAGAGGGAGTGTAGGAACGAGCACTCCCAGCCTCATTTCTATTAGGGTGGTGGGACAAATACTTAAATCAAAATTCTCTCCAGCAGGGAAGTGGCTGGTTCTGGGGAGGCCAGGCTGGGGCACGGGGTGCCAAGGGATGTGTCCCAGCTGGGTGGGACATGGGGTGGCAGGGACATATCTTGCTGCAGACACCTCCTAAAGGACAGGATATGGAATTTTAGAAGCTCGAGAAAGCCAGGGAGGGAAGGTGTTATTCTGAAAATGGAGCAGCTAATGCAGGATGGATGTATTAGCAGTGGTCAAGTGGTGATGGAATGCCAGGTCTGACACAGGGAGGGCTTGGGCAGAGCAACTAGAGGAGCTCAGGCAGGTTCTGGGAGCCTGGGCCAGGGTCTTGGTCTGCTCCCTCTGAGCTGGGACCCCTTCAGCTGCTGCCAGCCTGGCATCTGATCTTATCCTGGGTGGAAGGGTGGATGCTGGGGCTGAGTATGGCCCCATGGATGGTGGGCAGGAGCTGCAGCTGGGGCCGGGCTGGTGCAGCCCAGCACACACAACCCTGCTGCTCTGTCACATCCTCTCCCGCAGGAATCAGCTGTGAGCATCCCTGGCCCTGCCTGGCTCTGGGCTGGGGATGGTGTCAGCTCTCTCCGGCTTGGGACGTGCTTCTGTGTCACCAAGCAACGTTTAAGTGTTTCCCTGTTACAGGCAAGCGAACAGCCCTTTCTTTCCCTGTAATGCTGGCAAATCCCCGCTCCTGCAGAGCCGCTAATTGATTTCCCTTCCCGGCGCTGCCGGCCGTGGCTGCGCTCACACCCTCCTGCCCGCACTCTCCCTGCCTGCGCTCCCGTCAGAGCCCGCGACAGCCTGATCCTGAAATTATTGATAAACACTCATTGGGGCTGGAGCCTGGGAAATTGCCAGCAACCCCAGCGGGTTTCTCTCTTGCCAGCATCATTTTTCTTGATGACAGCATGTTCCGAACTTGGGCAGGGAGGGGGCAGGGCCGCCTGGTAACTTTTTTTTCGGTTTTATGCATCGGTGGTTTTGAAAGATCCCTGCAAAAAGGAGTGGAGAGGCTGGGGAGCCAGTTATCTCTGCCCTCCAGCCTGGCCCCGCAGAGCCCTGCGTTAGGCTGGATTCTGCTTCGAGCTCTGCCCTCACAGATCAGCCCTGCTCCTCCATCCCATTCAGTGCCTCTCCAGGCTCTGGAATTCTTGATTCAAACCTCAGGGTTTTCTGTTTCTTATTCCAAATCTCCTGCTCCTGCAGACTGTTCCCGTGTGCCATGGCATCCACACAGGCAAGGACATTGGGCATGGTCTGAGCAGGGAAAGGAGCCACATGGGCACAGCAGGGTGGTCAGGATATCCCTCTCCAGAACCAGGACAGTCCTTGTTGCCATGGAGCCTGGTTCTGTCTGCCCTCCCAGAGGACAAAAATCCCCTCTCACACCTTCTACAGCCGGTCTGATCCCAACCAGCCCGTGGAACTCTGTCCCAGCTCACACAGCACATACAAATGCACACTGTGTGTTGGGTCTCTCACTGTAGCTCATTCTGCAGCTTGGAGCATTTTTCTCTCCACGAGTTCTGCTAATTAGTGGGAGGTTGTGGATCAGGAACAGAGGGAAATGTCCTTCTGTGGTTCTGGCACTAGAAATAATTGAGCCATTTTTCACCTATGGCCAATCTAATTCTGTCCACATCTTGATTTTTCTCTTAATAGCTCGGGGATGCTGTTGGCAGCCATGGGATTCACAGCCATGTCTGGAGCTTTTCAGTAATCACCTGGATTTTGTGCTCTCTTGCTGACTGGTCACTTGTTTCTTCTTAGTTTGTGCTTCAGCTCCTCCAGGGATGGGAAGGAGCTTGTTTTAGTCAAGCTGCATTTGCCTCTGCACCAATATTGCCCAGGCCCTTTCCTGGCCAGCAGTGCAGGACAAAGCACCTGATGCAGCTCCTCTGTGGTCGGCAAACATTTCTGGAACCATCACCAGGGTCTGGGCCGTTCCCCTTCCCATCCTGCCCTGATTGCAGGCAGTGCTTCCAGCACCCTGGGCTCTCCACACCCTTCCCTCAGCACACAGGGCATGTCCTGTGGTGGATGAGCTGGGCAAGGAGGGACAGCAGCTCATTGAGCTCGCACTGTGTGGGAAGCAGCCCCAGTCCTGCTGCTCCCCCAGTGCACAGCTCACCCCAGGGCTGTGGGACGGGAGGGTTCCAGCCCATTGCCTCTGGATGGGGGGCCAGCAGAGACCTGGGCATGGGCATCGCTGTGGCTCGGGCTGGCTCCACCGATGTGGCTGATCCATCTCAGTGCCCAGTGAGCACATTCTGGCACACCCTGGAACTCCCAAACCAGCAAACACCCCACTGCACCTCTCATGGAAATTAGGAAGTCTCTTCAGGGTCCCCTCAGTGCAGGTTCCCAGTGGTCTGTACAGCAGAGAGCAGCTCTCAGGAGGTGGCCAGGGCTCTGGGGGCACCCACTGTCCCCCCACGTGGGCACTGTGCTGTGCTGGTGCCACGGTTTGCCGTGTCAGCCACTGGCCAGCCCGGGAAAGTGAAGATGTTCACAGCAAACTGAAAGGTGTAATTTATCACTGCTGGTCCCCAGAGGCTCAGGGCCTGTCAGGCACCAAAAAATTCCATCCATCATAGTGGGGGAGTGAGCTGCCTCTTTTCCTTTTGGTGGGTTTCTTTGCCATTTTATTTCTCTGTGAGTGCTGGAGCTGTGAGGGGCAGTGGTGGGGCTGGGAAGGGCAGCAGCCTGAGGGCTGGCCCTGGGCACAGGGGCCTGGGGCTGCTGTGCTCTAGGGAGGGATGATGCTGCTTGCCTTCCTTCCCATGCGTTATGGAAACCTCTCCCCTTTGCCACACATTTTGGGGGGCTGTGGCCTGTGCGAGGAGGTCTCCAGCTTCTAAACAAAGAAGGGGCTCAGTTGTCCCCCCCAGCTTACCCCTAACTCCCCCATTTGTCCCTGTCTGTCCGTAGGTGTGTGTGCACCTGTGTGCAGATCTGATTGTTTGCTTCTTTCCAACGTTTTCCTTTCCCAATGTTTATGGGCCATGGGATTGGAAGGGAAGCATTACTTAATTGCTGTCAGGCAAGGAGATGGGTTATAAAGTTGCCAAGGGAAAAAATAGCTCACTCTGGGGTAGATGCAGGGGAGCAGGGCTGGTGAGGAGAGGAGGTGGTGGAAGGCTGGGGGTGGGAAGAGATGAGTGGGGAGGCAGAACAAGAAAGGATTGGCAGGCAGGGAAGGAGCTGGCATGGGAAGGCAGCTGCTGGGGCAGCAGGAGCAAGGCCAGGTAGGGGTGTGCTGGACAAGGGTCAACCTCCCTTGTGGTTTCTGCTGTGTCCCCCAGGATGGTGGCATTTACCTCCTCATTCCATGAGTGGGACTGCTGGAGCACTTCACAGAGAGCAAATTGAGAGAAGGAATCTCTCCCTGTCCTCCCCAGTATCCCAGTCCATCCTCCCCAGTGCTGAGACTCGTGGCTGCCGCTGCTCCAGTTCCAGGCTCTTTGCTTGCAGCCCTCTTCATCTGCATCTCTTTTTTGTTTCCTTCATTATCTCCCCAGTCTAACCCTGCACCATGTCATCCTCATTGCACGGCTCCTCCCTCTCCCCAGTCACCACATTACTGCAGCAAGGACTCCCTTTCCCATCTTTTAGTCTCAGTGCCGTACATGAAAGCGCTCTGATGGCCATGGTGTGATAGCAAAGACAGAACTTAATTTCACAGCATTTTCATATAATACTCCATAAAACTGAGCAAATTTGCTGGAGTCCAAATCCATCTCATTATGCAGAGTCATGGGAAGGGAGCTTTTCCATTTGGGGCTTCGGTGCTCAGTGAGGGGATGGTACAGAAGAAGGGAAAAATAATTAATTAGGTGCTGCTCTGGATCTTTGATTCTGTGTCGCAAGGCACATTGAATAAATGCCTGGCTCATGAATAAACACTGCACCAAGCCCTGTTTGCCTGGCCCCACACAGAAAATTCTCAGTGAGGCTGAAGGTGTGTGTGGGGAGATCCTTGGCCTGAGTCTGTACCCCAGGGAGGAGGAGATGGAGCAGGGCAGGGAGAAGATGGACCATGGAGTGCTCACCTGGGCAGGGGAGCAAGAAGGCTTGAGGAAGCAGAAAGTGTGGCTTTACTCCTGGCATCCCCCAGTGCTGGCCAGAGCTCCCATGCCCTAATTGATGGTAGTGCTGCTGCCCAGGGCAGGACAGTGCAGGGCCAGGCAGGTGGATTAGAGTTGCAGCAGCCAAGGGAGAGGAGAGAGCTCACTTCACGTCGTGCTGTTAATTAATCTCTGAGCCAATGAGGATGCTCTCATCTGGTCTTTAGTTAATCCATAACCCAGAAATCCTCAAATTATGTCATTTGTTCAATACAGATGAAATTAATTATTCTGGGAAATAGGCAACAAGTTGCATTTCTGATGCCCCTTGTTGCATAATCAGATCTACAGCGAGCTTGGTGCAGCCGCAGTGGCAGCGGAGGGATCACCTGCAGCCAGCGTGAGACACTGAGCAGCATCTGATATAAACCTGTCACAGGCTGGGTCTCACCAAGAGCCACAGGCTGGCTCTTACTGGGAGCTGGGGAGGCAGGATTGCTGGTGGTGCAGAGCCTGGGCAGGGATGCAGATTCTGGGGAGCCTCCACCAAGGGTTTAACACCCCACCTTGGCTCGCTGCTGCATCCCTATTTATTGCCTCTTGTTGGGGTCACAGGTACAGTTTGCAGGGCTTCCTGGGGGACCCAGAGGGAGAGACAGCCCCCCTCCCAGCTATCCAAGAGTCTGTCCTCTTCCCCTGGGCTCTGTGCCTGCAGGACGTGTCCCTTCACCCTGTGACTTTGAGGCAGTGAAGGGAAGGTCCTCATCAGGATGGATCAGAAGAGCTGGGCACAGAATAACAGTGATTTACTCGTTATTGGAGTTATTGTGGGGAGGGAGCTCTGGGACGTGTGAGGCAAATGCGGCAGCAGTGGCTGCGGCAGCGCTGCGGGATGGGAGTGGGGGGCTGGCCTGGCTCTGGGGGGGCTCTGTGGAGGAGAGAGCAGGGCAGGCACTGCCTTTCTGCCAGCAGAGTTGGTGTTATCACCCAGATAAGTGAGGGCTGTACCCCTGTCCCCCTGGGTGAGGGAGCTCACCCACATCCCCACAGTGGCACTGGCACAGAAAGGGCTCAGTGCTGAGAACGCCCTGTCAGGGTGCAGCTGTGGCATGACAGGAGCTTGTTACAGTGCCAGCTGTCACTATGCCCCTGAAACCTCCAAATTCCTCTCTTTAGAGAGGGCTGTAGTCTGGAGGAGAGCCTTTCTTCCTGGGAAAATCCTCAGGGGTGTTTGCTGGAGCCTGTTTGGGGCAGCCTCTGTGTGCCAGCACAACCACGGATCTTATGGAGAGCACTCAAGGTGATTCCCAAAGGTGTTAAAGCCACACGCTCAGCCAGCTGTGCTCTCTGACCTTGCTGCTTTGATGTGCCAGAGGCCAGCAGCTCCAAGCATTCCACAGCACATCCCAGAAAGGCTTTAATGACAGGCCCCAGCCAGGAATGGGCTCTGGTGGCAGGACAAACCCCTGGGCTGGGCTGCCTGCACTGGGAGACCCCTGACCCCCTCTCCCTGGTCAGCTGGGGGTCTGTAAGGACTCCTTCCTGGAGGGAAAGCTTTACTATCAGTGGTTAAGGCAGATTCACACACAACTAAAATGGTAAGAGCTGTTGTAACAAAAAATCCATAGTGGTTGTTTGCTAAAATGGCTGTAATGAATTGAAAATATGACAAGCTGATCAAGGCAGCAACTGGGAGGCGTCAGGACCCTCAGCCTGGCTCTACAGCTCACCTGGGTCACCCGACATGGAGGAATCCTTTTGGAGACGAGAGAAACGTAATTTCACTCTGCCCTATCAATTTAAATAAATTACCTATTACATTAGCTGCACTTAAAATAAAGCAAGAAATCAATCCCCCTGCCTCGGCTACTCTCAAACCCTGGTGTGCACCACAAAACCTGTCATTGCCAGAGGTCCCCATCCAAGGAGAGCAGCAGAAGGGGTGGGACTGTGGGAGAACTGGGCTGTGCCTGGGGGGCAGCAGGGGGAGCAGAGCAGCAGAGATGCCCCTGAGGTACCTCACAGATCAGCTCCCACGAATGCCTGGCTTGCGTGGGCAGCCCAGTGCCAGCCTGGCAGCAGGGCTGAGGTCAGGCTGGCTGCTGGGATCTCCCCACACATCCCTGGTGATTGTCACCTCGGAGCACCCAAAGCTCTGGAGCAGGTGGATGGTTTGATGTTGGATCCCACTGCTCCCACCACCCTCTGTTTGCTTCTCTGAGTGGGTGAGCAGAAGCAGAACCCTGCCCACCAGACTGAGCAGGATGGAGACAGGGATGGGGACAAGAGGCAGGGATGGAGGCAGCAGAGATGGAGGCAGCAGACAGGCGGGAGGCAGTGACAGACACAGGAGGTAGGGGTGTGGGCAGGGACCCCTGTGGGGAGCTGGGCAGGGTGGGATCCCAGGAAGTGGGGCAGGATCCCTGGAAGGCAGGGCAGATTTCAGGAGCAGCCTTTCAGACACGGCTCTTCTTTTTTATTTTTTCCTGCTGAAACTGCCGCCTTGTGCAAAGCTGCTCGAGCTCCTCAGATAAATTAGCATCCAGGGGATTGTTTTCCTCTACATTTTGTGCAGTTGCATAAGAGGGAAGAACAGAGGAGCCCAAGGAGCAGATTGCTTTGCAGAAGCATGAAACAGCCGCAGCCAGCTCTCACGCCTCCAGCTGGATGAGGCTCTGCCATGGGAGCTGGATGTAGCTGGGTTCTCTGGGTCAGCATGGGCAGGGCAGGGGAACCAGAGACTCTACTGGTCATAGTTCCTCATGTCCCAGCTGTTCCCAGGCACCCTGGTTTGTGGGATGGCTGTGCCCAGCAGCAGCTGCAGAGCCCACAGGCAGCCTGGCCCCTGCCTCCTGCCCACTGCTGCTGGTCTCTGTCTCCTCTCTTGCTCAGAGGGGACTGAGAATCCCCATTGTAGGGAGTCCTGAGGAAGCTCCAGATACACTGATATGGGAGCTTTGAGGGCTTCCCAGTGGGTGCCATACCCAGCACAAAGAGGAGGAAGGTATCAGTATCCACTCAGCTGCCTCTCCATGACCTGACCCCATGGATTGTACTGATTCCCGTGTGAGGAGATGTGTGAAGCAATCGATGTACGATCAATGTAGCTCAGTCCTTTGAGATGAGATGGGGATGAGGGTTCATTTTAACCCTTCCCACCCCCCACTGTGGATTCTTGTGCTCCCCCAGGGCACAGGGGCTCCTGCTCAGGTCCCACTGGCCGGGCTGGGCTGTATGTCGCACTTCTGCCCATGGATAGACGAGTCCTGAAACACATTGTTCTCTGCTGAGCCTGAACCCATCCTGCTTGGCCTCTGCCTTTGGGTGACCTCCCTGGGAAATGTTCCTGTGCCTGGGCAATGGGAATGATGCCAATGGGCTCCTTGGGCAGTGTTGCTGTGCCATGACCTTTCCAGCCCTTCCCAGATGGGTCCAGTTCAGTGCAGGCTGGGCACAATCTCCCTACAATCCCCAGCATTATTGCTTCACCTTCCTGTAAAACTCCAGAGAGGAGCTGGGAATGAGCAGGACGGGGGGAAGATGGAAAGAAAAGGGGAGAAGGGGGAAGACCCAAGGAGGTTTAAACTTGGAGAAGGGTGAAGACACTTGTAGGGTGGGGGGAAAAGGAGGGAAGGGACTGCCAGGCTGCCGGGCACTGTGGGGATGCTCAGTGAGAGCAGCCAGGGTGGAGGCAAGAGCTGCAGAGCGCCAGGGGAGCACAGCTCTAAGTGCTTTCATAATTCTCAGCCAGAGTGATTTTCTGAGGCATAAGTGATGGAGGGAGATAGGATTATCTCACCAAAGGGACCAGCGAAATAATAAACATCCTCATCCAGCACGGCCCTGGTAAATGAGAGGGGCTGTAAGGGGGTGGGGGCAGCCACCCTCCCCACTGCCTGCTCTGAGTGCTGGGAGACCCCTCCAGTGGGCAGGAGACAACAAACTGGGTCTACTGGGAGAACCAGAGTGATGACAGGGTCCGAGGTGAGTGTGGTGGCCACAGACAGGGAGACACACTGCTGCTGCCAGGGGGCTGCCTGAGCTTGACAGGGATCTCCTCAGGATGCTGCAGGTCTGAAGGCACAAAAGTCCTCCCTGACTTTGTTAGGATGACAGACTGAGTCTCCTCAGCCGGCAGAGGCCCTTTAGCTGCATTAACAGGCTGAGATCTGATGGGAAAGATGAAATAACTCAGTCTCCTCCCCATCACTCACCTGAGACTCTGGCAGAATTGCCACAATTAGGAAAATTCACCTCGAGCTTCATCTGTAAAGGACCAAACCATGAAGAACGTTTGGCCCAGAGGGAAGCAGAGGAGGAATTTCAACTGCCTCTCATCTTTCATAATTTGCCTTCTCCAGCTCCTATCTTGGCAGCCCCAGTATTTTGCTTTGTCTCCTTCAGGTGACTAATCATTAGACTAATTAGTTGCTAATCAATGTTTAATTAAAATCTAGCTGTTAATTACTGGAGGTGGTACTGGAGGTTGGCTATGAAGTGTTATGGAAATATTTTTAAGGGCGGTTCGCAGGGAGCTGGCCCCTCTCCCTCTGCTCAGGGCTGTTCCAGGGTCCCCTCCCATGAGAGGCTGCTCTGGCCAGTGCAGCCCACCTGGAGCTGGCTCTGTCACCTGGGACCAGCCTGTGGTGTGGGTGGCTCCAGAGCATCCCTGATGCTTTCCTGTGCAGCAGCTGGGGGTGGAGGGGACTGGGCAGCTCTGGGCAGGGGATGGTGTGGGAGATGTCACTGGCCTTGGAGGGGAAACAGCCAAAGCAGGATCTCGGTGCCCTGCCTAGGGCTGCAAGCCCCTTGCTTTGGGATGCTGGTGAGCATCTGGCCAAAATACCAGTGCAGGGGTGTAGTTTGCATTCCTGTTCTCCCTGCTCAGCCTCTGCCTGTTCCCATAAACCCCTTTGAGATCTGAGGCCAGAAGAGATGGAGACAGAGACTTCATTACATGCAAGAGCTGTGAGGTTCTTCGTGCCCAGTCCATTGGAAAGCACCGTTAAATATTCCATCAGCAGTGGTATGTAGGTCACCCAGGTGTGTGCTGCCTCCAGGTACCAGCTCATTTCAGCCCTTGGTGGGGAGCCTGTGTCTGTCATTAACTCTGTGACGGCTTCTCCCTCTCTGTGTCCTTCAGAGTAGGAGCTGCCCATAGGACTGGGGGTTTTCTGCAAACCAGGGGGAGCTGCAGGGCTGGGGGTACCACATTTTGTTCAAGGGCTCTGAACCCCTTATAGATCCATATGGTGGGCACCTAGGAGAGGGGTCAGGGACCCCCATGGCTCCCATGCACAAGAGATGTGTCCCCATCTTGTGTCCCCTCCTTGGGGCTGTGCTGACCTGTGAGGACGGGTGCTTTGAGGGTGCTGTACACATGCCAGTGCCACCATTTACATTCTCCCTCTTGCATTCATTATTTCACTTTACTTGTCATTTTATGGCTCATTTTAATTTCTTGAGAGCAGACCTGCAGGATAACAAAGTGTGGTGCTGAAGAGGGTCCTGCTGCAGACACAGTGTCTCCATCCAGCCAGAGACACTGGAGTGCAGCTGAAGTGCCTGTGTCTGGGTCACACAGTGCCATGTCCATCACCTGGGGAGGAGCAGGGAGGCATTGCTGTGGCAGAGAATTTGAGTGGCTGAAGGGGCTGATGCTCAGACTTATGGGAGAGCCAGCTCCCTGTGTTCACCCTCGGCATATCCTTTCTCTCTCCCCTGAAAATAGGTCCCTCTTTGGGGACCCCTTTTTGGGACCCTGTGCCCAGCAGGGTCCCTGTCACCCAGGTGGCCTTTGCTGCAGGGCTCAGAGCAGCCCCAGAGCTCTGGACTGAGGCACTGGAGAGTCTCAGCCCTGATCAGGGTGATGTCCCTGTCCCAGCTGTACATGGGTGAAGTCTGTGCCTCCCTCCAGTCGTGGTCAGACTCGAGTCATTCCCCACCTCGAGTTCCTCTGCCTGAGAATGAGGTGGGTGCTGCAGAGATGGAGGAGGTAAATATCTGGGTGCACCTTGTCTTGTTCAATGCCACTGGATATGTTTTTTTGGGGGAAAAAAATGATCTTTTTTCCCCCTGCTAGTTAAGAGGAAGATGCTGACAGCAGCCTAGGGTTTGGGTGGTTCGGGTGGTGACAATGCAAAGAACAAGCTATGTTTAGAAATAATTGCTTTGTCTTTTGCAGAGGTATTAGTGCCTCCATGCTGGCAGCTACAGGAATTAACTGCAAGTTTTGGTGACACAAATACAGAAGCAAAATTATTGCTACTTATCATCACTTTCATGTATGAGAGGGGAAAGAGACGTTATCAGGGCAGAGAGATGGAAACAGGGAGCCAGAGGGGCTGGAGTTGGGGATCTCTAGCACAAGGCTGATGCATCCTTGGAGGAGCCCAGACCTGGTGGCTCCTGCTCCACTGAAGAGATGCTGGTTCTGCTGAGGGTCTGTACCCACACCTGGGACACAGTCACAGGGGACCAACAATGCTGAGGCCGAGGAATAGCAATCCTGCAGCTGGTTTGACCCAAAGGAAGAGGGATTGTGAGCAATGACGTGGCTGGATGGGATCTGGGACACGTGGGGTCCCCTGCCCTGAAGGGAGGTTTGGGGGGACTGGAGAGACCAGGCCCCATTGGCTGTTGTGGGGCTGGAGGGGCAGGTGGCTGGAACCCAGGGGTCATTGGGAAAGGATCCCTGGGCTTTCCTTAACAGCTGCAAGCGGAGTCTGACATTTGGTTCCAGAAACTCATTAACAGCCAAGGCAGGAGCCGGGTTGTAGGGGACAGAGTGGTTGTGGATGAGCGACTGCAGCAGCGTGGCTGGGCTGCATCAGGGAAACTGGCTGTGCTGAGGACATCACCCTGTGGTGTCACAGCCACTGCTCAGCATGGACAGCAGCCCTCCCAAGCCTCCCTTTGGGATGGGAGACTCCACCCACACGGGCAGGAAGGTGGCTGATGGCATCCCACCTCTCACTTGGCACGCTGCATGCCACCTGGCTCTCTCCCCCCTGGCACCCTGCTGCTTTAGGGACACAGTCCAGAGAGGGCACAGAGGTGGCTGCCTGTGGGACCAGGAGGGTCTTTGCAACCCTCCTGAAGAAGAAGCTGAGAAACTGGGAATACAGTGCATGGGAAAACACAATGCTGGGATCCTCCTGAAACACAGAAGGTGCTCCGAGCTGATCTGGGTGAGCAGCACCACAGGGATGCACAGCCAAGGGGAAGGTTCCCTGTGGCAAAGTTCTTTCCCTGGGTCCTGGTGTGGCCGATGAGGCTCCTCTTTGGATGGAGGAACAAACCAGGGGGATTTCAGAAGCGGCTCCTTTTTGGCTGTTCACACGGAACTAGATGACAGTGTCAGGTCACAAGCTGAAGTACCCACGGGATGCGGGTGCTCTCTGAGGAGCGGCAGCTCTGTGTGGAAGCAGCGGTGGATGGTAACAGGAGGATCCTCCCGCAGAGGAGCCAGCAGAGCCCCTTGGGAGGCTGCTCTCCGTGGATGGCGGAGCTGCTGCTCCCCCGGGAGCCCCCGAGGATGCGGCCGTGGCTCTGGTGATGCTCTGCTCTCCCGCTGTTTGTTTCTCCCCGGCTCCGGCAGCGCCGCTCCCGCTGGCACCGTCCTCCCCCGGCCCTGCCTGTCCCTCGGTGGCCAGCCTGCCTCTGAAAAGTAAAGCTGAATGTTGGGAAGGAACGGATCTCTGATGAAACAAGGCCATTCACGCTTTCAGATATTAAATTCCATGCAGAATATTAAATAATTTCCTCTTCAATGATCCCGGTAAATTTAATTAGCTCTTGCTCCCCCGATAGAGTTGTTTCTGCCATCCTGACGTGCGGATGCAGAGCAGAGTGAAGGGGAATGTCGCTGCCTTCCTGGGCCTCTCCAGTTCTCCACGTCATCCCCCTGCTTCAAGCCAAGGCTTCTTCAGAGAGAGATCCCAGCTCCAGCTGCCGTGGTGGGCAGGAGGGAGCTCGATGCAGAATCCCCTTCCTCTCAGGTCCAGCTCCTGCTGCTTGCCCCTGGGATAATTTCAGAAGCAGGTTTTGGAGCTGGGGTCAGATCAGCTGCGCTCAGGAGATGCCATGAGCTGCTCTGCCCAAAGGGAACAGGGGCTAGGGAGGAACCTGACAAAAATCAGCAGCATTTTGGGTGGTTGTCCAGGGCCTTTTCTGTGGCTGCTTGAGGTGTGAAGGCAGACTTGTTTTTTAAAGTTTTAGAATATCAGAACAAAGAGGGGAAAAAAATCCTCTTTGCGATGGAAGCGGCTAATAGTGGTTTATAAATGAGTCCCTGGCATGGTTCATTAACTGCCCTGACATATTGAGGGCTGGGAGCTGTGTGATACCAGCAAATCAATTCCGAATTTCATCTGAGAAAGAATGTGGGGAGGTTGGATCATGCAACATGTTACCAAACATTCCTTCTCAGCTGGAATGGAGCTGCTCCTCTCTCCCAGGGCTGCTCCCACCAGGCTGAGGTGCAGAACACAAAATAAATAAATAACCAAGGACCTCATTTACCAATGATTAATTTGCATAATTAGTGCTGTGTCAAATCACTTTATCAAGGTGCAAGGCATGCTCTGCTGAGGTGTTTGCATGGATGTCTTCTCAGGTTTCCCCAAGCTCACCTTATTTCACATTTAACAGTCTCCTAAGGATGTCACATTGGTGTCGATGGGATTTCATGGGGTTGAAGAGGATGTGAGAGCTGGGAGGGGGCTGTAGGGCCAAACCCCTGCCAGGCTTCCCATGCCCCATCCTGGTGCTGGAGAAATGCCCTTCCCTGGCATGTGTGGCAGTGGGTGGCTGTAGTCCCAGAGCTCAGGCCAATGCCAACTCCTTGTAAAGGGGCAGCAAAGTGATGGCTGAATCCTGGCTGCTCCATATTTACTTGCTGCTCACTGTGAGTGCTCCAGGAATGATTTGGGAAGGATCTCAGGGTGGACAGCCAGGACTAAGTCTTTGGCTGAAGGGTGATTTCTGTCAGTGAGTGCTGCTGATGCTACAGTGCCCACCTCTTGGCACTGGGGCAATCCCAGCAGTGGGGCTGGTGGTGCTTCCCCCATTCACCTCCTGCTCTGGGCAGGGACCTGAGGTCCGAGCACACAGGTGGCTTCAGGCTTGTTCCTTCCCCCAGAGCAGGGGAAGTGGCTGCAGAACAGCAGCAGGTGAAGTGTCCATCGATGCTGTAAATACATGGAATGTTCTAAAGCTTGCAGTGCTGCGGGCAGCCCCGGTGACATCCCTGCTCCTGCTCCCTGTAATGGATATCAGATTGTTCTCCCGATCTTGGCATTGTTTCAGTAATTGATTGATGCAGCACAATGTTCACTGATTTAATAAGTTTGTTAGTGTAATAGAGACTCAGGGTTTCGCTGTTAATGTGCAGTGACAATTGCATTGTAGATTTGCTCATTATGTTGCATAACTTAGATATGAAATCTATCGGAAATTATATTTAAAATAGCATTATTGCAGAGCCCATCACCGTGGCTCTCCCAGCTCCCTCCGCGGTGCTTTGCAGTCTGTGTGTCCATTCAGCTCCTCACCATGATTGTACATTCTGCTTTGGGTTTTTTGGGTCAGGGCATCTTCTACTTGCCAAAAAACAACGCTGGGTCCTGCCATGTCATCCCACTGTCTCCACTGTGGCCAAGGATGGTGCAGGTATCGGATGTTCTGGCAGCTCTCTGAGGAGATCTCCAGCTGGCACTGTCCCCAGGCTCTGCCTGCACCGGTGGGACTGGCACAGGCACTGGCACGAGCAGGTGAAGCTCCTGGCAGGGCCTGGCTTGAGCTCTTGGGGCTGTGTCTGAACTGAACACACTGCAAATATCCCCTTTTCAGGCAGAGTCGTGAGAAGGGGCTGGACACACTTTGGACACCTCAGAGTTGAGGGTCCCCGAGAGCTGTGCAGGAGGATGTGGAGGGGATGTTGCCTCCTTGTCTCTCTGGTACTGGGTGGCCTCTATTGCCTTGTGGAGATTCCAGGACTGGCTGCTTGGCACTGCCCTGACAGGGACACGATGCTCAGCCCCAGAGCCTGAGGGCATTCCCAGTGCTGGGGTTGTGCTATTCCACGCTGCAGCAGCTGCATTTAGGAAAAACCCCAGACAGAGCTGCAGCAGGTTTGTCATCTCTGTAGTCCAGCCATGGTTCTGAAGAGGAAAACTTCATGTTTCTTAGAGATAAAAACAAACCAGCAGCAGCAATTTAAACAACTCCAACTGCCTTCAAATGAAGCCCCTGATGGCAAATAGGCTGTGAAATCAGCTAAGAAAAAAAGGAAAAACCTATTTTTCACAGAGTAATATTTGTTCCCCTGGCTCACAAACAGCCTTGTGCTGTTTCCAACGCTGCCCTTCCTTCTGCTGCTGCTCTCACGCAGCCTCTGCCATTATCCCCCACCTGCTCCTCCTCCTCTGCCACGGCTGGCTTCCCAGACTTGCCCGCTCGGAGACCCCTGGGCAGGTTCCCCCAGTGGGTTCCTCTCTGGGTGCTTCCCTGCTCAGGAGCCCTGTATGGATGCTGGGTTTGGGCCTTCTCCAGCAGGTTGCTTAGCAATCCCAGCATCGTATGATCCCAGCATCCTGCTGCCACATCGTTGCCTCTCTGCTGCTCTGCACGCACATCTCCCTCTCACACGGCTGCACCTCCAGGCCGGGGACCAGTTTGCGTTTCTAGGAATGGATGTCAGCCAGGACCCGGCTCGAAGGGAAGATTTTGCAGAGCTGAGCTCTCCTGCATTCCCCGCTCCTCATTCTCCAAATCTGCTGCCTAAAGCATCTTCAGCCCCAGTGAAGCGTGAGGAAGTGGCACAGCGGGGCAGAGCTGGGAGCAGGCCTGGCTGAGCGCTGCCTTTGTCGGGAGAACAAGGGCTGCTGTGCTCGGCACTGGGGCTGCTGCAGCCCCGAGGGCTAAAAATATACCCGTGGATCATACAAAATAGATGTGGGGATGGGAGAGGCGCAGTCTGTGCTTTCATAGTCCTCACTCACGTTGTGGCTCCTCATAACCCTGATGGTTTTCTCTGGAGTGTTCCTCAGAACCCTCTGGAGGGGAGGGGAAGCAGTGCCTGTTTTGGGGGGCTGTGGGTGAGTTCTGCAGGAGATTGAGAACATCTCAGAGATGACCCTGTGCTAAGCTTGTGGAAAATAACTGCTGGCTCAAGCAGACTTGTAGGTATTCAGATATTTCTCAGGAAATAGAACTTGAGAGGCTTCACCACAGTATTAACTACTGGGAACTACGAATAAATAATTTCAGCTGGAAAAAGGTGCTGAGCAGGTCGCTGTCACTGCATTGTGTCATCCCCTGGGCTGGGGGGGGGCTCAGGGAGGCTCAGCCACCCAGTACAAGGGACCTGCTGCTGGAACAGCCACCGCTCATGGCTCTTTCCGCGATGGGATCCCCTGGTAGTGAGCGCAGGAAAAGGCAGAGAAGGACCCCTGGCAGCTCGGGGTCTGCACAGCCCAATAGCGCAGATCGGCGCTGCTCCGCCGGCTTCCCGGGGGAGGAGGCGAGCAGCAGGAAAACGGGAGAGATCTGGGAATGCCAGAGGTCTGCTCTTGCATAACAGCCCAGGAAGCTTCCAGCTGCCGTGGGAATGCCCGGATCACTGCCCAGAGGTCCTTAAATGGGATTGAAAGGGAAGGAAGGGTAAGGGGCCGAGACAGGCACCACGGAGCTATTAGTGAGTCTGGAGGATGCCACAAGCCCACATCCTGCGGGCTCCCGGCATTGCCTTGGGTTTCCCAGTGTTTGCAGTGAGGAATGGAAATTCCCTTCCCCGCTGCCGTCCTGCGAGGCGCTGAAGTGGGTCTGGGCATCTCCCCCAGCGCCCGGGTGGATGCAGAGTGATGGAATCAGTGTCCCCGGTCCGGGGTGTCAGTTGTCTCTGCTCCTCGCCAGCCGCGGGGCCGCAGTGCCCGGTGCTGCTGAGCGCAGGGAGGGATGGGGAGAGACCCCCGGGGCAGCCTCTGTCCCCCCGCGGGCAGCAGCCCCACAGTCACAGCTCCGCTCCCGGCCGCGGCCGCTGCCGGAGCTTCATTTTTGGGAGAGAAACACAAAACCCGGCGGTTTTCCCGGCGCAGCGGTGGGAGCGTGTGGAGCGGGGGAGCGGCGGCACCGGGACCCCCTCTGGGCGTTCGNCACGGAGACCCCGGCCTGGAGACCCCGACCCTCCGGCGGGCTGCCCCGGTGGCCGCTGCTCGGGAGATGCCGCTCGGCCGGCGCGGACCCGCGGCCGCCCTGCGCCGTCGCGGCGGGGGCCTCTGAGCCCGTGAG
>WBMV01004557.1:65507-166671 GCA_013396655.1 Campylorhamphus procurvoides
CACCGGGAGCCCCACCGGGAGCCCCACCGGGAGCCACCTCGGCAGCCCCGCGGCGGCGCTACCGGAGCGTATCCCGGGGGAAGGAGGAAGGGAGGCGGCGGCGGCAGCGCCCACCCCGCACCGGGCGGCACCCGGTGTGCTCCGGGACGCGGCTCCTCCCGGGGGCCCGAGAGGGTCTGGTGGCTGAGCCGGTCCGGTCCGGCGGCAGCGTGGAATGTACAAGGGGCCGCTATTAAGTTTGCGTTCGTAAGGGATGTCTTAATTAAGACATGCTCTTAATAGGAACATGGCGCTAATTATCGTCACAGCCTCCGTATGAAGGTAAATTGTAGGAAAAAGTTGGGTAGGGTGAAGTGGACTCTGGATTAATGGCATGGATGAAGGAGGGGGAAGAAAAGGGTCCTGCTTGGTCTGGGCGAGCAGTGAGGCAGAGCCAGGAGAGCGAGGCAGCTCTCCGTGGGTTTTTCTTCTCCCGAATTCCTGTCTCCAGGAATTCCATTGCAAGACAAGCTCGCTGTTGTGGCATGTGCAGGGCTTGTGCGGCGGGAGACGTGGATGGATGGCGAAGGCCCTTGGGGGTCACCTGGGTGATGCGTGTGTTGTGTGTAAATGCCCAGCGCCATTATCCGTGTCGAGATGCCAAGCGCCGTTCTCCAGCCGCTCTCCCGGTGCCCGGGGCTGTGCGTGCCAGGAGGCTGCCCGGCACACACCGCTCACAGCATCGCTCACAGCATCGCCTCCAAACGCGTCAGGGCAGAGCTGAAGTAAAACAGCCTCGGCGTGCGGGGCCAGGCCAAGGTGCGGGGCAGGTCCTGCTCGGGCAGGAGGTGTCCGGAGCCAGGGGCACGGACCTGTCCCTCGGGCCGGAGCAGCCTGGCAGGGCACTGGCAGCGTCTGTGTGTGCAGGTGGAGGCATGGGGGGAGCAGGGATTTCTGGGCTTCCCACTCCAGTGAGCGTGACATTAACAACCCCGGCTATTTTCGGCTGCCTTTGGGGAAGGTTTGGCACTCACTCACTGCCTGGCATTGGGGCAGGGCAGCTCCGGCCACCAGGTTCTGTCCTGGGGCACAGCCCAGGATGGATGCAGGTTACCATGTGCTGGAAGAGGCTGCAAGGCCAGGGAATACCTTTCCTTTCTAATTGTGCCCATCCGTCTCTGGGATGTTTAGGGCTCATGGTTCATCTCTCGGCATTTTGGGGGTGTATCCTGCTGCCCGGTGTCATTTGCATCCCCAGAGCCAGAGGCCTGGCCATGCTTGGTGCTGCACAGACATGAAGGCACTCTGCTTCCCAAACACCTTCTTTCTTTCAGGCTGGAATGGTTGAAGCATGATAAAGCCTCACAAAACAAGAAATTAAGGCTGTTTTTCTGGATAACAGATGGAGCAAGAGCCTAGAGTTGATCATTTTCAGGGCGGGCTGATGGCAGTGGCTGGGACTGGCAGGACCTGGCTGTTGGTGTTTCTGGCTCCGGGAAGCGGTACCGAGGCTCTGCTTGAAATTTCACGGAAAATACGGAAGGATGTTTTTTCCCCCTCTCCTTTGAAGTGTTCTGTGGGATTGTTCAGCACCACGGAGAGCCCTGGCAAAGGGCACAGCCGTGGCTGCAGCCGCAGGTGAACCTCTGCCGGGCTTGCACGAGTTGCTTTTGGGAACAGGGGACTGGGAAGCCCCTGGCCCAGCAGTGGCAGCTCTTGCTCCTTCCTGGCAGTGGGGGCACCGTGTGGGGACAGACGTCACTGAACTGAGCACTGAAGGAGCGGACTCGAAGGTTTTAGGATGTTTTAGGATACTCATCCTTGCTGTGTGTGATACTGCCTTTGGGGAACTGTTTCCTCCGGCTTTCCTCCCCCAGACCTGACCAGTCATGCATGCTCTGTACATTCCCACCTCACACAGTCCCTCTGTGGCAAGGGCTGGGATTTTTCCCTTTCCCAGTTGCACTGTTTCTCCATCTCCCATCACTAGAATATGTCGTCCTGAATTATCAGGGTGACATCCCAAGCACTGGGATGGCTGAGCAGCTTGTGCTGGTGGCAGATCCTGTCCCTCCACGCAGCGGCTGCTGCTTGGCCCCCATGCCCTGCACAACAGGATTCCTCTTTTCCACTGGGGATGGGATGGAATGGGATGGTTTAGCTCCTTTGCCACAAGAGCTGGAGGGGAGTGTGGAAGTGAGGGTTGAGCACATGACAGCTGGCTCTGGGCACTCATGGGGCTGTGAGGGTCCCCATCAGTCCCACTCTGGAGCAGCTCATCAGCACAGGCCGATTCACTCCTTGGGTACATAAATAAAGGCTTTCAGTTGTGCATCTCCTGAATTAGTTTGTCGGCACAGTTCTCAGCTGCTCAGCTGACGGTGGATAAATCCCTCTGAAGGTTATTGAGATAATAAAAGGCATGAGGGAAGTTCCGTAATTTATTTGAGTTTCCTTTTAATTTACAGCCTTACGGGGTGAGAGCTCTGTGGATAGTGAGTCCTTATGGCTGATCTGCTCTTTTCCAAAGGACGTGGCAGAGGAAGAGGAGCTGGAGGGGAGGTTTGAGCCAGGGGGAGGTGAGAGGATTGTGCTGGACATGCTGCAGCCATGGAGCTGTGGCCAAAGCCATGTGGTGCCGGGAGCCTGGAGCTCCTTGGGCATCACTGCAGAGCTGCTGCCAGCCAAGAGCTCTTCCATCAGGATGTTCCATCCCTGGCTGGGCTGGGATGCTCAGCACTACCGACAGCAGCTTCTCCTTCCTCTCTCCTCTTGCCATAGAGGCAGCAGCTGCTGTTGGTGCCGTTCCAGGGCTTTCTGCTGGAATCGTTTGAGGTATTTTGGGATGTACGTTCCTGCAAATTAATTGACAGGCTGAGATACCAGATGAGGAAGCAAAATCGTCTTCTCTGTTATTTCATTAGTTATTGAGATTACAGTTGTTTTGAACCTCTAATAAATCAGTCTGAAGGCAGCTCTCCCTTCACTCTGATCGCACACGGGTGCTCCAGGCATCCTTGTCTCTTCCCGACCAGACAAGATTGAATTTCTAACAGATAGAAACGACCACAGGAGTGTGGGATTCCTTTTCATGTTCTATTTTGTGCTGTGGATATGCCCTCCCTCCCCTTGCTGCCAGGCATGGCTTGTCCTGCTCAGAAACTGAACCTGGTTCTTCTTCTGTGAGCTGCCTGGGTAGCAAGTGGCTCTGGAGCTCAATCCCTGCTGTCTTTGTTGCTTAGGGAGGGTCAAGGGCTGGGAGGATGGATCCTGAGCAGGAGGAAGGGCATTAAGAAGGTTTGCTTGATGGGAAAAGGTGTTTTCTTGCAGTGTTTTGCTGTTGGTTTTCCCAAGTGTGGAAGGAAGCACATGCTCACATGGGCCCTGCCAGGCTGCCTGTGTTCCCCCTGGTAAAATGAAAAAAAGGAAAAAAAAAAGGCTCTTTTGGAATCTGAGCTCATTCTGCTGTGGGGGGTGTGAAATGCTGTCCCAGGCTTGGGGGTGGTGACTGCTGAGCCCCTCCAGTTCCCTCCTCTCCTGGGTGTGCCACAGTCCCAGTGTGCTCCCCTGTGCTCAGCTCTGCCTGGGCAGGAGATGGGGGGAAAATAGGATTTACAGATATAAGAGGCCTTGGGCACAGTGGAATTTGAGTGGAACCACTGCTGCTCCCTCTGGGCAGTCTGGTTTTCTGAACTGGGAATCTGGGCAGTGGCCTGAGAGCTGTAACCTGCCAAAATCATCCAGAGGGACCTGTGAGCAGGGTGAGCATCCAGAGAAACAGGGCGATTAAAGCTGAGGAAGGCACTGCAACTGGAATTTATGGAAGTGATAAACCAACTTTTGACAACAGCCTCAGCTCCCGCCAGCTCCTCCGCAGCAAGAGAGAATATTTTCCTCCTCTTGGATCGATAAACAATTAATTCTAAAGCAGAAGCTGGAGCAAAAGGGAGAGTTTTCCAGGCTTCTAAACTCTTAATCAAGCTCTGGGTGAAATACAGATGTGAGAGTCTGAGACCTGCTGATAAAATCTTGACCTTGATAAGGGGTTCCTCAGTTCCTGGACCACTGATGATACTTCCTTGGCTGAATAAATCCTCTTGTAAATATAGAACTTTTTCCCAGATATTTATGCTTCTGATGTGTTTTAATGTAGCTTTACTTAATAATCTGCTTCAAAATGCTGAATTTCCCTCCACATTTTAATTGAATTCTAATTTCCATTCAAAATCAGCTTAAATTAAATGAGTTTAGTAAATAATACTTGTAATTCACTAACTCTTACCATAAGCTGTGAAAATAAAGACTCCAAACAACCCTTTAAAGCTGCTTGCAGTGCAGCCCTCTCTGTGACAGAAACCCCAGCATCCTTTGGCTAAATGTGATGGTTTTGGGATTGGTGCCCAGCTGGGCTCAGGCGCTCTTAGTGCTGTGTTTTTTGGGGCTCAGGCTATATAGGGGCAGGCAAGGGGAGTTGGGGGGTGACAGCACTGCTGTTCCTTGTCTGCAGGTTTGGGAGGCTCCTGGTCACTGCTGACAAACCTTTGGCTCTGGCAGATCCTCCAGAAGCCTTTGCTGCTGTGACTGATGGAAATGGGGGTTTTAAAAGAACTTGAGCAGGGGTCCAACCTGCTGATGCGTGTGTGCTCACAGGTCTCAGGTGCACACAAGCATGGTCTGTTTGTAGGCTGGGAGAGTCTTTTTGCTCTCTGGAAGTTATTAGAATTGTCCAAGAGTCTGTTTTGCAGGAAAAAAAGATTAAGGATCTATCAGGACCTGTGCTTCAGGTTCTGGGCAGTGAAGGCATCTCTGCTGCTGCACTGTAGCAGGGAGTGAGGGGCAAGTGCTGGGGTCAGACTCTAGTTTGGCTGCTTTCTGGCACAGGGATGGTGACCCCCGAGGTGGGGGTGTCACTGTCCTGATGCCTTAGCCCCGATCTGGAGGGGTCACGACTGAGAGCTCCCATGTCCAAGTGTTCAGCATGTGTGGGTGGTGGACAGCACTGGAGAGCATCACCCTGAATGGAGGAGTCTGCAGGTAGCCCAGGGCATCTGCTGCAGCTGCCTGGTTCCAGGATACAGCCCCAGGAATGGGATGCTCCCTTGGGCAGCGCTGTGGTGGGTGGCAGTGAGCTGGCATGGCGTGGTGTGGCAGCAGCACTGCTGGGGCTCTCCCTGTGTGACAGCAGAGTTTGGGATGCAGCCACCAGATGAGCCATGAGCAGGCAGGTACTGCCCAGGAAGGTTCTCATCAGCAGATCCATCTGGGAAGGTGCTTCATGGGCTATGCAAATTCTGGCATGGAGAGGGGCTGAAATTGTTCCACACATAGCTAGGGTTTTTTTAAGTAAAGCTCCCTCCAGTATATTGCAGGAGTAATTAGGAATCCTGAGCTGGTTGGATCTCGATCTTTATAGCAACACAGCTGATAAAGCATGATTCAGGGACCTCGTTAGCTTTTTTTAAAGAAGTTTTTATTTAACTTCCGTGAAGTTGCCATGGTTACCCCTGTGCATGGCTTCCCTGCCTCTCCTGCCTTGAGTGCAGCTGCCAGTTCTGAGAATTAAACATCTACATTTGGAGCAGCCACGGCCTCCCCTCCGCCACCATCCTGGGGTTCAGGGACCTCGAACCTTTGCCCACCCCAGAAAAGGCATTTCCAGCTCCTGTGCTTGAGCTGTGTGACATGCTAAAGGCCAGTCTGGGTTGCCCAAGAGCTGTCCTCTGATGCAGGCAGGGAAGGGGCTGCTCCACTGATGCCATCGGTGACAGGTGAACTGGCTCAGCAGCACCAGGGATTCCTGTGATGTGCCACAGTTGTGCACTGCTGTGCACGGGCATAGCCTGGGATGCTCCCACGGCATAACACAAACCTCCTGTGCAGCACAGGAGTCTCCGGGGCTGCCTGCCCAGTCCCAGTGGGATGGGAAGGGCGATGGGAGTCACTGGGAGCAGGGACCAGTGCCCTGAGTTCCATCTCACTCTGTGATTTGGCTGACAGGACCTCACTGTCCAGGAGCCGGTGAAGGCAGGGTGTTTAATGAGTCCCAAACCAGTCCCCTGCCAATCCCGTGAACGCAGGCACAGGGAGCCAAGGGGGGGTATGAGATCAGCCCATTTCCATGATGATGGCCATGACATAAGACACCAACAGAGATGGTTTGTGATAACATCTTGAGCCAGGCAAACCGCAGAGCCTGGGGAGCCAGGGAGTCAGCAGCCCACCCACCTCAGTTCTGGGTGCTGGAGGGATGCTGGAGCCTCCAGAAGGGACAAGGGACATTCGAGCAGCTGTTGGGTGGGAAGATGAAACCGTGTTGCCTCCCTCCTGCCAGAGCAGGGCTGTGATCTCTGCTGGCAGGAGCACCAGGGCTGTTGATGCTTGGCACTGCAGCTGCCCCTCTTCCCGGCTCTGCTTCCCATCCCGGGCAGGTAATGGGGACCCTGTGCTGGGCTGGCAGTGGCAGCCATCTGTCCAGGCAGGGCTGGACTCTGTCCTCATTCTGTCAAAGTTTTGTCAAGTTCCCCCCACCCCCCCGGCTCCTTTCGGTGTTTTCAGCAGTGGAGGGTGGGAGGGTGCGTGGGAAGTGAAGCTGCACCAGAAATAATCCTGCGCGTCCGGGGTGCGAGCGGCGCAAAGGGAAGGCTCCGCTCCCCCGGCCCCGCCGCTGCTCGCCGGGGTCACAAAGTCCTCAGGATGAAGGGAGCAGCTTTTATTTGTTTGTCTCCCCTGTATTCCTCCTCCTCCGTTCCTTTATTTCTCTTTTCCTTTCTCCGTTTTCCTTACCGATGAAAGATATTCTTGCGGTGTCAAGGCAATGTGACCTGGTTCTGTAATAAAGAGGAGGCTTATTAGAATTAAAGCCCAACAGTGTTAAAAAAGCAATCTTTGCAAGATTGAGGCCATGAGGGAATTGTAAATTCTCAGCAAAGACCTCATTTAAAGACTGGGATGAAAACACATGCGCACGCACGCACTGAGGCCTGGCACCGCCAGGGCATGTCTGGTTCGAGGAGAATTTGGGCAAGGACGAGGGATTTGAGCAGCGCTCAGGTCCTCCTGGCTTTGCCTGGGATCCTCCTGTTGGATAGGCACGGTGGTGGCTGTGCTGGCTCAGTGAATATCCCTGGAGTTTGGATCTGTTTTCCCTGTTCCTCTGGGGACACCCTCCCCACAGCCCCCCCTCTGCTGCATCCCCACTCAGCCCTCCCGGCGTGCCACCCACCCACTGCAGGGTGGGAGTGATGGCACCTCCCTCGTGACTCAGGCTGCCTGGGCTCCCCAGTGACTCCCCAGTGACTCCCCAGTCCAGCACGGGCTCTCCCAGTTTCTCCCTGCAGAGCTTTCCCTCGGGGTGCCGGAGCTGGTGGAGGGAGCCGGGATGGGGTGTCCCTCCCTGGATTGAGCCATGCTGGCCCTGTGGACCCCCTGCCCCAGGGCTGGTGGTGTGTGCTCTGTGCCAGGGGTGCCCCTGCACATTTGGGCAGGGCTTGCAGCGGCTCCCGGGGCTCTGCAGGGCAGATGGTGCCGTGGCGTGGCTGTGGCTTTGGCCTCACCATGCACAGAGCACTTCTCCCTTCCACCTGACCTTTTCTCGGTGCCCAGGGAGCAGCCGAGTGCATGCAATGCTGGGGAGAAGGGCTGAGGTGGGCACCAGCTGAAGGGACCCCATTGTCTTCTCTCCCTCCTCTTCCTCCTGTTTTCTGTGACTGCATCCCCCTGGCTGTGGGGAGCGAGCACAGAGCAGTAGAGCTGTCAGAAGGGCCCGGAGCCCCCGCTGTCAGTGGAGGAGTGGTCCCCGCTGGTCCCCGTGGTGGTCTGTTGTCATGATTTGCTGTTATCTGTGTAATTAGAGAGCTGGCTCTCCTGGCGGGGGCTCGATGGCCGCTCCAGCCCTGAGTGCTGTGCACACCTGCGGTGCAGTGGAATGAGGAGATCTCGAGCAGCACAGGGAGGGCTGACACGTGAGCCTTCAGCAGCTCCTGGCCTCAGTTCAGGCTGCAGGAACCTGTGCTGTCCAGCTGCGGGCAGGGGGCTGTGGTGGCTGGGGACACATGGGCTCACACTCAGTGTGGGGGTCTCAGTGATGCAGATGCTTAGAGCCATAAGAGCCAATGGCCTGAGCCTGGTGCTCCAGGGAAAGACCTGCCTCCTCCATGGCTTTGTATCCTGGTACCTGCAGACCCAGCTGTGCTGCAGGGACAAACACACGTCCCAGGATCCTGTCAGTGGGACACCAAAGGGTGTTTTCTCCCAGGTCTCTCTCTGGCACAGAGGGACAGACAGGGCTGGCCGTGCTCTGCTCCCAGTATGGATGGTGGCAGTTCAGCTGTCGCCTTTGCTGTCACTCCTGCTCCAGGATATTTATAGCAAGCCGGAGCCATGCCCAGCTCTGCTGCCCTGCACTGCTGCTCCTTGGTGCTTCTGCACCTTGCCAGGGGGTCTCTTCGAGGGGCACATCCCTACCCTGCTGCCTCTGGCCCAGAGGAAGACAACGCCAGTGCTGCCACCTCTCCCTAACGTGCTGTTCATTTAATGTCTTGTCCAGGAGCCTTTCCTGCAGGATAAATGGCCTTTCCATCCGGAGCCTGTGTGAGTTACTCTGATGTTTTGCTCCTGAGTAGATGTGTGTAGAAGAGCTGGGTATTGGATTGGTGAGAGACAAGAGAAGCAATCTCTGGGAGGCCATCAATTTGGATTAGGCTTTGTGGACTGGGATAGAGGGTAATCACCATCCTTCATTTCGGAGAGGTAAGAAACAAGTCAGCTTCTTTATGGATCATTATAGCTGCAGCAGGAATTGCTTCCACCCTGGCTGTGGCACAGATCCCCACTGGGCACAGAACGTGGAGGAGGGTGTAAAGCTGAAGGAGGAATCTGGCTGCAGCTTCAGAGGTGTGAGCCAGACCCTGGCCTTGCCGTGGAGCTGGGCACTGCCTCCATGTTCCTTCCTGATGAGATGGCTGTGCCAGGGGTACTGTGTCCCTGCCTCCTCCCACTTCGGGTGCTGGGTGCCTGAGTGGGAGTCGAAGGACCAAATGCTCCCTGATCCCCAGGAAATGGGGTTTGGATCTGTCTGGAAGTGGGATCATACCCGTTCCCCCCACCGTGCTGCCAGCCCCGGCTGGGCTTCCTCCAGTTGTGTCTGCCGGTGCTGACTGCTTGGTGGGTGTTGGAGTTGCTTGTTGACCAGACCTCAGTATCATTCCCTGGCACAGCACTGTGACAGAAGGACCAGCCACTGCCCAGCTCCATTGGCATTGCATTCCCCCATCCCAGCCCTGGCAGGGGTACTGTAGGCACAGCATGGTGCTGTTCCAGACTCGGTGAGGGGCTCAGCTCTGGTGGTGCCGCATCCCCTGCCCCACTCGGCGTGGCAGGAGCTGCAGCATTCCCAGCCCGCTGACAGCAGCGCTCCCAGGCATCCTCCTCCTGCCGCCCGCACACACCCACGCACAGCAGCGATGAAAGGCACAGCCCGTAAACAGGGGAGAGGAGGAGGGATGGGATGGGATGGGATGGGATGGAAATGGGGCAGCAGCCGAGCTGGGGGAGCAGAGCTATGGAGCTGAACCAGCCGAACTGGTGGGGCTGGTGCTGCTGCCACTGGCTGTGGTGGGAGCTGCTGGAGGCTGGCAGGGAGGAGAGATCACTTCGGCCTCGCAGAGTGAAGGCCTCCCCTCCCTCCCTTTTGTTTGTACTTTTCTTTTCTTTTCCTTTTTTTTTTTTTTATATCTGAGTGCTTCATTTTCCAGAAGCTGTCATTTTACATAAACCTCTCAGTGAGGTACATCCATTCCCACTGCCAAAATCTCCATATCAAACACTTGTAACACGCCGCTGAACTGACAGCCCTGCCTGTACACGCTCCGTGCCTTTACAAAGGGATGCTGCGTTGGGGAAGGATATAAATACACGCATTGCAATGACACGCAGTGCGCTCGCTCGCCGGCTCGCCCTGCCCTGCTCTCTTGCTACCCAGTTAAAATTCCTCTGCAGCCTCGGCACAGGCACCTGCAGTCCTCCCGGTGGCACTACAGCACCCACAGCCCTGCTGGCAGCACAGCACTGGGGTGGACAGCAGGATGCAGGTGGGCAGCTGCCAGGATGCTCCTGCCTGCCAGGTGAGGGGCTGAGGTGCCAGTGGGGCACGGGAGGGCCAGTGGGCCCCAGGGTAATGCCCACACTGTGATGCAGTAGGGAGTGGGGCTGCTTGGCCTGAAACTCTCTCTTTGTCTTAAATCCCATTTCAGTGGGAATAGGGACGGAGTATGTTAAGCAATCCAACTGCTTCCTTTTCAAGGGAAATTACTTTCTTCTGGATGAAGTTCAAATCCAACCCCAAATCCCCATTTCTTTGTAAAGGAGAAAGAAGGAAATGCAAAACGCGCTCCCCACCCCCCAAGTCTATCAGTCTTGCATCTGATGAGCAGAACCATCCCTACTCATCCTGGGATTCCCTTCCTCCTCGTTGCAAAGACATTGCTGTCGTCGGTGATGGCGTTGTAGCCACGTGCTGTGAGCATCGGCTGTTTCCCAGGATGGGATGTGGTTATCCAGGGAGGCAGTGGGATGCTGGAGCAAGTGGCAGTGGCTATTCTTGAGCACTGAGAGCTCCAGGGGTCCCTCACTCCCCTGGGGCCACCCCTGTGGCTGTCACTGGCAGGGCTGTACCTGTCACTTGTAGTGCTGCACTTGGCAGTTTCTGCCACTCTTCAAAATGGGACCACAACATGAGAAAGGTGAGAATTACTTTTTTAATGTAATGTCCTTAAAGTGGTTTTTAATTGAGTTCATTTTGGCAAGTTTAATGATAAATTTTTCAGCACTTCAGCTGGGAGAGACAGGTCTGTGCTCCTGTCCCATGCCAGGGAAGGGTTAGGGTTAGGGTTTGGTTGGACTGTGAGCACTGGAGGGAAATTGGGCTCCACCGGCAAAGTTTCCACCCATTCATCACAGGCAGAGGGAAGTTTGGGTATGTGCTGATTAACTGCCTCCTCCTGATGTGCCACGGTGAGATAAAATATGAGCAACTGCATTCTTTGACTTAAAACTTAATTAAAACTATATATCAAAAACGTGAGACCCCAGGCTTAATAAAACCTGATAAAATTATACTAATACACTTCAATTTCAATCCAAGGCTTCCTGATGGAAGAGCGTGAGAGGCTGAGCCTGTAACTAGATTAGAAGCACCTCCTATGCAATATTTATGGTGCTGTCCTGCTTGAGATGCATGGCTGCTGAGGAAGGCTCTGACACCGTGATGAAGAGGAGTTGTCAGCATGGCTTACGTGTAAATAGGAGAGAGGATGAGATTGTACAAGCTCTGCCTGGTGTGGGGAGAAGAGCTTGGGTGGAGGGTGAGATTGTGGAGGGTGGGAGGGAGGGATACTGCTCCCTCCCTGCTGCTGTGCCCCGGAGATGTCCCCATATCCCGGGGATGCCCCCAGATCCCAAGGATGCCTCTGTATCCCAGCCGTGATTGCTGTGGCCCAGCAGCCATGATCTGGGGTGAAGTGAGACGTGGCCTCTGCCCATGGGCTCCTCACAGCTGCTGGTGGCTGTGGCCACTTCACCTTTACAGGGGATTTATTGAGTGAGATGCAGCATGGTGGATTACAGGCTCAGAGGCAGTGCCCAGTGATCGGGGAAAACAAGCCAGTTCATTCTCTGTGCCAGCAGGGAGGGCAACTGCTGAGCTGCTGGGGGGGACTCTGTGGTGGGCTGCCTCTGCTCCAGGCAGAAATCAGCAGGTGTGCCCAGTTCCCTGCATGGTTCCTCCCAGGCAGGTTCCCTCTGCCACAACCTGGAGCATCCTCGCTGCTGGAGCTGCCTGCTCAGCCTTTCTCTGCTGGCCCAAATCCCCAGAATTTCACTTTTGGGTAGAAATGCCCTGCATTTGTGTCTGTGTGGGGATTGGTGCCCAGGGAAGTGTTACCCCATGCTGTTTGGTGTTGTCTGAGGTCTCCAGCAGGGCTCGGTGTGGCACAGCCAGCTGCAGTCCCACCTCATCCCAGCGACAGCGAGGCAGCTTGGGCAGACTGCTAATGTGGAGCATAAATCCTGGTGGAGACAGGGGAGGTCAGAGCAGGGAGGCAGGAGCAGTAAAGCATCACGGGCACAGCAGCTCTGTCCTTAGTGGAGAACTCAGGGGTTCATTGTGGAGCATGAGGGAAAATGGGTGGTGATGTATGACAGGATGGGAATTACAGAGCAAAGGGAAAATGGGGCTGGGGGTGCAGCTGAGGGGCTGCCAGGACACAACACTGCCTCAGGGATGTCTGCCCACCTCCTGCGACCACCCCCGCTGTCCCCCCTCTCCTTTCCCTTCCAGGTGAGTGGGCAAACGTCCCCCTGGAGCGCTGACATGTGCTGGTGCTTCTCCAAGGCTGTAGCAGCAATTCCAGCAGCCAGCAGCCTGGCATGACCCTGGGAGCTGGGAGAAGGGGAGTGAGGTAGGCACTGAGCTGGCAGGGAGCCCCTTACCGGGCAGGAGGGGCTTCGGTGGGCAGCAGCAGCATCTCTGCCAGCCACAAGCTTCGTGCCCCCTTGCCTCCTCTCCAAATCCCTGGGCAGCTGGAAGTAAGGGCAAAGCAAAAGGCAGAGGGATGGGGTTTGTGCACTGGTGCCTGTCCGTGCCCCCTCCCGGCACTCCTCCTTGCCCAGGCTGTGCCCAGGTTTGCCCTTCCTGCTGCCCCTCTCTCAGCCCCGTGGGGTGGCACTGCTCCCTGCTCCGTGGAGCTGTATTTTCAGAGACTGTGGGGGATGTCGTGTGTGTAAATTTAGCGCTGCCTTGTTAGTGCTTCTCAGGCTAATTCGGAGTGAAATGCTTTAGCAGCGGTGGGCTGATTCTATCAGGAGAACAAGAACTAATTAAATTCACTCTGACCATCAAGCAGTAAATTATTTATACCCAGACAGATGCAATCTAATCTATAGTGTCCTGCCCCACTGAACCTGCAGCCTCCTTGATTCAGGGTGAGGAGCAGATTAGGAGGGTAGAGGGAGGCTGAGGGGGCAGAGCAGGGGTAGTCAGGGACAACAAAATTGTTCTTCCTTCTGGTGCCAGTGCTGCAGCAGGACCCCTCTGCCAGCACCCTGGTCCTGCCTGAGGAGCTCCAGGCTGTGGGGGCCTGCAGGGGGTTGTGGGGGTGGGATTTGGGGGGGAACAGCTGGAAAGGGAGACGGGGTGTCCCCCAGCAGCTGCCTCTGCTCCTCCATCCTGGGGAGTGGCACAGACCCACGCTCTTGGCTGGGGAGGAGGTTTGCATCGTCAGCAGGGAGATGCAGGAGCCCTTCTCCTCCTTCTCATCCTCCCAGGAGGAAGGACGAGCACAGTGCAGAGGTTCTCACCTCTGGTTTCCCACCACCATGCTGTGGTTCCTGCACTGACATGCACTCCCCATACTGCACCTACCCCAGGCCCAGTGCCTGGCTCAGCTCAGGGCAGGTACAAACTGTTATCATCTCTGAGGGGATTTATTTTTTGGTGATCTGACCTGGTGCCTGATTAGATCATTCCTGCTGTGCAGTGGAATGGGAGATTTCGCTGCTTACAAGCTACAGTTCACTCTAATTGCAATTGAGCCGAGATCCCTCTTCTCTCCAATTGAAAGGGAAGAGTGAAAAATCATTTGCTGATCCTTCAGGGATTGTAAAGGATTCTGGCAGCCTGGGAAACAGCTCTGCTTGGGCTGTGAAAATGGTGTGATAAAAACAATCCAGCCATTATTTATGGTAGAGGGGCAGAAGGAAGGAATTCCAGAGCAGCCAGGACAGAGAGAGCATCCTGGGAACAGTTCTTATCACCTTGGGAATGGAGATCTCCATCCCATCCTTGGGTGGGCACAGTGTTGGGAGGGCTGGTTGGACTGGGGAGAACTTAGCTCCATTGAGGGCAAGAACCTCTGGAAATGTGTTTGGATCACCAGTGGGTGCCCGTGGGGCTGGGCAGAGTGGGCAGCACTGGGTTTGGATGGTAGGATGCCTGAGAACTGCCCTGGAGGGAGCAGGGTGGCTCCTTGGTCCTGGGTTTGGGTTTTTGCTGCATTTATCAAGGTGTTTATGGATAAATAAGTTGTAACAAGTCTGTGCCTGTGCAGGCTGAGGTCCTCTGGGCTGGAGCAGAGCTTAGGCTGCCCCTGGGAGGAGGCAGTGTGGGCAGGCTCCGGGGCTTGTGCCGTGTTTGGATGGAGCATTTGGGTGCTTGGAACCAAGCTTTTCCACAAGACATTTATTTTTCCATAATGCCAGAGGTAAAGGCTCTGATGTCAGACATTGCAAAGGCCCAGAAGTGGCACAGGGGAGCTGGCAATGTACTCAGCTCCACTCTGCTCCAGCTGTGCCGTGGTTTGGGGATGGTTGAGCCCAACCGGTGTTTGCATTTGCACCGGTGATTAATCTCTGTAGCAGGGGAGGGAACTCCTGTTATGAATCAGGCTCATAACTCCCAGCACACATATTTCCAAAGCCCTGCTGAACTATTAATCCTCCTGGCTCCCTGGGGTAGGGAGGATGGAGGGGGAAATGTCACCTTGTGGCAGGAGAGCTGTGATAGGCAGCCAAGCCAGCAGCTCTGTCTTGGAGATGGCTTATGGTCTCCAGATCCCTCTGATGGACCATGTGGCCTCACAATTGATTTTAAAAGGAGGAAAAAAAAAAGAAAAGACAACTGCTTTGCTCTGGCTTTGCTGCTGCTGAGAGGACAGATTTGCCTGCTGGCAGCGCTGCCATTAACTGGATGAGCTATTCAAGTCTGGGTTATGGATTTGGGATCAGCCTGACTGTGCTGGAGAAGACACAGAGTGCTGAGCCCAGATGGATGTGTGGCCCAGGATGGGGCCTGGAGGGAGCTGGCATGCTTTTTCCAGGAGTGGCAGAAGGTGGGATGGAGGAGCCTTCACCAGGAGCAGATAACCTTGGAAGGGTGAGAAGCTCTTCCAAACTCCAGCCAGGTCCCTTCTAGCTGTGTGAGAACAATTTATTGTTGGGCACACTTGCTGCAGCCCCCAGTGGCTGAAGGGCTGGAAGTGCAGCGGGGAAGGGAGCTGGGAATTGGGTAACAGGAGGTGCCTTCTGCTGGGAGGGAGGAATTGGGAATTTCCCAGCAGCACTGGGAGAGGAGCCATGCTTGGATTGAACCTTTCAGAGTCTGGGAACAACTTGCAGGCTGCAAATATCCCTTTCTAGCCCCCAAGTTGCCACAAGAATCCTCGCTGCTCCTGCAGGCAACCAGCACATGTGGCCCTGGCATCTGTGGAGATGCTGTGGCAGCACTGGAGTGAGCTGGACCTGTCAGCAGCTGGCGAGGAGAGGAACTGAGCTTTTGGGTTTGGCTCCCCAGGATCACTTGGACATTGAGCACCAGCAGATGAAGCAGGCAGGAGTCACCCCCAGCAGGGTGGGATGTGCCTGCAGTCCCAGCACTGCTGTGTCCCACCTCCCTGGTGGGTCTGGCCCAGCAGGGTCAGTGCAGTGCAGGAAACATAAGCATTTTGATATTTTTTATTTTCCATTTCTGCCATGGTTCCACAGCCCCTCTGTCGCGCTCCTTGTTAAGCTGTTAAATCACTCCATTTATTTAGCACGAGCATTGCTGAGAGCTCATTTTTATCTTGGTGAAAACCAGACTTACTCATGGGCACATAATGAAATTGTATAAATATACCCTTAGCTGAGAATCTAATTTATTTTTCCTGTTCATTATGGGGTAGAAGGTCATTACGAGATGTACAACTTTTTTTTTCCCAGTGCTGGAATTGAAGGGCTGTTGTGGGCACTTTTTATACTGATGATTTCGCCCTGATTCAATTTGAAGCTGGTTAGACCTCAAATACTGGAACATAATTGACAGAGATCGGTGTGGATTGCCATGCTAATGTCCTGGCTGTGGCTCTGTGGCAGCACTGGACAAAGCCTGGTTGGAATCCACGTCCAGCAGAGCGTGGTCGAGCCGTGGTGTGTCCCAGATGGGCACAGGAGTGGGACTGAGCCAGCCGGGATCCCTTTGAGCCGGGATCAGTGGGGAGCAGCCGTGGCCCAGCTCCGGGGCAGTAGGACATGAGGCCATCCCTTTGTCCATCAGCGGGATTGATTTTTGACGGTATTGATACTGCTATAAAGTCCTGTTTATGGAGCTATAATTAAGCGGGGGACATTTAGCCAGCACTGTTAAGTGCTGAGCAGATTTATGGCACAGCAGAGCCTTTGGCGGGGTTATATTTCAGCACGAAGCACACCAGGTTTTTATGTGTTCTGCGATTGTGTTCGTGTGACAGTGATTAGTATAATGGGGGTTTCCGGGGTCGTGTTGCCAAGCTGAGGAAACAGCAATTACGGGCTGCTGCAGTATCAACTTAATTGCACACATTTGCAAGCAACACCGGCCCGGGTGAGCGGGAGCAGCTGGCAGGGTGAGCCCTGGCACCCCCTGTCCCCTGTCCCCAGCCTGCCCCCAGCACCCTGGTGGGTGGAATCTGCGGGGGCTCTGCAAGTCCATCACCACACAGATCAAAGAGCATCTTCTGTCCAGGCACGGGGGCGCGCTCAGCTCAAGCTAAAGCAGTGCTACTGGCGTGCTGGTGGGTTCAGGGTGCCTGGTGCCTGAGGGATGATGTGGGAGAGTCCATGGGATTCTCCAGGAGCTGGTGGGGTTTCACTGACTTCACCAGGGGCTGGGTGATCTCCCTGTGTTTCAGCCCTGCTCACGTCTGTCGCTTGCCATGGGACAGCAGCGATGTGGCCACACGGCTGCGGTGCCCACGGCTCCCATGGCTTGCCCCTGTGTCTGGGGGACAGGCAGGCCAAACTCCGCAGCAAAGGGGAGCAGGGGGCAAAGAGATCCAAGGGCAAAAGTGCCAGCAGTAGATTTGCAGCGGTGCAATTAGAGCTCACCTTGGCGTGCACTTGGCAGCCTTTCCTTTGAACTCTCTCCCCCAGCAGCTTTCCTGAGATCTGGATATTTACTGGCTCAGCCCTTCACCACCCTGATAAGGCACGGGGAGGTTTTGCAGAGCAGTTTTAGATACCCAGGGAAGGCTGGGAGCGAGCCTCTCCTGAGCATCAGGAATTCCTGTGCCCTCCCCTGGGCAGGTCCCATCCTTCAGCAGGACTTGGGGATGGTTGGGATGGTGCAGGCAGGGCCCATGGGTGGCCAGAACCTTGTGCCATCATACCCACCAGCACCATGCCATCAGCACCCTGCAGTGAATGGAGGGAGGCATCTCTGTGGGGGCCAGGGAGGGTGTTGGATGTGTGTCCTGCTGCAGAACGCTGGTCCCTTGGCTACTGATCTGGAAGCAGTGGAGCATCACATGAGACCATGGATACATTGCCACAAGTGCATCAAGGATCACAAGATCCCGTCTCTCTTCCAAGCAGAGCCAGGGCTGGGAGAGGGCATCTTCCTTGCTCTTGCCCTTGCTGTGTGCACTTTCCCAGTTCGCTGCAGGAATCAGATGGGCTTTTGCCGACTAAGAGGTGTTAAACGGCTCTAAATACTCTTCACGCTGCAATATCTCCACCACAGCGTTTAATCGAGTGCCATAGAAATGCCTATAAATAAACGGAATGCGCCTGTGCCAGTTCCCTCCCACGGCATCTCGGAGCTCGCAAGAAAGTCAGCGAGAGGCTTATGCTTGGGCTGCAGCTCCTGCCCTCCCTTCCTTGTTCCTACCCTTTTCTTTTTTTCCCCATCCAGCCCTGGAGCCCGGGGACATGGAACTGCTCGGCAGTGATGCCATCCCGCTGGGATGCAGCTGCAGGAGTGAGGATGGTGGGGTCTGGAGCAGCGGCCAAGTCCTGGGCTGCAGGGCCCATGGGGACAAGACTGGGAAGCTCCTTGCAGTTGTCCCCCCGTTGTCCCTGTGGGCCACATCCTGCGGTGCTGGGGCTGGCAGGTGCTCAGGCTGGACACTGCACCTGTCGGCACCCCAGAGTCAGCCAGCACAGCCAGGAGCAAACACAGGTGTAGGGAACGAGCAGCCGGAAGGGTACGGAGCGTTTCAAGGCTGTTTATGCTGCTCCCGCATCTGTTTGTGAGTCCAGATTTCTTTGTGACTGGAGATCCGCATACACCAAACCAGATGGATTTCCCACCAGGCCGCCTTAAATCTCCGGCATCTCAGCCTGGAGTCCAAGCAGACAAAATGTGTGTGTGGGGCTTTAGCTGTTGCAAAAGCCACTTTGTCTGTTACTTTTGAGCTGCTGCTGCACGACACTGCCTCCTGGGAAACACTGCGAAATTCGGTCCATGTTTCCCTCCCGAAGCCTTTATTAGAGAGAACAAATAAGCTTAAGGAAAGGAAGGAGCAGGCAGTGAGCATTCCTTGGCTGTGCCGCTGCTTCTGGGCTGCACCAGGTGCTCCTTGACGTCCCTGTGGCCACAGGGCAGGGGAGAGAGCTGGCAGCGTGCACGGGGTTATCCCCTTTGTCACCTGCTGGCCAGGATGCTCCGTGTGCCGGTGGGGTCCCTGGGGCAGCCCTGTGCCGGCACCCTCTCTCCAAGGGAGCCTTCGGGCCTCGCTGAGGAGCCTCAGCCAAGCGAGATCCCTAAATAGGCTCCTCAGCCTGTCAGTTGACTGCCTCTTCAGCGATGATGAGCCACTCTTGTGTTACTATTTAAAATCCTAATTGCTTTAATCAGCTCGCCTTTAGCCACCGCAGCCAGCGAGTCCAGGGGCTGAGAGCGCTCTCGCTCCCCTTCCGCCCGCAGCCCCCGCGCTCTCCAGCGCAGCTGTGGCCGGGTACCACTCGGGTACCACCGGGTACCACTGGGTACCACCGGGTACCACTCGGGTACCAGCATCCCCGCGGCTCTGCGCTGCCACATCCCGGTGGCAAGGCTGCTGGGACAGCGGCGGGGCGGCTGCAGAGCTGAGCGCGAGTCCCCTGGGCAGGGGGAGGACAAGGACGGATGAGGAGATGCTGCTATAACTGCTGGAAATGCTGGGATTTAATGAGCTGGGATTTCCCGCGTCCTCTCCCTGCGCTCCCCTTTAATGCCATGAATTCCTTTCCAGGGCAAAAGTAGCCCCTCTCCGGGTTCCGTGCCCGCCAGCCCCCTCCTGCCTCCAGCCTGACTCCTCCAAGCACGGCCTCAGGGTGTTTCTCCATCCTGAACGGGTACGGGAGTGCGGGGCAGAGCTCTCCTGGGGCTGCGCTCGCAGCCAGCCTCGCTGGGATGGTGGGAGATGCCGGATTAAAATAGCACGGCGCTTCCCCTGGCAAGGGAGGCTTGCGGCAAAGACACCCAAGCGACTGCGGCAGCGAGGAGGAGGAGGAGGATGCTGCTGCTGCTGCTGCTGATCGGCGCCTGACACTGGCTGCACTGGGCAGAGGCAGAACATACAAAGACCCAAATTTATGAGTGCAGTTATGCCAATGAGGGACCCATCCCTGTGTCATTGCCCCTCTCTGGTTCCCCTCGGAGGTGTGCAGCACAGGGGGATCCCCAGGGCCGGTTCCCCTCCTCAGTATGAGGCTCTGTGCTGGCAGGAGGGACCTGGCAGAGGAGCGTCAGGGCTGTCGGCGTGCTGAGTGCTGGCAGGGGCCGCAGCCCGGGAGGAAATGAGCAGGAAGATGCTCTCTGCTCCCCGCCGGGGCTGGCGGGCTCTTTGCTGTGGCTCCTCCGCTGCTGCCAAGCCTGGCAGTGGCGAAGGCATTCGCCAGGGGCCAGTGCTGGCACCACGGGTGTGAGTGCCAGCTCTTGTGGACTGACTGCCCCTTGCCTTCTGTTGCGCTGTAACTCAGCTTCTCTGGGGCACCACATTCCACTGCAGCCCTGGTCCCTGTCCCACTGGGCATGTGGCTGCTCCACCTCCTGGCCTCCCTTGTGTCCCCATACTGGATTTGGGGGCAGAATGGTGTCCCTAGGTGTCCCTCAGGGCCTGGTGTCCCCCTCACCCATCCTTCGCCGCGGCTGCCTGCCCACCACTGGCATTCCCGGTGATGGATGGGTGACATGCGGCAGCAGCCCTGGGGCTGTGTTGTCCCAGAATGTCCCTGGATGAGCAGAAAACCTCATACAGGGGATTGTTCAACTCAAAGCAGCCTTCCCAGGGAGTGAGGACATCTTTGCATTTATTCAAGGACATCCCTTCTCAATTAAATCCCGGCATGGGCTAAACAAATGGGCTGCTGAGATCAAAGGGGTTTTTTTCCACTTCTTTTTTCCAAATCATTGAAAGGATGAATTGGAGGCAGCACGGTGTGTTTGGCTTCTGGTGGGGTGAAGAAACTGCCATTGAATTCCCATAAAGGCAAATGTGCTACTGGGGGACTGGAGGAGTCTGTAGATGGTGGCTGTGGGGCGATGGTACCAGGTGGCTGTGGTGGCCGTGGACTAGCCCATTTGTGTGGGATTGCCCATTGGTGTGGAATTCACAGAATCAGAATATTCTGGGTTAGAAGTCCAGCTTTTAAGTGAGTGGCCCATACAGGGATCGAACACAACCTTGGTGTTATTCACATTGTGCTCTGACCAACCGAGCTAATGTCAGAGGCTAATTGCTCATCAGTGGGGGACTGCCCATCCCTGTAGGGGTGTCCACCCGGAGCTGTGTGGCCAATCACCCCTTTGCCGCAGTCTCGGGGTGCAGCACTCACTGGCACCGGAGGGTCTGGGTGCTCAGCCCCTGCCTGGCCGTGTGCTGGGGCTTCAGCCCACGCACCCCCTGCTCTGCTTGGGCTTCTCAGCGATTGATGGTGTCATTAAAGCGTCAAACTGGCCTGGGGCCGGCCCTGCTGCCAGCTGGAATTTATGGTGGAATCTGTTTCCGTGAAGGTTTTATTGCCACTGTTAGGGAGCCGAGGGTGTGCCAGGGGCCTGCAGCACCAGGCGAGTCTCGCAGGGAGGGTCTACTCTCCTGGTCATTGCTAATGGTGGGAGTCACTTTCCAGGGGACCCTCAGATGGGACAGTGCCACGGGGAGTGTGAAGGGATGCTGCAGCTGAATGGGACAGCCATCCCTGTGCCTGTGGTGGCAGCACCATGGGACTGTGCTCTGTGGGAGCACTGACCCCATGGGGTCAGCCCTCCCTGCAGCAGCTTGTGGGGTGTTGGGTGGCATTTTTGGCGGTGCAGTGCCATTCAGCCGTGCATGGCCCCAGGGCCTGGCTGTGTCACCCAGGGCTGCACCAATGCCCACCTCGGGGTCTGACCTCCTCCTGCTCCCTCTGGCATGGATCTGTCATTTAAGAAATCGATCCCTTTGCCACCAGCTCTGTCTCCTTTTTCCTTTTAAATGGTGTCACTCTGCTATTTCCTGGCCTCTCTAATAGATTTTTATATAATCACTACAGTGCACTTTTAAGGAGCGATAGATCACGTTCATTGCTTTTCCCCGTGATTAATTTCCCATAATAGTCCTCTGTAACACCAAGGCAAAGAGAGGAGAGCAAAGAAAACCCCCACATTATCCACTTTGTGCTCCGAGTATAAATGAATTAGATTTAATTTTTGTTTAATTGTTTCCATAGCTCAGCCTCTGCTAACTTTGCAGGATAATTTATTTTGCAGTCTTGGGGAAAAGAAGTGAAGACGGTTCCTGTGCCGTGCTCTGCCCGCGGCAGCTCTTAATTACAGCTGATTGCCTTCCCTGCCTGGGAAAATGGAGCCATGGTGGGCTCTGTTCGGAGGGTCCTGGTGCACCTGGGGCTCTGCTGGGTGGGCAGTGTGGTGTCTGGAGCCGCAGGTGACCAGGAAGGGCTGAGCTGGGGACGTGGGATGTTTTCATGTGTCTTCACATCCAAACAGTGCGAGTGGGTCTGTACTGTCCCAGCAGATCATGGGAAGAGCAACTGGGACAGAGCCACAGAGTGTCCTCGTCAGGCTCGCCCATTAATCACTGACTGCAGGGGCATCGGGCCCTGCTTAAAATGCGCTGGCAGTGCCGAGGTGAGAGCAGGAGCTCAAGAGAGCCACAGCTAATCTGCTCCCTCTGAGACGGGCTACCTTCGGCCTGTTAATCAGTTGCAGTAATTACAATCCAACTTTATATGTGGAATGTTAATCAAAGGACGGGACGCAGGGACCTGCAGCCTGGCAGTGAGTGGTGTGCCTGGCAGCGAGGGCTAGGAGAGGCTGTGGGGCACCCCCTGTGCCCCCAACTCATCTGCTGCTCCCTGCAGCTGGAGCTGGTGCTGAGCATGGAGATGGGGCAGGGTCCGGGGTGATGCCAGGCACTGTTCGGGGTGATGCCAGGCAGGGGACTGGCAGGCTATTGTTGCTGGCAGTTGGCACTGTCTCTCCTTCGTAGTTCCTGGATGGTGGCTGCTGCTTGCCTCTAAAATTGCTTTGCTGATGTGGATGGATGGATAGGTTTGTTGGGGAGCAGGATATTGCAGTTGGAGCTCCACTGCCCTCCCTGCTGCCTGCCCTGGCTCTGATCTCCCCATGACCACCCTGGTATCCCTGAGCCTCTTTTTCCCTGGGTTGAGCACCCACCTCCCTCCTGCTGAGTCTCTGTCCCATGTTCCAGCCTCCAGCCATCCCCGTGATCTTCTGCTGGACTCACTCCAGTATATGAGTCTCACATGCACGGGGGGTCCAAAACTAGACACGGGATCTAGATGTGGCCCTGTGGGAGGCGATGGCAGGGCTGGCCGGGGTCACACTGCTGGCCTGTCCCTCGGTCCTGGCAGTGTCCCTGTGTGGCCACCCCTGGGCAGCTCAGCTTGGGGGACTGGTCTCAGCCATTCCCTTGCTAAACTTCAGGAGGTGCCTCTGAGCAGCAGCTCTGGTCCCTGCCATACCCATCCTCCTCACTGGGCAGGAGACCCTCACCCCATCCCACCCTGGCTCTTGCCCTCTCATGGTGCTGGTGCCTGTGCCAGGATCTGGCAGGTGCTGGCGTGGGGCAGCTGGAGCCCGGAGTGCTGCGTGGATCCTGCAGCAAGTGCCCCAATACCTGTCAAGTCCCTGTCTGGTGCCTGTCCTGTCCCTGCCTGGTCTGTGCCTTCTGCAGAGCCCTGTGCCATGATGCTTTGAGCAGCATTGTCTGAGCCACAGTTGTCCCTTTCCTGTCTCCAAGGAATATGCACTGTGTTGTCAGTCTACAGCCCCTCTGGCTGCTGCATTGGTGTCCTTGGCTGCACTTGCCTTGCCCAGGGGGCCAGAGAGCCCCTGGGGTGCTGGGGCTGCTGAGAGGATCCTGCAGGTCCCTGGGGTGGCTGAGAGCCTGGGTGCAAGGCAACAGCAGATCCTGGCTGAGCCCCCACTAAGCTGGAGGTGGTGGGTGCTCCTCACCTGTCCCTGTGGAAGGTGCAGGTGTTTTTTGGAGGAGGGATGGTGGGGAGAGCCTGGCTGGCAGCCGGTGGAGGTGGGGATGGGCCCTGGCACGGCTGGGGGAGTCATTAAAACCCCGGTCAGCAGCCTGGAGCGGCGCTGAGCAATCTGCCGGGGCGTCAGTGCCCTGGATTATTGCTTCAAGCAGCTGAAGGAGAGCAGAGAAGAGGCGTGAGCTGAGAGGAATGACAAAGAGGGGAAGGAGAGGAAGAAGCCCTGGAGGAGGAGGAGGAGGGGGAGGCTGGATCAGTGCTGCAGTCAGTGCAGGGTGCTCCAGCAGTGATGCTCTGCTGTCCCAGCAGCCGGCTGGTCCCTGTTCCCCAAGCAGCGTGTGGTGTCCTGATGCGTGTAGTGTTGGTCCCAGGTGCCCTGTCTCTTGGCAGCCTGTCCCTTGGCAGTCCCTGGGGCTGCCGGGCTCCTTTCTTGTGTTGCTTTTGTTTTCCCCACGGAGAGATGGAGTTTCCCAGGTCACTCAGATCCCACTGTGGCTTTCCCATGGGGTCTTAAAATCAGGTACTGTTCACAGCTACATTTTGGTCACACGGGAGGTGGTTCCTGGAGGCTGTAGTGCTGGTCCCAGAGCTTCTGCTGACACAGATCCCACCTCGGGATACCTTCATCCATCCACCCTTCTGTGCTAGAAAGTGCTGGCATTTCTCCATGCACCTACTTCCTCCTGGCAAAGCCCCAGCTGGATCACTGGGAGAGACACACCAAGGCTCTCTCCATGCTTGCTCCATGTGCTCCCTGACTGGTAGAAGGGTCCCTCCTTTGAGAGGTAAAACTGCCTGCCACTACCCTTGGGACTTGTACTCCATGGGGACAGGCTGCCTGCAGGGGTCCTGGGGATGGAGCCAGGGACCTGTGGCAGCTCACGAGGGGAGATCCAGTCAGATGTGTCCAGCTCAGGGCTTTGGGGCTGTGGCATGTGGGACTGGCACCACTGGCACCCCCTTCCCTGGGTGCAGTGGATGTGGTGTGACTCTTCCACCCGTGGGCTGATGCTGTGAGGTGGCTGGTGTGGGAGCCAGCAGCTCCAGCAGTGTTACACAGCAGAGCATGACCCCACATCCTGGGCAGCCCCTTCCTGCAGCAGCACCAGATGCTTTGCCTGCAGTTCGAGTTTTCCCATCTCATTCATTTTAGGGACTAATTAAAGTGTTTCTCTCATTCCCTCTCCTTCTCACACTCTCCCCCGTTCCATACAGCTGCATATGGATTTTAGGGTCATCCTTGTTTACATCAGTTATATTTAAATTAATGGGTGTTTGTTTTAGGAAAAGCAGCAGAAATCCCAGAAAAACAAATGTTTTTTGTGTCCCACAACCAGCCCTGCAGCCCCGCAGAGGTCGGGGATTCCCAAGGTGGGTGCCCTGGGCAGCCTTAGCCCCACACCCCCCACAGCAGGTCCATACGGAGAGCTCTGCCCTGGACACGCAGCATCTTTTGGGTACCATTGCGAGGTGACCTCCGATGCTTACAGAGTGGTTGGGTGGGTTTTGTCCCCTTGGTCCCCCACCCAGCAGTGGCAGCTGGGTTGGCCACATGTGTTTGCCAGGGATAATTCCCCATCCTGGCGTGGAGATGCTGCTGAACCGCCTCTGCCAGGGCGGGTGATGGGTTTGTTCTTTCATCAGGAGGTTGCATGGGGGAGAGCTTTAAGAAGAAGAAAGAGAAAGGGGAGGAGGAAGGCTAATTATTTTTTCCAATGGTTCTGAGCTGCTGGATGCCTTTAAAGTTCCCTTTGTGTTCCCGCGGGTCAGGCGGGGCAGAGCGTGGCCCGGAGCGGTGTGATGCGGCCGCCTTTGTCATCGGGGCTGCGGTCTTGGTTATTAGCCAGGATACGGAGACCCAGAACCTCAGATCTTCCGTGAGGCTGGTGGGAGGAACGAGCAGAGCTGCCTTATCATGCTCATTTAAATGGTTAATACATCTTCAGAGCAAATAATGCGGGCTGGGGGTGAACTGCTTAACCAACCTCATTACTATTGTGCATTTAGCAGCTTGGAGGAAGATAATACCTTTCAGGTTTGACCCAATTTTAGTTTTTGTTGTCATAACCATGGAAAATCGACCTTCAGAGACCCTCAGCAGTGAGCCTGAATAGGAAGTGATTTACAGCAAAAGTGCCGTGCAGAATGCTTAACGCACTTGTGCAGGAAAACAGACTGCAACCAGCTCCTGGCATCCCTGTCCCCACAGCAGGGGCTTGTCTGTCTGCTGGCACCCCTGTCCCTGCTGCAGGGACTGTCTGCACTGCCCTGGCTCTGGGGCACATGCTGTCTCTGCACAGACGCTGTGGGATGGGGCACATGGTGGCATGGCCATACCAGTGCTGTGCTTGCCTCTCTGCAATGCTGGGGCTCTCCTCGGGTCAGCTGGAGTGGGGTTGGCCTGGGCACCTGCTTCCCTGGGCACCTGCTTCCCTGGGCACCATCACTGCCAGGGCTGGAGCTGCTCACTGAGGTGGTGCAGGACCCCATGGTCAGTGTGGGACCCCACAAGCACCATGCACCCCATGGTCAGTGCACTCCCCCCAGTCACTGCGTACCCCGTGAGCACCTCTTGGCACCGGTGTGGTCAGCGTGGCCAAGCATGCCCAAGTCCGGCCTGACACACTGACCTTGGCCAGACTCTCCCACCACCCCCAGCCTGGGGCTTTTCTGCTGGTGCCCTTCGTCACCCAGTTAGTGGCGTGGGAGCAGTGACAGCCCTGATGCCATGGTGACAGCCCTGATGCCACGCCGGGAGTGTTCCCATGGGTGAGATGTCACCCGCGCCCAGCGGGGGTGGTTCCCATTGCTTCGGTTTTGTCTGTGGCAAGCAGAGACTTTCCCAGCTCCAGCGGCCGGGGGTGCATGGGACTTTGCTTGCACTTGGATGGGGAGGAGGGTGGCAGGGAGGTGACAAGCCTTCCTCCCCTTTCCTTGAGGCAGCTGTGAGTGTGGCTCCACCACCCAAGCCTGGCTCCGTGCTGCTGCTGCAGCAGTGTGTGGGTGGTCCCTGTGGCATGGGATGAAGTTGGCAGCAGTGGCAAGGGCTGGAGGAGCGCGGGGAGTGGGTGATGCCCACGGGGAGTGGGTGATGCCCATGGGTGCAGGATCCCCCAGTGCATCCCCAGGGGGATCAGCTCGGCTGCAGTAGAGAGGCCGTGCTCTCCTCCCTTCTCTACCCAGGTAGCGCTGGGATGGGAGCACAGCGTGGGCAGTTCATATTAGATCACTTAAATTCTGCTGTTTCACAACTGAAGGAGAAGCTGCTCCCTCAGCACAAGAGTTGAAACTCTTTAGCCTTCCTCTGTGTCACCTCCATGGCCATGGATACCTCCAGGTGTGACGTGAGACCCAGGGAAAAAACATCTTCTGTTTAGCACCGAAATCCTATTACCGAGCGCCGTGTTCTGCTGCACAGATATCAACCGTGGCACAGATAAGTGGGAAATAGCTCCTGGTCGAGCTGGAGCAGAGCTGTATCTCAGGCTGCACAGGCACCAAGTGCTGCTTCAGTGAGTTTGCTGCTGAAAGAAAATTCCTCTCCCCTCTCCTCTGCAATCCAGGGAAAACCCACCCCCAAGGCCCCCTCTGCCCCCCCCAGCCCTGAGTGCTGAGGGGCATTTCTGTGACACCCCATTGCCGTGGTGGGGTCCAGCAGAGTGTGCTGGGCTGGAACAAGGGAGCAGGGTCCTCTTGGGAGCACAGGGGCAGTGGCAGGGTATCAGGCTCCCAAAACTGAGCATGTACGGCCCCAGTCCTGCCCCCAAACAGCAGCTGCCGGGCTGGCCCTGGGATTGCAGATGCTGCAGGCAGCTGCATCATCTTTCCATCTCCTCCCTGGGGTGCTGCTGACTTTGATAAAACCTCTCAGCCTTCCAGGGGTTGGCTTGTCGATCTAATCGCTGTGGTTTAGTGTGTAGTAAAAGCCCGGTGGCTCCTGGAGGAGATGCCCCGTGGGGATCTGCAATCCACTTTCCCATCTCTCCAGGGGCTGGACTGTTTTCCCTGCAGGGGGTTGCTGCAGGGATGCTGCTGATGGTGAGGGATGCTGTCGACAGGTGAGGAATGCTGCCAGCCCCATGCCCAGCACACATGTGGATTTGCTTTTGAAAACAGAAGGTGCTGAAAAAAACCCTGCTGTGTTCAGCTCATTTCAGGGATGCTGTTGGGTTTTCCCAGTGTTTGTCATGCCCTGTGCTCATTGCACATGCATGGGGTGTTCAGTCTTGGGCAAACCCCACTGTGTGAGTCCCCACTGAACCCCTGGCTCAGCCACAATTAACCACACACAAACCACCCAGGGTGGAGGGAAGAGAGGCAGTGCCTGCAGGAGAGGAGGTTGGGGACACCGAGGGAATCTTAGGAGACCAGCTGTGACAGACCAGCATTAAAGGGACTGGGATGGATGAGCTGGTGAGCATGATGATGTGCTGAGCTCTAGCTCTGCCTGCTGATCAGGAACAGAGCCTAATGAGCAGAACTAAAGAGACAGGAGAGGAATTCCAGCAAGTTTGGGGAGACTGAGGAGTGCCTGTGATATTTACCTTATCACTGTGGGTTCTCTTTGGTCTGTCCCCAAATCAGGGATGGTGCACACTCCCAGCAGTGTGCTTGGCATACTGGGAGCCTGCTGGTGCCAGTTCCAGTGTGTGCAGCTCTAGCTGCTCCTGGGGCCAGCATCTGAGCACCTCTGTGGGCTGCCTTTGGCTCCTTACCAGCTCTGTGGTTCTGTACTGGTGGGAATCATGTCCGCGTCTGGGCCCTGTGCTGCTGTAGTTATTGGGATGTGCTGGGATGGTGCTTGGGGAATGCTGGTGGCTTTGCACGGTCCGGGCCAGCAGCCTACCCTGGGGAATGCTGCACAGCCAGCCTGGGGTCCTGACTCCCTTCCCACCTCCCTCTCTCTCAGAAGGAGGGAGATTTGTAACCACACCATTGTGGGCAGAATTTCCTCCCTATTCTCCTCAGTTTTTAATGAGCCAACCTTGGAGGACCTTGAGCACCGCTCCCGCAGATCTGCTGTGACTTATCTGCTGGCCTCTGCCCCTGTTCTGCTGAGGGGATAAATCTCATCTCTGTGTGCAGAGCCGGTGCCCCGAGCCCTTCTTGCTGCACGGTGCAGGCATCATAACTCACAGCAGGCAGAGACTGCCTGGCTGAGGTGCAGGGGAAACGTCACCGCTCTGTGCTGTGAAGGATGGGCTGCCCAGGAGAACAGGGAAAAAGTCCCATTACAAGGGGGGACAGGCTGTTAAATTATTTCTTGTTGTACCTGGGTCAGGGAAAAGTAAGTGTGGGGCTGTGCACAGCCTCTGGGGAGCCCTTGGGGAAACAGTTGTTTTTTCCCTTAGGAAGAAGTCTTTGCCTTTCCTTGTCTCTGTACCATGTGCTCATCTGAGGCCAGGGCTGGTGATCCTGAGCAGGCAGGACCAGCCTCAGCATCCTGCATCAATACAGAGACTGGGATGTGTCCTGCTGGGGACGCTGAGCTGGGTACATCCTCTGTGGCCTGTGCAACCAAACCCCGTTCCCCAGGACTGGACATGCTTCCCCTTCTTGGGGAGCTTTACCAGTGAGCAGGGTCCTGCCTCTGTATGTCTCGGGGGCTGCTCCAGAGCTGCCTCCCAGCCGAGGGATAATTGTGCTGTTTGAAGGAATGGGCCAAGTGCATGTGAGTCCCCAGAGCTGTGATTTGAGGCACAGAGCTCTGCCTTGTCCTCCATTATTAGTGGTGGTGCCTACAAAGGGATGGGACTGGAGCCTCTCCCTCTCTCTTTCAGGCTGAGAAGCTGCTGCTGTGAGACCCTGGCAGCTCTTCCTGACGGCCCCGAGGAGTGAGCACGAGTGTGAGCTCCTGCCTGCCACTGCACCTGAGGCACCTGCTCTTGGATCTTCAGGTACGCTGTTCTCACCCAGCAGTCCATGTAGGGGAGGGAATAGAGATATTTTTCAATTGAGGGTGAAGCTGCTGCTTCCCAGGGCTGTGCCTAGAGCAACAGCCCACGCTCAGCCCATTGGGTGCTTTGCACCAGGGCTGGGTACACATCCTGTAAGTCCAGACTCTTGTGCAATGATCTGGCAAAGGGGAGCATCATGAGGAGGAGCCATGGCTGCTTTGGTCCTCATGAGATGTGGGGTCAAGGGGTCTGGTCCTGCCTGGGGATCAGTCCCAGCCATCTCCCTCCTGCTCGCTGCAGGAGTGTGGAGGTCCCAGAGCATGTGGGCCCTCAGTGGTCCCCCTGCATGGGCAGGGGAGTGTGTGACCACAATGCACGCCCAGCCCTGCACGTCACAGCTTGGCTGGACCCGCTGAGAACTGGCTTCTGGCACTGACCATGCTACAAACCCCCTTCAGGGCTGCGTGCACAGCTCCACGTTGTCTGGGTTGAACCCGTCCCCGTCAGTTCATGTTACACGGACTGGAACCCACCTTGCACTGACACCAGCCCGCACTGGGAGTTTGCACCAGCTTGAGGAGGAGTTAAAATTGAACCTTGCCAAAGGCAGTGGGTCTCTCTCCTCTAGATGAGGCATTGTCCCCCTTTCTTCCCAGTGCTGCGAGAACCCACAGGCACAGCAGGCACTCAGGGGTGACAAGCAGGGACTGGGCTCTGCTCGGAGTTGTTCTGCCACTACATGAGTCTTCCAGTGCCCTCCCCACCAACCGCTGCACTGGGGGGACCCCCAGAGCTGGGGCTGCTCTTCTCCCATTGACATGAGCTGAGGGGAGTGCCTAGGCAGGTGTGAGTGCTGTGGAGCTGTCATCACTACCTGCTCCCAGCAGTGGGAGGTTGTGTGTGCCCCCTTCCAGTGCTGCTCACCACTCACTGGCTCCTCTGCTTTGCCCCAGGCCCAAGTGTCTGCTTGGGAATCATGAAATGGGAGTGAGAGTTGGAGGCTCCTTGTTGTTTGCTGAGGCAGAGGTTGTCCTGAGCGGGGTATTAGGGAGGCTGTGCAGATGGATTCCCCAGCTGCATTCATCAGTTCAGAGGCAGCAAAGGCAGCTGAGCTCTGTGCATCACCTTGAAGCTCTTTTTTTGTCTTTTAGAAAACTTTGGGTGGATGTTATTGCTCATGAAAGCGAGGGGCTGATCATGCTGGGAAGGAGCAGGCGTAGTGTGGGCTGGCACTATTATGCAAGCTTCCCACATGCAGCTCTGCCAGTGCACTCCGTTCCAGAACAACAGCACGCGCCCGCGTGCCAGCCCTAAGCCCACCCCCGGGTCTGCCAGAGCACCACAGTGCCACTCTGCCCACACTGCCCTCACTCTGGGCCCTGCCTGCACTGCCTGCACTGTGCTCCTGCATCCTGCTGCCTGCTCCTGCCCAGCAGCCCTGTGGGTGGGCAGCTTTGCAGTGAGGGGTGCATGGTCCCACCTGGCCCATGGCACTGTGGTGTGCCAGAGCTGGCCATCGTGAGTGCCCTGGCCAAAGTGGGAGCACTGGGGGTTCCTTTGAGGACTTTGCACTGCACTGGGACATGTCTGGCTCTTGGGGCTGGGGCTGTGCTGGGTTTTGGGGGCTGTCACCCAGGATGCATGCTGTGCTCCTGTGTTAGGAGGGATGTGCCCATCTCAAGGGATGTGCCTCATCTGTGGGGCTCGTGCAGCCATCGCTGCCAGGACCTGCTCTGGGCTCACACAAATTCAGGCCACCAAGTCTCTTCCCCATCCAGGTTTTCTCCCCACTGCTTTCCCCCTCTCTCCCCTGGAGCCTTCCCCCTCACTGGCCTCTGTGTGTGGCTGCTGGCCATGGATCATGCAGGTGCTGGTGCCGAGCTCCGGGCTCAGTGGGCTGGTGGGGAGCAGCCCAGAGCAGGGAGGAACACACTGATGCAGAGCCCCTGCAATGACTTTCCCCATCATCCCCAAACCTGCCAGAGCACCCCCCGAGAGGAGAGTGCTCCTTCAAGGAAGGCTTGGAGATGAGCAATGGAAAACATCTGACAGGGGAGCCCTTGAGGCGTTTTTGTTCCAGTGAGTGGGAGTGTGAGATCCGCTCAGACATGAAAGGCTGCAGAGCTCTGTCCCCAAAGTCATGGCGAGGAGGAGGACGGGGGTGTGTGGCTGCACCAGGAGGTCATCCTGGGAACGACTGGCACTGGGATCCCCGTTCCCTCCCTCCCCTTCCAGCAACTAAATTAGGTCACACTTGAAAGTCAGTTTCTTGGCTGTGGATTTAATTTAGCTTTTCCAGGCTAGTTATCATATAATAAATTCCAGGAGATTTATAGAAAACATGCCCAGGGAGGCTTAGCCAGTGTGTAACAAGATTTGTGCCTCTTTCCCACTGTCGAGTAGCTCTGGTGAGCGCAGCGCTGCCAGCAGATGTGCAGGCAGGGCTGGGAGCTCCCAGGGAGACTGGGCAGTGTGGGAGCTGTCACCCCACATCTTTCTGGGGCACAGGAGGGTCCCAAACACAGCTGTCCTCTGCCCCGGCTCCACAACAGCTGTAAATCACCTGGAGCAGATGTGTTCCATCAGCTGTTCGCTTTTCTCCTCACCCGGGCTCAACATGGGCAATGCCAAGCACAAGCCCATCCTGGCAGTGCCCATACATGACTGGATGGTGGTATGAGGACTCAGCAGCCCCAGGCAGTGCCAGGGGGGAGCGATGGGGCATTGGGGTCACCCGGTGCCTTTCTGCTCAAGAGGTGACAGTGTGTGAGACATCCCTGCTGGTCGAGGGAGCTCCCCCAGTTCCCGGGGCACACGGACCATGAGACAGAGCTAAGATCAGCTTCTTTTCGCACTCACTGCTGCTGGGACAGGTTTCCCACCACGCTCAGAAAGGCTGAGCATGGAAAAGTGCTGGGTTTGTGGGGATTTGTGGCACGGGCAGTGCAGCGCTGGGAGCCGGTGGCTCAGCATGGAGGGCACTGCCAGCCTCCTCCTGCTCTGCTCACTGCGAGCCTTGCCCAATTAGTGTCTTATTAGTCACTCCGCGTGTTAAGGCATTAGGAACAATTAAGGGTGAGAAGAGTTTCCAGATGTTGCAGCAAGCGCTGGAGCTGGAGCTGGCAGGTCCGCTGGCTGCTCCCATATGGAAGTGATCTTGTGCACAGTGGGATTCACTGCGGGGCCACAGGGCCAGCCTGGCTCAGGATCTGGGGACCACTGGCATGCAGGGCACAACACTGCAGGGCAGCCCTGGGGGCAGTGCCCACCTCTGCCATCAGCATTGCTGTTGGGAGCTGTGCAGAGGAGCAAAGTGGCCACTGGGATGCCCATGGATGAGGGACACAGCTGGGCACTGCCCCTGCCCCGAGCAAGGGAGATGTGCCACCAAACACCGCCTGAGCGCCCTGGGTGTGCTCTGCGGGATTGGCTTTGCGAATGAGCTCAAATCAAATATTTATTTAGTGTTGTGGCTTGGTGTGAGTCAGTCGCTCAGTGCACCCAGGCAGTGCTGGCAGCCCCGTGCTGTTCTGGCGAGAACATGGGGAAGTGCTTGGCTTCAAGCAGTGACACAGGAGCATCTGGGACACGGCGTGTGGGGACCAACCACCCCGGCAGAGATAGCCTGCGTTGTGACACTTTGAGAAGAAGTAGCGCAAGCAGAAATGAATGTGACTTCAGAGGCCAAGTGCAAGTGACTTCAGCTCCCCAGAAATAGTCCCCAGGTGGTGCTGGGGGAGAGGGACCTGGAGCTGGCAGTTCCTGGCGATGCTGGGTTGCTCCTGTGGCTTGTTCCATCTGTGCAAGGTGGGCTGCACCCTCACCATTGCTCCCAGCATCGCACCCCATTGCCCCCACCCCATGGCACTGGAGAGACCACCAGCCACGGGTCTGGTGGTGGCTCTGGCCAGCAGAGGCAGTCTCTCCTGAGAGACATCACCCTATGACAAGCCCTCTGAGAGGGTTCCACATCAATTCCTGAAGCCTTTGGGTGCCCTCGTGGTGTGGAGGGTGTGTGGGGGGGCTGCCCCAGCCCTGGGGGTGTCCCCTCAGACACTGGTGCCGTGGTTGCCCCACTCACTGAGCCAAGGCTGCAAGGTGCTGGTGGCCAGTGGGGCAGCAGAGAGGACAGTGGCCTTCACCACACTGGAATATTTTCTCTGCTGCTCTCCCCGGGGCGAGGAGTGGTGCTTGGACAGATGGTGTTTTTGAGTGACCTTGTAGCTCTGAGCAGTTCCCTTGGATGCTGAGTAACGGTGGGAGCTGTGCAGTGGTGCTGCAACCTGCTCTCACTGGGGGGAGCCTGTCAGGGAGCCAGGGCTGGGAGCAATCTGGGGTCAGCCAGGGGAAGGAGCCAGAGCCCAGCAGCCCTGACCTGATGGCTGCACCAAAATCCAATGTGCAGCCCTGCCACTGCCATGGTGTGTGGGGACACACCAGGGGTCCAGGTCATGCCCAGGAAAAAGGCTTTTGCTATGTGAAGGTTCTTTTGGAGCTGTGATCCAGGACTGTGGTCCCGAGGGAACAGATCCAAGTGAGGGGAAAACTGCACTGCAATGTGTGGTGTCAGGAGTCACCCTGGGCCTGCTCAGCTCCTCTGGCACCCTTGCAGCCTCCTACCAGTTCTGTGAGGGCTGCAGCACCAAGAGGTGTCCTAAATTGAGGAAGGAACAAGGAGCTCTTGGCACCCACCCGGAGCATCATTTGCATTCAGGTGCAGCTCCCCAGTGTGAGGGAGGTGGGGGCCCAGCAGCAGAGGGGTGAAGAACACGGACACGCACCGGCTCCAGCTGTCTGAGCATCCCGTGGCACAGCTGTGGAGGGGGCTGTGGCTTGGACATCACCGCGCTCCAGGTTTCTTCTTTTCATTCTTCTCTGCCTCAACTTTGTGTCCGAGTTTGCTGTCCAAGATTTGTGCCTTTGCTTCTTCCAAATGGGAATTGCCATCTCACATTCCAGGCTGGTGCCCTGTGGTGTGATCCAATGAACCACGGTGGGGTTGGTTGTGTTCCTGTCTGTTCTGTGCTCTCTGAGGGTGGAGAGGGTCTCGTTTCTGTTGCATAGACCACGAGACCAGCAGGGGCCAGGCAGTGTCCAGCCGAATTCAGGTGGTCTGTGATGGTGTCCCATGGAGTGGGATGTTGGCCCTTTCTTGGGACCTGCTCCAAGCTGGGAGGTGACATGTGGCAGGGCAAGAGGAGCAGTGGAGGGTGTGGGTCTCATGGGTCTCTGAGCACTGGACAGAGTGCAGGACCCCAGATTTCTCTGGAGTCACCAGAGGGAGCGTGTTTGGGACGAAGGGCTCCTGCTGTGTCTGGCATGTCTGGGTGAGGTGGGAGTGTTGTGCAGAGGAGCAGAATGCAGGTATCCTGCAGCAGCTGCAGAGGGATGGTGACAGGGGATTGTCCTCCCGGGGTGCCCTGTGCCAGTGCCAGTGCTCCGGGGCAGGAGATGGGGTGGCTGCAGCCAAGGGTGTTCTGTCCCAGGGATGGGGCAGGGTGGGATGAGCCCCAGGGGGCTCTGCCCCTTGTGCCATGGGTACTGCCAGGGGTCCAGGCACTGCTGGGTGCTCAGCTGTGGTGCATCACCCACCGTGCCCATGCCAGGCTGCCGTGCAGCATCTGAGCAGCTCTGCTTAACTTAACATGCAGCAAGTGTTGTACTCAGAGAAATTTAGACGTAATTTTTTGGTGCTTGCATGTAAATGTGGGTAGGTGCTGTCCTGATTGATGGCAATTAGCATTTTCTAACGGTAACAGATGTTCGGATTGCCAGGAGGCTGGTACCTAACGCCCACGCTGCCATCTGTTCCGCTGGGCACTGCCTGGGGAAGCGGCACCAGCCCCACGGACCTGCAGGGCCGTGCTGGGGTGTGTTTAACAGCAGTGTGCAGGGGGGGTTATTATGGGGTTTTTTTCTGGGGAAAATAATAATAATAATAAAGACGTTTTCAGGTTTATAAATAGTACGCTGTTTATTATGGGATGGAGACTTTCCATCTAATCAGCAGCCTGGATTGCTGCACAGAGTTAGGGAAGTGGTCTGGACAGCACGGGGAGCAGCAGCACTTGGGTTTGCAGGGATGCAGTGAGAAGAGGCTCCAGTGGGTGTCCATGAGTGAACCCCCTGTCCTTTGCCTGCTCCCTGAGCTGGATGGTCTCTGCTTGTGGGGACAAGGGCTGCTCTGCTTTGGGCATCACCTTTCAGCTCCAGGTGGGAAGCAGTGAAACAGCTGTGTGGTGTTTAAAGGTGTGTTATAAGAAGAGGCCCAGAGCCCCAAGGCTGTTCCTCCTGTCCTGGTGGTCCCACCACAGCCCCTTTTCTCACCTGGTGCCTGTCTCCCCCTGTTTCCTCCCCTTATCTGCAGCCTTTTACACCCATTTATTCTTGTGTCAACGCTGTCCTTTAGCATGACCAGCTCCTCCCAGTGCCCATTCCCTGCATATTTATTGAGAAGCCTTGACTGGGCTCAGACCAGCTCCTCTATCCTGTCCTGTCCTGTCCTTCTGTTGGCTCCTGGAGCAGCTCTCCATCCCCTGGCAGCTCTCCCTGCTCCCCAGCTTGACTCTCCCAGACAGGGTCATGCTGCAGAACGAATCCAGCAGCAGCCAAGCACAGCATGGCAACACAGACACCTTTTCCTGGAGCTGCCAGTGCCAGGCAGCTCGGCAGCACACTCACACACTCACACTCACACGCTCACACTCGCTCTCTTCCCAGATGCTGGAGCTGGTGACTCAGAGTCAGCCTGTGGCTGAGTAATGCACCACCAAGTGTCTCCATGTGGTTTCCAGGTTGGAGCAGATGCTCCCACGTGGTCATGGTGCTCAGTGTTTTGGGCTTTGTGCTGTTTGGTGGCTCTGGTCTCAGGGTCTGCCAGCCCTCGTGGGACTGACCCCTTACCCCCTGTCCTACTGGGATGCTGCTGCTGGCCCAGCCACTTGCATTTTCAAATTACTGTTCTGTGAGCTGTGTTAGGTATGGGCAAAGGACAGGGGGTTCACTCATGGACACCCACTGGCTGCCTCTTCTCACTGCATCCCTGCAAACCCAAGTGCTGCTGCTCCCCGTGCTGTCCAGACCACTTCCCTAACTCTGTGCAGCAATCCAGGCTGCTGATTAGATGGAAGTCTCCATCCCATAATAAACAGTGTACTATTTATAAACCTGAAAACATCTTTATTATTATTTTCCCCAGAAAAAAAACATAATAAACACTGCTGTTTATTGGGGGCATGGGAGTCACCACACTGGACAGAGGAGCTATTGGGCAGATTTGGGATGAGCCGAAGCCTCACCTTCGTGTGAGAGCTGCAGTGCTGGCCCCAGGGCACCAGGTGATGCCTGGGAGGGGTGTGTGGGCTGGGGACAGGGATGTGGGCTGGGGATGGCACCAGGGCCTTGAGTACAGGTGGGCTTCCCCACACTTTTTTTCTTGCTGGAAAACAAGCCTGCTTCATCTTTGTCATTCTTCCCCTCACTTGCTTTTCAAATTCATCTGGGAAAACTTCCCTGGGTGCACACAGAGGTGTCACCAGCCCAACAGCTTGTGCTGCTCTAATAAAATGGCTCCGTAGCAGAGGGTTTGATCTATTTTTAAAACAAGCTTCACGCTGTCTCCTCCCGCCCTCCCACCAGCAGCAAAACAGAGCCCGAAGGCTCCTGGGAGCGTGGCAGTGGTGCAGGGTGGCCAGGGAGCCAGGAGCCCATGCCCAAAGCTGTGCCCATGGCAGTGTCATAGCCGAGGTGGCTGTGCCCATTTCTGCTCTCCGTGGCCGGGAAATGCTCCCTTTGTTGCTCTGTCAGGGAGAGGAGCTCTCTGCTTGGTTTTTATTCCTCCAAGCAGAGGCTGTGCTGTATAAATTAACATGCGGAAACTTCGCTCCTCTTGGAAGTTTGGTATTTTCTGCTCGTTTGATGCCCTGTTATTAAAACTCAATTTTCTACGAATAAAGTCCTTTAAATAGAATTCGTCTTCCAGCGATGACTCATCGCAGAGCAGCAGCTCCTCGCAGGAGAAGGAAGCACGAGGGCAGGTCTGGCACTCGCAGCCCTGGGAATCCCCAGATCAGCTCCCGGGGCTTCGCCGAGTGCAGGGGAAGCCACCCCGGTTGCCTCTGCTGCCCATCCCGCTGCCTCTGCCTGCTACAGCTGCTGCCGATGCCCGGGGCTTGGCACAGGGATGAGATCCCTGGTGTGTTCTGGGGTGTCCCTGGAGCCTGCAGGTTGGGAGTGCCAGGAGGGACTGTGCTGTCCCAGCTGCCCACCCACCTGTGCCACTGGTGGCACCGTGATGCTGTCACAGTGCCCGCGCCATCCCCTGGCGGTTACTGGTGTTACTGGTGGTAACAGCAGGGGAGGCGGTAAGCTCCCAGAGCAGGAGGCTCCGGGCAGTGAAGACAGGATGGATCACTGCACAGGCTGCCCCTGTCCAGCCTTGCCAGGTGGTGGCCAGGGGAGTCCGACAGCAGGATGTGGGGCACAATAACATCTGTCCACATCTGTGTCCATTCTGCTGGAGCTGGCTCTGCCTGCACTGATTCCTTTGATGAAGCTTCTTAGGTGTCAGGGACAGGAATAGGTGCAGGAATTATGTTTGGGGGAGGAGGTGGGTTTTAGGTGCTTAGTGGGTAGGTGGTCGGTCTGCAGACAGGAGTCTGGATGGAGTCCAGGTAGCGTCTGGATGGAGGCAGGATGGATGGGCTGGGGCTGAGGGACTCCTCTCCAGTGTTTCACCAGCATTGCAGCACATCTGCACAGGGCAGGTTTCCTCCAGGAAGGAAGAGGAGAGCACTAGTGAATCTCCCACCCCAGCAGCATCATGCTGGGGCAGCTCTGAGTGGACCTGAGCTCCTGCAAAAATGAATTTTCTGCTTCCTCTTGCCCCTTCCCTGGGATGCTGCTCACTCTGGTTCAAGGGTTTCTGCCAGGATTATTATTCTTTCAAGCTTGGCATCTGTTAAGGTGACAGCAGCTGGGGAGAGGGAAGGGATTGGAACAAATTTCTCATAAAAAGTAGCTAAGTTGATGAAACCATTACAGTGCCTGCATCCGGCACTCCATCATCATGACACGCCAGGGAGAGGGACAGGCACCACCTCACAAGTTTTCCCCCAGGAGAACAGGCCCAGCTCTCTGTCCCACTGATCGCTGTCCCCAAGTGGTCACACCCGTCCTGGTCTGTCCCCCGGCCATCCTGCAGCCTGGGTGTCCCACATCTGCATTTCCCAATGCTGGTGCCTCTGCTGATGTTCAGTGCAAGGATCCCAGAGTCATCCTGGGGTTCCCAACCCTCGGGCAGAGCAGTCGGGGGAGCGAGCTGGGGCTGGGGCAGATGGAGTGACCAGGGGAGAGAAAATGGGGCTGAGCTCTGGATTCCCAGAGCGTTACCTGCTTTTATTAAAAATCAATGATGTGCTCGAGTGGTTCCACTTTGTCTCCCTGACAGCAAGGCCTCTGCCTCAGCCAGGGTGCAGGATCAGGCATCACTCACTGCTCTTGTTATCACCCTGCTCTCTCTGCTGCTTGCCCCCCGAAACCCAGCCAGCCAATATTTGCCCCATCAGCACTGGGACATACAGCCAGCTGCTGCCAATTGCTCGCCTCCCCCTTTCCTGCCTTATTCCCATGCTCTACCATGGCCAAATCCTGCTGTGCAGCCACCAGAGCATTTCACTGGGCAAACTCCTGCCCCCTCATCCCTGTTCACATGGAGGAAGTGTGAGCAGTGGTGTTAAAGAAGAGGGAAGGGTCTCCTTCCTCACCACCGTGCCAGCCTAACCCTGTTGTGGTGCCACAGGGGTTGAGGGTAGCAGGGGCCACTGCCCACAGGAGCCCAGGGCTCTCCAGCCCCTCAGCTGTCCTTCCCAGTGAACATTATTTATTTGTTTGGCTTTCAGGCTGTGGGGTGGGCACTGTGGAGGCTACAGGTCCACGATGGCCAAGGCATTCCTGGGGGTCAGACCATGCCGTGAGGCTGCTGGTGGCTGGGTGCTCCCTCCTGAGACACATGGGGACTGTGGCCACTTTGGGCTCCCTTGGCTGTGCCACTGCTGTGTGGTCCATGCCACCAGAGCCTGATGCTTCTCTCCTCCATGCCCCTCCCCAGGCCCCCTGTGATAAACACAGCACCCAGGAGCTGCTGTGGAGCATCCAGGAGTTGCAGGCAGGGCTGGAGCTCCCTTGGCTGGGAACTGTTTGCCACCAAGGTCATGGCTATTGCCAGCCAGGACAGATCACCCTCTTTCTTGAGCACGGCATCTGCCTGGCTAAATATGGTGAGACTGTTTGCTAACCTTGGCCCATGTCCAGCCAGGCTCCCTGGGCTTTAAATTGTGGCAGTGCCTTTTTCTTTAGAGGTGCCACTCCACGAACTGTGAAGAGCTGAGATGACTCCAGGAAAGGTGGCTTATCTTTAGACCAGGTCTCAGAAATTGTTTTAATCCCTTTTCCACCCCCACAGCCTCCTTCATTCTTGGCTAGAAGTGGTCACCCCCGTTAAGTGCTTGCTCCTGAGCTGAGGAAGGAGGCACAGGAGTGTGGGAGGAAAACCCTTTTTCCTGGAGGCATTGAGCTATCCCTTATGGTGACCTAGATGTCAGTTTAATGCTCCAGCAAGTCCCAAGACTCGCATATGAAGTTGCCCAGGGGAAGAGGATATTTCAGGAACACAGAAGCTGCTCAGCAGTGGTAAAGTGCGTGAGCTTTCCCCGGCAGGAGCCGTGCTGAGCCTCCGTCTGCTCGTGCCCACCATGCCAGCCATGGAGCAGTGCCCCCTCTCCTCGGGGTGCGAGCACAGTGCCCGGGAAGTGGGAGGGTCGGTGATGCTCTGGCACACAGTGGCAGTGCCGTGCAGAGCCCGTGGTGCTCTGGGGCTGGTGCTGCCTGCCCATCCTGCTCAGAGCAGGAACATTCCCAGCTCTGTCCTGTCCCACAGCAGAGACTGGGGTGGGCTGCCAGGAGGAATGCAGCACAGGTGGAGGATGCACGAACCGTGCTGGGTAAATCCAGGTTTGCAATCTGCCATCACTGTGGCCTCAGGTCCTGCCTTCCCTTCGTGTTCTGGGCTGGGCACGGACACAACGCTCACCTTGCTCTCACTGCTCTCCTCTTCCAGTCCATGGTAAACCAATTATTTTAACGGGGTGCTGTGTCCCCTGGTCCCCCCAGCCTGAGCCCTGCTCACACACAGGTCTGAGGTGCCTTAGCAGATGCCCCAGCACTGAGGGGGTCTGACACGCTGGGGAGCCATGGTGGGGAGTCTGAATCTGTCCCTCTGGCTCTTGATTTTGGAGGTCCTGAGGGGTCACAAAACTCTGCACCAGGACAAGAGCTTGGTCTGGGACCTTCTGAGGTTTGGAAGGGCTGAGAAATGGTAGGAGATGATTGTGCCCAGCATGGGAAGGTGGTGGCACTGCAGAACTGCATGGGGATTGCACAGGTTGGCTTTGACACATCGATTTGAAAAATGAGGCAATTTCATTCTGGTGTTGTTATTTATCTTTATTCTGCTGTGGCAGCTGCAGGTGGGGAGAGGAGCAGGGACTCCCCACAACACAGCTGAGGTCACGCCAAACCAGTGGGGATTGTCCCTAGCTAGGTGCCTGCACATCCCTGCCTTGGGGCAGGCTTAGGAGCCCTTGGCTCCATTATCTGCCACCTTTTGATGGGTTTGGGACCCCAGGAGGGTCCGTGCCAGGTCTGACAGGTGCTGCTGCCTCATTCTCTGCCCAAGGGTTTCCCCCTCATCAGGCACATGCAGGCAGTTGAAGTAAAGAGGGTTTGGAGAGTGGGGGTACAGCTCTTGTACCCTCTAAGAGTCCCTCAAGGAGGGTGCAGGGTGTTTGCAGGAGGAGACTTTGGAGTTGTATTTCCAGGCTATGAGCGCAGAATCGTGAAGAGGAGACGGAATAGGTTAGTGGGGTTGTGGAAGGAATTTTGTGCTTGTTTTGGTCTCTCAATGGCTTTTTAGTTTTTCCTTTGCTGCTGTGTGCCTCAGTTTACCTGACTGTTAAATAGTGCTCAGGAGTAGCATCCTTCTGCAGACCATGTGGTGTAGCTGCTGTTTGCTGTTGGATGTCCCTGGCCTTGAGGCTCCTCTCTCAGCCGTGGTGCTTTCTGGGGACCAGATGTTCTTCTCTGCCCTTTCTGGATGGCTGTGTCCCCCCTTCCTCCCCTGTTCTCAGAGCTCCTCTGTGCCTGCTGGGTTTGGGTGTGTTCCCTGGGCTCTGCCAGGCTGGTCCTGCTGGTCCCCCTCCCTCTCCTGCTGCCAGTGCAGCCTTTGTGGCACAGAGCACAACTAAAAAGTTGACGCTTCCATCTTGTGTTCCCCTGTGGGTGATTTAGAGCTGAAAGCCTGGGCTCTGGCACTGGGAGAGGGTTCCCGAGATAAAATAATCTCTGCCAGCAGCTGAAGTGACAGAAGCCCCATTAACAGCAGCATATGCCTGGGAACACCCGTGCTGCGCGGGAGGACGATGCGGAGTGGGGGGAGCGCAGGAGCAGCAGCCCACGGGAGGGGGGGTTGTGGGAGCTGGTAATTACTCTGCTGCCACTGGGATGCTCCTTGCTAATTTACAGCATTAGTGGAATTGGGATGTGATTCTTCCTCCTGAGCCTGGGCAGGGCTGTCCCCTGGTGCAGGCAGACGTAATTATCTGCATTTAACTGAGGGCTTGTAAAATGTATTTGTCTTGCAGAATATGAGTGTAATTGCTGTGAATTAAATCCGGATGCAGTTCTGGCTGGAGCAGGACCCTGCCTGATGGGGAGCACACAGAGGTGGGGCTCCCCGGGCTGCTCCCTGGCCCCCTGTGCCAGCTGGGAGGGAGGATTTGGGGGGTTTCTGGGCACCTGCCCAGCATAGACCTTCCCACCATCGCTCTCTTGACTGGACATTTGTGCTGACTGGACGGATGTACTGACAGGAGAGAGCCAGGCAGCCTGTGAGTATTCCTGGGGATCTACTGGCTTATCTTCTCTCTCAGCATCAGTCCCAGGGGCTGCCTGGGTTTGTTTAACTCAGTATGTGCATTTGAAGACACTGGTGCCCACGTGCAGCTGCTGCTGGGCCACTGCTTGGGTGCAGGGCTCTGTGGTGAGGGGTCTGCCCTGGTGTCCTGGTATCCTGCCTGTTCCCAGTTGCAGCATCATGGTGAGGGACCCATCCCAATGCAGGATACTGAATGCCCCCTCCTGTGTTAGGGTGACTGTGGCCTTACCCCACTAATAGTTGGGATGAAAGGCTGTGGAGGGGTGGCAAAGGGAACATGTATTGTGGGAGTGCCAGCAGTGTCACTGGGATGCTGGGACCGTGCCTGGGATCTGTGCTGGAAAAACACTGGTGGCATGGGAAATGTGCAGGAAGGAGCTACAGAACTTGTTCATGGGCTGGAAAATCTGCTCTGCTGTGGGAGATGGAGCCTAAGTAGGTTGAACTTTTCATCGAAGAGAAGTTTAAGAGGTGGCTTTGCAACGTGGGTTGTTTTAGGCTGTGATCAAGAGAACTCCATGGGTACAGAGCGCTCTAATTTAGCAGAGAAAAGACATAACAAGATCCAGGCTCTGAAAGCTCCAGCAAGACAAATTCTGACTGGAAAGGAAGTGCATATTTTTATCAGGGAAGGTAATTAACCACTGGAACAGCTTCAGTCTGTGGGGGATTCTCTGTTGTTTGACATCTCTGGATCAAACCCAGATATCTGTCTGGGAGGGAGGCAGTGGATGGGATGAACATGGGATTGGAGCCTTTGGCCTGTGTTCCAAGGCTGCACTCACTAAGTGCCCTTCCAGCCCTGGGCTGTAATATTCAGTATTGGTACTTGAGGATAAGTTGAAATTTGGGTTGCACTGATGAGATGGAGCACTTAAGCACTTAAAATGGGAATTGGGAGAGTTTGTGGAGAAGGGATCTTGTTTTCTCTGAGTGTTTTTAGAATGAGGTGCAAGGCACTGAAGTTGCCCTCAAATCAAGCCCCTGCCCTTTCCCCTCAGCTCAGTTCTGGCCCTGTCCCCATTTGGTATCTGCAGAAAACCAATGAAAACTTTCTCTTCTTCATTGTGAAAATCTGACACACTAAATCCAGGCCTGTTTGGGGGTTTCCAGCCCATTTTTTGTGCCCATGCTGTAATACCCTTGGCCAGACATGCTGCTCAGTGTTATTTACCCACAGTGTGTGATGGGGCAGCAGAAACTTTCCTAAAGTTAAAGCAAGCCTTGTTTCTCCCAGATTAGAGACCTCGACACCTTCATGGTGAGTGAATTGAGATGGGGGTGTCCATGACACACCAACATTGCCTTGTGCAGCTCCTTATCTTGAGCTGGGTCACCATGGGTGGATGGATTTGTCTGTCCCACAGCCCTGGGTGCTCTGTGCTCAGCAGTGGCCCTTGGGCTGGCACAGGGTCTGACCCTGGCCATCAGCATGGGCACCACGTTGTCAGGGCATTGGCTCAGTGTGTGCTGGAGGGTTCCCAGGCCCATCCATCTGCTCCTCAGCAGCAGTGGGAAGTTGGTGCAGAGCCAGTGAAGCGCTGGCCGTGGGCCTGGGCCAGCCTGCTCAGGAACCTTCCACCTGGTCCGTGCGTGCTGCAGGACGTGGGCAGGAGCTGCCTGTGCCATGCTGCTGATGCCAGGTCCACAGCTGGCACCCGGCATGGTGCTGGTGGCCAACTGGTCACCCAGGGCAGGAGCATCTTCTCCCGTGGACAAGGGCTGCAAATAGCTCCTGAGTCAGGCTCTGGAATGGGACCATCTTCCCAGGTACCACTGTTTTCCAAATAGTTCTGAGTGTTTCCTCTGCTCAGAGAATGAATCCTGTGTCAGAGGGCAGTGCCACAGGAGAGGGCTGTTGAGTGGGATTTCTGTCACTCCTTGGTGAGATGGGGGCTCACTGTGCCCCATCCTGTGGGTCAGCATGTCCCTCCTTCTCTGCTCCCAGTGCTCACCCAGCACTTGTGGGCTCCACACCAGGGCTGAGGCAGCACAATTTGTGCTCATCTTGGTGTTTTCTGGACATGGAGAGCTGCTCCTGCAAAGGCAGAGCTGGTCCATGCTGTGGAGCAGCTGTCACATGGTGCCTGAGGGCTGTGGGCAGCATGGCAGTGGCTCTGCCCAGCACAGCAGGGCTGGGACAGCAGCACTTGCCCAGCTTGCTGAGGTGTCACTCCACATGTCTGCCCTTCCCCTTAATCCTGGATCCAGCTGCTGGCGGGACTGTGGGCGCTGGACTTTCTGTCTGGGGGAGAGGGGAGGAAATGGGGAACGTGGCATGGGAAGGGTTAATGCAGAAAGATTTTTACCCTGTGGCGTAAACACCACTGAATGCATGTTTGCCTTCATTTGCATATTGAAACATATCCTAAAGGCCCCTCGTTTGGAAAGTTCTGTTTTTTACTCCATCTTCTTATAGAAGGGAGGAAATTATTCATAATTAAAAAGTAATAATAATGCGGAATGAAGGAACCCAGCTGTATAATACCCGGCACAAAAGGGGGGAGCATGGGGAATCTATTTTTAATGGTTTCCACAGCAACTGCGATTTTGTTTACAGTGATTTTCCTCCTGTGCTGTGAGTCTGTTCCCAATTTACATTTATAAGGAGCTCTTGTATGGGAAGCCCATCACTGGAGGGTGCTCTGGCACTCGCGAGGGATGCTGAGAACATGCAGTTGTGGAGAGGCTGGCTGGCGTTCGTGGGATGGGGCATGATGAGCAGGACCCCCAGAGCCAGGCACCTGCCTGGGCACCGTGCCCTGGGTGCTGGTATCCTGCCTTGCGTGGTTTTGGGGGCTGCGGGGCACAAACATCTGTAAAGCCCAGCCAGAGACACTCAGACTTCCAGCTGCCTCCAGGAGCTGATCCTAGTGCTGCTGGTTGGTTATGCACACCCTCCTGCCTCTGGCCATGGCCAGCAGGGTGGTGTTCTTGGGATGGCTGTGGCCACTCTGGTGCTGGAGCTGAGCCCACAGAGTGGGGGAATGCCTGGGCTGTGCCTGGGAAGGCTGTGTCAGGTGTGGGGGTCCCTTGTGTCTGCTGAGCTGATCTGTTTGCTCTGAACAACCTGGGGGTGTTGGTGCTACTGCTGCATAGGGATGTTGGTGCTGGGGAGAGGATGCTGCTCACTGCTCCACCTCTGCTGCCTTCACCTGCCTGGCCGGGCTATGGAGCATCCCTGTTTGGTGCTGAGGGTGCAGCTGGGTCTTCCTCAGGGCTATGGGCTCTGGCATGAGCCCAGGTATCACTGTTGCATGTGAGTGATGGAGTAGAGGGGAGGCTGATGCTGGGGAGCCCTTTCCTCTGGCAGGCACCAGCCCAAGATCCAGGAGCTGGAAATTGAACCTCGTCTGAGAGGTGCTGATTTTTAACAAGAGCTAATGGAGCATTTTGCTGGGAGCTCATTGCATTCTCTGGCACTGGGTATTTCCCTCTGGGGCTCCTGAAAGCAGATGTCAAAGAGTTGAATTGAGTTCTCTGATTCCTGTGGGAATAGCCCAAGTCCTGGGTGGAGAGTGAAGGGGGTTTGTCTCTGGATCCTGTCATGGAGTCTGCAGAGGATGCTTTTCCTGTGGGAGGATGAGGCAGATAAGGTCTTTCCTGAATTTTTTTAGGATCCCTCCTCATTCTTCCTGCAGGCTTGGATGTGAACATTCTCCCCTCTTCCTTGTGCCCATTTCTCCATCTGTGTCTCTAGGGATTGTGGCCCAACTCTCCTTCAGGATGGTGACAACACACCAGCACTGAGGGTCCTGGGCTAGGACTGGCTTTGGCTCTATTCCCACCCTGTGTGAGAAGGTGTCCTGGTGTCCCTCAGGATCAGAGCTCTGCCCCTTCCCTGGGACCCCCCAGCAGCCAAGTGGGGTTTGCTTTAATTACAGATGCATTTTTGTCAGTAGAAGAACATGGTTGGCTCTTAGTGCCAGTGTCTGTCTGAGTTGATGAGTCTGGGTTTGAGCACCCAAGGGAAGGTGAACTTGGAACTGACGTTCTAGGGCTCACCAGGAACCAGAGTGATCCCATCCAGGCTGCTCAGGGGATGCTGGCCCCTTCCAGCTGTGTGGTGAGAAGCTGCTGCCTGGAGATCAGCTCCTTTCATGCACCAATAAAAGAAGGGTTTTATCACCTGTTCCACTCATTTTCTGCGGTTTGTAATGGCTTTGGGAAGCAGGTAATTGCAGTGATTGCGTGCCATGTGTAGCATTAAAGGGAATTGAGGGGACTGTTTGTTAATTAGCTGTACTTGTGTGGAACCTGAAACATATTAACCTTCACAAAATCCCAAACTATTAGGGATGAAGAAGGGATTTAATGATGGGAGAAGCAGAAAAACAAAAAGCAATTAGGGTTCTTTTTCCCAGCATTGCGAGTGTGTTGGAGGGTGGGGGGTGACTGGCAGAGCAGCCCAGCGAGCTCAGACTTGCGGGGAGGTGGGATGGGATGGGATGTGTGCAGCCAAGATCTGTGGGCAGGGAGAGCAGGACACCCATTTAACCTCCTGATGCTGCTGATCTCCCCCATTTTTGGCGTTATCTCATCTGAGCTGGGGTTCAGATGCTCCTTCCCTTTAAAATCCATGGAGGTGCTCTGGGATGCAGCCGAGGAACAGTCCCACGGTGCCACTGCTGGCTTAGCCCCCTGAGGCCACTGTAGAGGATGCCAAGCCCCTGTAGGCTGAAGGTGGAGGGAGGGGGTGATGGAGAGCCCGGCCTGGGCAGCGGGGCTGAGCAGTGGCTGTGCTGGGAAAGCTTTGGAGCCGCAGGAAAGTAGAGATGCTGTTTCCGTGGCAACCGTTCAACATAAACTCTTCCTTCCCTGATTGTCGAGCTTGGGATCAGCCCTGGCTGCTCCCCCCCGTGGCAAAACCCTTCAGGTGGTGCTGCTTTTCCACACCGTGGTGCCAGGGCCAGAGCGGGGCTGGAAGAGCCGTGTTGGCTCCTCTCGTGTCTGGGGGCGAGGGCTGGAGGACCAAAGGTTGGGTACCGGCTCCTCCAGGGACATTAACCTGCCCTGCTCTGGCTGCACAGGAATGGGACAGGCTTCGTCCTTGCTCCCGCTGCCCAGTGGGCACTGGTGGCTCAGTAACTGGGTGTTCTGTGGCCCTCGAGGGATGCAAAGCCTGGAAAGACTTGGGGAGCCCCAGTGCTGCCCCAAACTGTTAAAGCCTCTCCCAGGAGACAGTCCCAGTTTCCTGCTGGGAGCCCTGTGCCTTTCCCAGCGATCGTTAGTACCCATTAGCACCATGCAAACAAACTCCCTGCTCCACTTTTTTCACTCAGCTCCCGATTTAATTAGGTTTTCCAGTTTTCTACTTGTCCTGGGCCGATCACTCCTTAAAACAGTGGAGAATTAATTTGCACCTGCTGTCAGAAAGTGTCTCCCCAGTTAGAAAAATAATTAAGCCATCATCACACATCGGGGGTAATGAATCACTGTGTTCAGTTCCCTTCACAGGTCGTTTGTTTCCTTCCACACTGGCAAAGAAGGTGCAAACTAAATGTGAGCAGCTGCCAAGTTATCCCCTTCCCTCGCTGCCCAGTTTCATTTGAGCTCCATGGATTTTCCAGCTAGGCTGGGCCATGGCCTTTTGGAAAGGTCCTGAGCAGGCAGGTCAGTGGTTTCCCAGGGATGGGAGAACCTGGGTTTGCTCTTTCCTGCTGCCTGGGGTGTCCATGCCAGTTGGAGTGGCCATGGAAAGTGCTGGAAGGGAAAGGAGTGATGTCACAGGAGATGGGCCAGGGACACCTCCAGCCCAGGGTCAGGGTTAGGGTTAGGTGGTGGCTGTGTGGGGTATCTTCTGTGGAGCTCAGGTTTGATAAATGTGTTTTAGTGGTTGAGTCTGGACACTGTAATACCAAGGAGGAAGTGATCTGACAGGCAAGAATGTAGAACTGCTTTGTATTTGTAGGATGTGACAGAATTAGTGGCTTGGATGTTAATGTGCCCCCGGATTTGGGCTCAGGAAAAATTTTCCTCTCAATTAGCTTGGCTGGAGGTTGCTGGAGGCTTTGTCCTTTCATCCAGTGCAGGTGGGTTCAGTTCACAGTGATCAGATGAGGATTTTATTGACCTATTTCCAAGACCTCTGGCCCTACCTCCCTTCCTGGGCCATGTTCTGTAGCACTTGGGCCATCTTCTGTCCCTGGCAGGGGCTCATGTGTGGAGTGTGTGAGGCTGCCGTGGTCAGATGCTCCCAAATGTCCTCTATGGCTTGTGACAGAGGCAATGAGGAGACACCAGACACTTGGAGAGATCCCAGATCTCTGGAGATGTCTGGAGCAGCAGCTGGGCTGCCTTTGCCTCCTCTCTTTGACAGGCACGTGTTTATCTTTCCTTGGGGGTTCCCCTGCGTGCCGGGAGCCGCTGGGTGGAGGGAGCTGCCTCACTGTGGGGTAAGGCAGAGATTTTGGAGGATGCAGCACAGATGGCACCTTTCTTCCTTGTCCCCTTTTCCCAGAGCCAGGCTGGCACTTCCCCCTCTTTGCAGTAAATCGATCTGTCACTTCGCATCTGGGAAGGCTTTGGGGGAGCCAGGGTGGGACGGTCTCATCCAGGTGGGAGGGGGCTGGATAAGCAGCCACGCAGCCGTTCTGAATGCTGCTGGTTCTGGGGATGGCTCCTCCTGCCCTTTCCCTCTGAACAGCTTGGCCATGGCTCAGCAGGGCTCCACTTCCACAGGGATGGGGATGAACGTGCCTGCAAGTGGGGCCACCAGATTCCTTACTGGTAACCAGTGACCCATCTGCTCTGGTGTCACGTATCTTCCTCTCTGCTGTGGTTCCCAAATGCTGGTGCTACTCGAGGAGCTTTCCCAAGGGAAGGGGCTGGTGTGTGTTGTGCTTTTGCAATGGTGTGAAGCACTGGTGGCCACACAGTGCCGTGAGCTCCTGTTCTCAGCATGGCGACCAAGAATGGAACTCTTTCCTCTGCCGGTCTGGGCTCACACCTGCTCCCATGAACGCCCGCTGCCCACTTCAGTGCCAGCTGATTAAATTAAAGTCCTAGTGAGTTTGAATAATTTTCCCTGTGAAATGTGGCAGATGGCCTCCATTAGGCGTCTGCTCCCAGCATCTGCCAGGATGTGATCAAACCCTCTTTGGAAAATGCACAAAAGGGATTGGAAGTGGAGAGACCTGGGAATGGGAGCCCATCCCTTTATCCACTCATTTGGAAGCGGCCGGTGTTCTGGAGGAGCAGCATCCACACGTTTCTCCAGCCCCTCTGCCTGCCATACCCCAAGGGAGGAGGAGGGAGGGTGACTACTGTTCCCATCCCACCAGCCCAGGTCACTCCCGGGGTATGTGGGGACATGAAACTGGGTTGTGCTGGCCTGGCTGGGGCTGGGATGTGCTGCAGAGTGGGGTGGGCTGCCAGGGCGCAGCTCCTTCCCTTCAGCTGAGCAGTCAGAGCAGCTCTCCGGGGAACATTCCGGCCTGGAGGATCCCGGGGTGTTCGCACTATTCCAGCCTTCCTGAGCATCCCGTGTGTCCCGGCAGGTCCCCTGTGCTGTAGGTGCTGCCTGCCCTGTGTGTGCTCATCCGACATGCGGCTGTCCCAGCGCTCGGACCCTGTTATGGGGGCACAGGGCAGGGGGTCGTGTCGGGGGGGTCTCATTTTTGGGGAGCCGGAGGGACCCAGAGGGTCTGGGAGCGACGGGAACTGCGGTGGGGCCGGGCGGCCGGTAGGGGGCAGCGCCCACCCGCCCGTGCGTGGGGGCTGCGGGGGGGTCTCCGTGTGCACGACCCCCGTGGGAACCTTCCTGTGCGTGATCCCCGTGGGAACCTCCCTGTGCGTGACCCCCGTGGGAACCTCCGTGTGCGTGATCCCCGTGGGGCTGCGGGGGGATCTCCGTGTGCGTGACCCCCGTGGGAACCTCCGTGTGCGTGATCCCTGTGGGACCCCCGTGGGAACCTCCCTGTGCGTGACCCCCGTGGGAACCTCCGTGTGCGTGACCCCCGTGGAGCTACGGGGGGATCTCCGTGTGCGTGATCCCCGTGGGAACCTCCCTGTGCGTGACCCCCGTGGGGCTGCGGGGGGATCCATCGCCCTCCGGGGTCCCCCGGCAGGAAGGAGGAGGGGGCTGCGCTGGGTGGCTGCCAGTTCCAGGCAGGCAGGGCCACTGCTCCACCTGAGATCGATACCGATGAAGGTTTCCCTTGCAAACAGCTTAATAAAGTGGAAAAGAAGTCAAAGCTGTGCTGGAGCCGCTGCAGGATGCACTGGGATGGGGCCACGATTGTGCTGGGGAGGGGATCCCACTGTCCCCCTGCCCACCGTGGGCCAGATTCCTGGTTTACAGTGGGAAGCAGAGGCTCCTCAGCAGTTCTGGGGGAAGACCAAGCTCAGTTCCAGTGCAAATACAGCAGAAGGTACCAGTAAAGCCCCACTCCCTGCCCCAGAGACCCTGCAGTGGGATGAGATGCTGTACCCTACGTTTGGGAACAGGAACCACGGTGAGGAGGAGGCACTGCCTGTGCCCTCTGGGAATGGCTTCGAGTTAGCAGATAATCCAGGGGAGAGCCTTGGGTGCTTGGCTGGGTGTGCTGAGCACCCACAGCTGGACAGGGAGGTGGGAGGATCCCCGGAATCCTGTTCTGGTGCAGAGGGGAGCTTGGAACTCAGCCTGTGCCTCTGCCACAAGACCCTACCATGTCCCCTGCACTGGTATGTGTGCCCTGGTTACAGAGGTGTTCTCCTTCCTTGCTCATTTAGCTGTTGTGGTGTTCTTTTAATTAAATTAGCATCTTTTAATACATTTTGTCCCATCATTGTGACTTACTGTCTCTGCAGCTGCAGGGAGCTGGGAGCAGCTCCAGGGTCCTTGGTGGGGTGTGCAGCTCCTCTGGTGGGAGTGCTGGAATGAGCTGGCATTGCCCAGTGCTGACCTTTCTGGGGTTCTGGGTCCTATCTATCATCTGAAGTTGGACCTGTCAGGAGCAGGAGCACAGGCAAGGGAGCTCCATCCCACCAGGATATCCCTGGATAGCAAAGAAGGGGATGGAGCTGTCCCTGGAGACTGGGCAGCTCAGGGTGGCTATGGGGTGATCCCAGCGAGGAAAGGAGCTGGTCGGTTCCCCAGCTGTGCTGCAGAGTCTGCCGTTGTCACTTTGCTCTGTGTGTTTGCTGCAGTTGTCTCCTGGCTGGGCGAGGGGGGGCCAGCAAGGGGCCCCCACTGTCACCTTCCCCTGCCTTGCTAAAGTGCGGCAAAACACCTCAATTGTTAGTCGGGGCTTGTCAGCTGCATCGCAGGAGCAGCGGATAAAGTGTTCCAGCGAAGAAGATAATTGAAAATCAAAAAAGACTTTGTTAATTTGATTAGGCAGAGCCATAGTTGAATTGTTCTTCATCAAAAGAGATTTAATTTTGACATGCAATTAAATCCTTCTGCTGTGCCGGTGCCCTGTGCGTTCCCAGCAATGGGGCAGCCAGACAGAGGTCTCCAGGACAACACGGGGCTGAGTCGGGGGGCAGCGGGGACGGGAGAGAAGGGGTGTGGGTGCCTGAGAGGCGTGATGGGAGTGCTGGGGTGAGGAGGGTCTGACGTGGCCAACGCTGCTCATTTAGCGCTGACTTGGAGTTGTCATTTAATTGCTTTAACTCGTTGTGTCAGTGCAGAGGCAGCTCTGTGTTTGCTCCCTCCCTGGGGCTGTCCCTGCCAGCCCTGATCTCCCAGGGATAAAATTCTGACATGCAGTGCTGCAGTGGTGGGAAAAGGGTCTTTGCTGGCTGCTGGGTTTGGTGCAGCAGGAGAGGGGCTCTGCCACAGGATTGGCACTTCTGGCCATGCAGGCAGCACTGGCATTGGGGTCCCTGTGAACTCCAGTGTCCTTCTTGCCACTGCCCTCTGTGCCAGTAAGGCAGAGGATTATCGGTGCTGTAGAGCTGAGGTGCCATAATCCTTCCCCGCTCCACTGGCGGGGGCAGTGGCCGGCTGGAAATCCTACAGTCAGGGCTGTGGATTTAGAGCTGGTGGTGAGAGTTGGAGCTCAGTGGGACGTGACAGAGCTTTAAAACCTGTGAAAAGATGTGTGTGTGGCTCCTCGGGTGGGAGGGGAGAGGGGCCTCAGCAATAAAGAGCTTCAGGAGGACCCGCCAGAGGTCTGTGTGCTGCAGCCCTGACATCATGCGAGGTTCTACCCTGGCAGGGGGATCAAGGTGGTGGTGTGGGGGACTTGTCAATGCTGCACCTCGCCAGGACTGGGCTCTGTCCGAGGCCCTTCTGCCTTTGTAGTGCTTCTGGCAGGGCTAGATCCCATCTCTATTCTGAGCTGTGGGCTGGTTTAACATGGGGCACCCACAGAGCTGAACCCTGTCCTTCCACTCCCTGGATTCCCATCAGCCTCGCCAGGATCGTGCCAGACTTGGTCCTGCCCTTGGCATGGAAGATCTCCAGGGTCATGGTTTTGACAAATCCTGCAGTGCCATAAGCTGCCTGCACACTCTGCCCGTGTCTCTGCTGGGCTCAGCACTGGCGGCGAGGCTGGGAGCTCTTGGCACCGAGGGATTTGGGTTGCACTGATCTAATGCTGCTTAGACTGGATGGAGCCGTGTGGAGATTTTCTATTACAGCCTTACTCTTCCACTTGCCAGCCCAGGGAGCACAGCTCAGAGGCATCAGACTTGGCCATGCAGGAGTGTTTTTAATCCCTGTGCTGGTGGGCTGCTGGAGGTGCCTGGCATGAGTTCTGGGCTGGCAGCTGCTCTTTGTTGGTCACTTGTGGGCAATGAAGTTCTCAGGCCCTGGGAGGGCTGTCAGAGCTGTGCAGTCCTTGCCCTTCCCTCAAGGAGATGGGCTGAGGATGAGCCACAGGGCTGGTGTAAATTGGGTTTCCTACTTTGGAGTGTGAGGTGGCCAAGTCTTGCCCTCGGCCCCTCTCCTCACTTGCTGCCCTCCCTTTTGCTTTGGTTTGTCTCCATCCCAGCATCTGCAGTACCATCCATGTGGCTCCCCCGACCTGCTGGGGCTTCTGCTACACATTCTCACATTTGCAGATGTGTTCCATGCTGACTAGCCCAGCTCCAAGCAATTAAGAATGCACCAAGCTCTTCTGACCGTGGTCATTTGTCTCTTCTGCTTGCCCTTCTTGGGAGAGGGAATTTTCTTTTGGATTCCTCCATCCCATGCTCCAAATGGCAGTGGGAGGACGGGGACCCACGGGGAGCTGCTTGGTGTCAGCTGTGGGACGTGGTAGGGCTGAGCTCTGTTCCAGCTGCTCCAGAGTGCTCAGGGCAGAGTGGGAGGTGAGAAGTTTCTGAGCAGTCTTTGGTGCCTTCCTGGTGGAGGTGGGAGCTTGGTCAGCTTGCACTGCTGCATCCTGGGCATCCTTGGCTGCTGGTGAGGCTGCAGGACATTTCTGTCTGCAGACCATGCACCTGGCCTGTCTCCCCAGGGCTGTGCAAGGGAATTGGATATTGATCTGCCTTGTCCCTCTCACTTGGCTCCCCAGGGCTCTCTGCCAGCCCCTGTGCTGAAGGGGATGACTTGGGCAGCAGCAGATGTGACATCACAACCTTCCTGCACTGCCTGGCTGCAGGTGACAAACCTCGGGCTGCTCTGATTGCCTTTGAAAGTGTGAATGGAGAGCCAGAGGCACCACATGAGGGCCAGAACCTCCCAGTGCCTGCAGCAGCCAGGGAGCCTCTGCCCTCAGGAGATGTGGGGAGGATCAGAGTGATCCCCCCAGCTCTGGGGGAGTGAGATGAGCCTGTGAGTGGGGTGGCCCCAAGGACCCCCGGGGCACTGGGAATGCTGGCAGGCTCCAGCACAGGGGAGCACAGTGCTGGATGCACCATGCTTCAAAACAGCACTGGCAGCTTGTGCACAAACAGGACTTGGGTGTTTTTGGGAGGGATGACAGCAAAAACCTGTGCTGTGTTTGCATGGACTTGCATCCCTGTCCCCATGAGTGATGGTCCCTACATCCATGTCCTCATGAGTGGCGGCCCCTGTTTAACAAGGGGCAGGTCATGGAGCTGATGCCACATCTGGATGATGTACTGTGGCTTCATCTTTGCCCTTAGCTGCGAGGCCCCACAGTGGGTGCAGTACCTGCTCGGGTGGGTGGTCATGCCTCCAATACCAGGGCAGGAAGAAGAAGGGGAGCAGGGTGTGTTTCCCACATCCCAGCTCGGGCAGGGAGCAGGTTTGGGGCGGGCTGTGGCTGCCCACAGTGTGGGTGCTCAGCGCAGTGTTTGCCGCTTCCATCTTGGCTTGTTGCCTTATTTGTTCTCCTCTAATTGAGCAAATGCGCTGTCGGCAGCGCGGCTCGCTCGGCATCGACTTGATTAGAGGGAGGCATCGATACCGCACCGCACGGCAGGAGGCTCGGGCTGACACTGTCAGACTACCCGAGTCTTAAAGTTGCACTTTATTCATGATGTTTTGATTTCTCTTGCTCTGGGGACTCCAACTTTGATAGATTATGATGCGGTACCAGAACAATCTGATCCACCAGAGCAGCTTCCTTCCAAAACAGGCATTTGCCACCAGAGCCCAGCATTTCCTTGGGTTGTTTTTTTTTTTTTTTTTGAGTGAAAAATGATGGCATAAAGAAATCTTGAGCTTTGTGCAGCTCAGTTGTCCAGAATTAGCAACCAGAAAGTTGGTTTTCCTGCTGACAGGGGCTGTTGGAGGCAGTTTATGCCGAGCTGATTCCTGGGTGTGTTTTGCAGCACTGGCAGGAGCTGTTTGTGCTCCACAAGTTGGAGTTTCTGGCTGCCAGTTCCCAAATCCTTCTTTTTCCAAGGGAGCACCCACTCCAATGCTGTGTTGTGCCTCCTTGTGCACCCCTGCTCTCCCAGTTCTTGTGCTTGGGAATTTTGAAGGTAGAAGTGCAGGTGTAGAGCTCTGACTGATCTCTGCTGTCAGGGTGCCAGAGAGCCACCAGTCCCTCTGGATCTGGTTCCTGAGGACATGTTATCCAACAAGTCAGTGACACACGTCACAGGGTGTATTTTCTGTTGTGTGTTACTCGTGTTGTGACCATGCTGGGTTTGCTGGGTGCACTCAGTACAACCCATTTGTCTGCTCTTCCTGTGGGTGCTGTGGGGGCTGCTGTCAGAGCTCCCCTGGAATTAGGTATGAATTAAATGTGCCATTAAAAAGAAGTGTTATTGCCACCATTTAATGAATTGGAGTCTCAAACAGCTTCACTTTCCTGTGTAGGATGGCCAGGACCTTGCTTGTTTCATGTGGTTCTTGTAGGTTTCTAGTGACTTGTGTTATTGAGCACAAGGACCGTGTCCTGGCTCTGCACACAGCCTGGCTCTGAGTAAAAATATATCAGGAGGGATGCCTGGATGATGGGCTGCCCTGCTGAGGGTCAGGCCCTCTCTTATAGAGGGGCTGGGGGGACTGGGCTGTGTCTTGCTGCCTTATCCTGGGACTTTTGTTAGTGCTTTGCAGCTTCAGCCTTGTCTTGGCTTTTTCCTGAACTTTGTGGGGAGTGGGAGAAGTGCTGGACACTGTGTGTGACTGTCAGAGTGGGCAGGGCATTAGTGGGGGAGCAGGGACTGCAGGAACCCCCAGCTCTGCTCTCTGGCTGCTTGCTGACCACAGGAGCTGTGGAGGCTCCTGAGCAGCAGGGCTGTGGAACAGTTTTTAATGTGTCAAAACAGCATTTTTCCCCCATCTTGTTCTCAGAAATGTTTGAACTGCTTTTGCTAAAACTTCCCTCAAAATTTTAGCCTGAGGCAGATGCTCAATATGGGAAACATCAGAGCGAAAAGCCTTGCGCTGCACAAAGACAGAGGCAAGTGATAATGGGGCTCTGAAAGCAGTGGGGAATTGCTGAGCACTGGCACCACCATCCATAAACCCTTGTAGCAGCCTGGGGATGAGCAGGATGCATCACAGCATCTTCCCTGGCATTTTGCAGAGTTCCCATGGGTGGATTTGGCCCTTGGAAACATGGCACTGACCTCCCAGGTCACATCAACACTGGCTGGAAACCCTCCTCACCTGTGACCGGGTGACCCCACATGCTGTGGAGCATTGGTGGCCGCAGCAGAGCTCACTCCTGTCCTGGTCCAGCACCCACAGCGTGTGTCAGCAGCATGTCCTAGTTCTCTTGGCTGAGGCTGCACTGCTGCTGGCACTGCTAGGGGTCCTCCAGGCTGGACAGGGCTGCTTGGGCTCTGGAATCTCTCTGAGCAGCTGGTTCTGCCCTGTTGTGCAGGGCTTGGAGTCCTGGGAGGAGAAGGAGAAGCTGGTCTGGAGGAGGTGCTGTGGCCACCACTGCTGCTGGTGGCTCCAGCACTGGACCTGCAGTGCACTGGGGGCTGGGCAGCTGCGGTATTTACAGGGAGCTTGAGGAGTCTCTGAGGAGAGCCAGCACCACTCACATATAAAACCAGAAATTGCATTTACCAACAAAAAAGGGCATTTTTATAACGGTTTTATTGGAGTCTTAATGAACAAATAAAGAACCAGAGAAATCTGCACATGCATTTGTGAGAGATAAAACTGACTGAATCGAGATGAAGCAGCAAAGAAGTGTTGACTGCTCTCCTTTCTGCTGGGTGGGGAAAACAAAACTGCAAAGAAGGGAAAGGAGAGGGAGAGGAGAGTGGGAAGAATGCTGAAATGGGTGATCTGGGTACCGTGAGTCCTCAGCAAGCAGTTCCTGTGACCCCACTAAGAGGTAGGAGGCAGCTCGGCAGAGCTGTCTGTTGACCTCCCTCTGCACTGCACTGCATATTGCAAAAGAAACTGGAAGCTGAAGAAAAGTAGAAAAGCACAGATTCGGCCCCAGAATCCGTACAGGCAGGATGTGCTGCACCAGGACCTTTGGGCATCACCCCACAATCTGCATTTGGGCACCAAGCACTGGTTTTGTGTCAAGTTGAGCCCCTGGATCCCACATATAGAGCTTGGGGGTGCTGAAGGGACAGGTGGGGTCTGGAAGGCCAGCAGGATGTCCCTAAATATTATGGGCTAAGAAACATCTGTGTTAAGAGCAGCTTATCTGGAGCTGAGGGTGATGAGACACATCAGTCAATGTTGTGGAGGTGCATTTATTGACAGGGGAGTCAGGGTGTGGATGTGCCATGGCATGTGCCAGGTGCTGATGGGGGAGGGTGGTGGTGCAGGAGAGCCACTGCTGGGACCAGCTGGGAGGTCAGGGCCCCTGGCAGTGCTGGGATGGATGGAGCCACGGTGCTTGTCTCTGTCCCTGCTCCTGGTCTGTGCAGAGAGCGGAGAGCTGCAAGCTTTGAAAAGCTCTCTGCAGTCTCTGTGTGTCTCAGGGGCCACTGGTCCCCTCTCTTCCCTGCTGAGATTCCTGGGCATGGCAGACCCTCTCTCTCCTGTCAGCACAAGTGGCTCCAGTGGGGCTCCTGCCAAACACTTCCCGGGATGATGTATGATGCTCCTTCAGCTCACTTCGAACTCCAGCTTCTCCTCTTCAGTAGAATTTAACTTGTTTGGCTGGAATATTAATAATTAAACATCAAGGAATTGTATCCCAAGCAGCCTCCTCAGATGCATGTTTGTGATTGTTTTCAAGCTCCCAGCACTGAGTTAGGGTGACTCTTTGATGGGATTTTGCTGCTTTCAAACCGCTGACACCAGTAACCCCATAAATTAGCAGCTGATGGAGGGAAATCTCCTGGCTGTGGCTGTAGGTTTTTATGGTTTGATTTGTTAATAGGAGTTTTGGGTCATGGCCAGGAATTCCTTCCCCGGTTCAGGGAGGGGTTTGCCCCATGGTGCAGCGGTGAGGCTGGGCTGTGCCATGTGGGGCTGCACTGGTGGGAGCTGGCACCAGCCTCAAACAGCAGCCACTGTCAGTGCTGGCACCTGGGACTGGGCAATGGGATGTGACTCCACCACAACAGAGCGTGGGTGAGAGACCCTCAGGGCTGGGGATGCCTGGTGGTGACAGAGGCTGCAGCCTGTGGCTGGTGTTTGCTGTGAAGGGATTTGTTTGCTATGGTCTCTGCTGCAAAAGGGGGTTCTGCCTCCCTTCATGTGCTGCCATCGTGAAAGGGCAGCTTCTTGGACGTCCTTATCCTGCTCCTTACCTGCAGAGTGGTGTGAAACGCTGCTGACAGAGTGCATGTGGTGGCATTCCCTGCCTGGCATGTGGCAGGGACAGGACTCAGCCCTGCTCTCTCCTGCCAGGACATGCAGCATCGTGAGCTTGAGGCATTGCCTGAGTGTGGCAAGGTTGTGGTGGCCAGTGTGGAGGGGGTTACATCCTCCACAAGTGCATGTCTGCGGTTCCTGCTCACAAGAAGGAATCATTCCCATCCAGGGAATCATCTTCTCAGATGCCAAACATGGGCCAAGGCAGGAACCTTTTCCTGTGTGTCCTGCCTGGGCTCCAGCAGCACCAGGGATGTGTGCTTCCAAACTCCAGGGCAGAGGTGCTGCTGCAGGAGGGAGCTAATGGTGCTGTTTGATGTTTGCATTGAGCCTGGGCAGCACCAAGCATCAGGTGCAGAGCTCAGAAGAGGAGGGTCACCAAAGGAGGAGAGTCCTGTGTGCAGAGGGGCCATAGGGAAGGGATCTGGGGTCTGGGCGGGAAGCTCTCCCCATGGCAGTGGCAATGGTAAGAGCTGAGCTGGCTGCTTCAGCCCTACCCAGCCTGTCCCGCTGTCGTGCCCCATGGGATGGCTGTTGGAGGGGTCATGGAGGGGCCGCGTGCTCCAGCATCCTGCTCCCACGCTGTCCCCAGGGCCAGGGGTCTGCATCTGCTCATCCCACTCCCACCCCTTGCTGTGGAGCTGAAGACTCATTTATTCTGAAGAGAAAAGAATTCGCATCTCACCGACCAACGGGAGCCCAAATACAAATAAATTTCTCTCAAAGTGCAGTCGTTGGAGAAAACTAAAGGCCGTTACTCAGGCTGACATCAGAGGAGCCGCATTCCCTCTGACAACCCGCACAGCCTTATGTTTTATTCACCAGGCCTGAAAAATACCTTCCCGAAGAGGGGGCCCATAAATAAACCAGCGTGATGAATATTACACGGGATAAAACTGATAAAGCCGGGCCCCAACCAGGAGCTGCACAACAAGGTTAGAAATGCACAGGGGTTCATTGCATCAGATCCGGTGTAATGGGATGGGGGAAGGAGAAGTACCTATGGGGATGCTTCTGGATCCTGAGAGTGAGGAGAGGTGGGATGGGCTGAGCCAGCTCCACTCCCAGCCACACATCCCATCACAGAGTCAGCACAGGCAGATTTGGAGCATCACAGGGCTGGGGCTGTCTTGGCAGCCCCAGACAGTGAGGAGCATTGGGTTCAAACCCTCGTGTTCAGAGTCTGCAGGACAAGGTTTGCACAGATTGATACACCCTTACCCCACATTTGGTAGACTCTGTACCAGCTGTGTGCAAACCTGCTTTGAAAAGTTCCTCCCCTCTTCCTTGGAAACCCCGGGCTGGATGCCGTGGGGAGCAGAGCAGCCCCCTGCCCCACTCCTCCCTGCTGCGTGGGAGGCAGGAGCCTTGAAATACGAGCACTTAGCTTTTTATTACCCCATTTAATTGCTGCCTGACAGCCTAATCCAGCATTAAAAACACCAGAGCTCAGGGGAATTCACCATTGTTATTCAATGTGTATCTCTCTCCTCTCTCCATGCTCAGAGGTCCCATCTGCTGTCTCCTCCCACCCACTTGCTCCTGGGACATGCTGGCCAGTGCTTGGTCCCCCTACTAGTGACCTCTTCCCAGTGGAAGTGGTGGGTGCAAGGAAGGCAGAACACATGGGGTGTTGGTGTGCCGTCCCCTGCTGCTGGCATGGGCCACTGGGCAGTGGGGAGAGGGCTGGAGCTGTTCGAGTGAACCTGGGCAGGTGTCAGAGAACCATGTTACTCACAGGTAGCATAGCCAGGATGGAAACATCCACCTCTCTCCCCAGTTCCTGATGAAGAACTGCTCTGCAGATGTAAAAGCCAGTTTGGGAAATCGCTTTTCATGTGGGGTACAGGTTTTACAGGGATTTTTAGTTCTGAGCTGCAGCTCAGTGTGCCAGGCCCATGCCCAGGTGGGTGCCAGGTGTGGAGGGCACATGTGCTGCTGTGCTCAGGTATCACATCTGCATCCTCCTTGCTGTGACTGAGTCATCAAAGGACTGCAGGACTTGACCATGTGCTTGGCCTCACGGTCACCAGGGACAGGAGTGGAGCATCCCTCCCTCCTTGGGACCCCACTGCCTCCCCTGCCACTCTCTGACAGTGCTGGATGGGCCAAGCAGGATCAGTGTACTTAGAGCCAGGTCCTTGGTGTTGTCTGTGCTGGCAGAGCCCCCCACCTCGCACTGCATGTGGGTCCCTGGCTGCCCCCTCCCTGCTGCCAGTGCTGTATCAGAAAAGCATCATGGATTTTCCTTCCTGCCTGTGCTTAACCTGGACTTTCCCGCGGCAGAGGGGCCGATCACCGCAGCTCTGGAGAGGCCAGTGAGTTATAGTAATGGACACTCTGCAAGCTGTCTGTGCCGCCCATAAATCCATCCGCTCCTGCAAGTGGAGATGGTCCATAATCGTCCATCATCCCGAGCGAGCGCGGCCACGCCGGGGTGGGTTTCTCCTCAGAGGCTGCTGTTTCTGCAAGCTCAGTGGAACTGCAGCGCAGCGTGAGCTCTCTCTGTACCAGAGAGTGAGCAAAGGAGGGGGAACAAACAGTAAATATCCCAGAGGTTGGGGCTGGAGCAGGCACGGAGGGGAAGGTGACAGGGCTGGGGGGTGAGCCCTGCTTGCTCTGGTTCTGGCAAGTGCAGTGTGGCCCCCAGTGAAGTGGGAGCTCAGGGGTCCTTCCCAAAGGCTGCTGCCCTTCTCTGCTCCCTGCACTGGTGCTGGGGCAGAAACATCAGTGCAAATTCCAGCTGTGGTGCCTGTGGTGCTTCCTGACTCTGCCTGGGAGCGATGCTAGCTCTGGCTTCTGCCCTGCTGCCCTCAGCCCAGCCGCTCGGGTGCTGTTCTGGGGCAGCAGTGTCTGCCTGGGAGTGCAGGAATCAGCCCCTCCTGAGCCATGAGCTTAAAGAGTCTGGTTAGCTTGGTGGAATTTTGCTGCTCTGGCAGCCTAGCTGGTGTCCCCTGTGTTGGCAGGATCCTTGGCAGCATTTGGGACCTGCTGCAGCTGTCCAGAGCAGGGCCCCCTATGCCTTCCTGGGGTCTTGTCCTCCCTTGGCAAGCCCAGGTTGCCTTGCCAATCCCAAGGTCTCTGTCCCCAATCCTGGGGCTCTTTGCTGGCCCCTGCCTGTCCCTGTGGTTCTGTCCCTGTCCCCATCCCTTCCAGTGTGTCTCTTGAGCTCTGCCCCCTCCCCTCAGGGGACCTGCAGTGATGGATCAATGCTGGCAGCCACATCGCAGGGAACTGGTGATACCCAGCCCTGGTGCTAAATGTCTGGATTGACTCTCCCACTGGAGTTGGTCCCAGATTGGTTATTGTGGTTTTATTTGGTATTTAACATCTGAAATGTGCATGTCTCTACCAGGGGATGTGGGTGGCTGTGTCTCACTTGGAGTTCTCTGGGATTACCTGTGCCAAGGACCTTGCCCCTTGCCTCGTGGCTGTCACCAAGCCTTCTCCCATGGGGAGATTTGTCCTCATGCCATCAGGAGAGCAGACCTGGGGCCAGTGACCCTATCAGTCTGGCCTCATGCACCCCTCCTCATCTTCCTCCTCTTCTGAGGCTTTTGGGAGGAGACACTAAGCTTTTCCCCTAGAAGGCCATCCTAGAGGGATGCAGAGCTCAGAGCAGCCTTGTTGGTGCTGCTGGCAGCTGAGCACAAGCAGTTGCCCTCACCTCGCCGAGTGCCCGTATTGACCAGAATCCCCTGGCACAGCCTTTAAATGCCTCCATTAGCATTTTTGCGTCTTGCTTATTGGGCCAGAGTCCGCTGAGGCCAGTGAGTGGCATGCCAGGAGCACTGGGCACACTGTAATTGGGTTGGAGCTCTCAGTGTCGAGGGGTCTCTTTCCTTGAGTAATGACCTGGAATTTGATCATGCAGCTTTTATTAGATTGTGAGACTGGAAGTGTAACTGTGTGGGATCAAAGAGAAGCTGATGCAGCTGCAAGCCAGGACCCGCAGGGCTGGGGGAGAGGAGCCACCCCAGGAGATGAAAATACCCCAACAGGCTGCTGAGGGGCTCCAGCTCTAATGACAGAGCCACTCGCATGCAGCCAGTACAGCCCTGGTGCCTTGGCAGCTGCTAGAGGACAGCAGGCTCCTCTGGTGAGCTGCCACCAGCCTCTGGGCCTGTCCTACCCTGTGCCACCATCCAGGATCTCAGTGGCAAGACTTGGACTCTCTGGAGCTTGGTCAGCTAAGAGGGAAGGTCCCACCACCTGCATCATGCCCCTGCGGCACACAGCTTGTCCAAACACGTCCCTGGGGACTGCGGAGGGTCCTGGACACAGCCTGTCACAACATGGGGGGGCCAGGAGGTCCCAGCAGGGTTGGTGCTGGCAGCAGTGCTGGGTGCCACAGCAGCCCCACTCACACTGGTGCTGGGTCTGCCAAGGGCAGTGCTGGGACTGGGCGAGATGGGCAGGGAGAGCAATTGCAGTGGTGATAAATGGTGTGCTGGTGGAGCTGACAGCTCCTGGTGCCCACAGTGGCAGGGAGCAGCTGGATCCTCTGCTCCCAACAAGCTGCTTGGTGCCCCTCAGGCTGCAGGGCCATGCTGAGGGCTCTCTGTGCCAGCCAGGCTGTGAAGCTGTGCTGACAGTCCGTGCCATGGGGGTTCTCCCCCTCTCGCCTCTCCTGCAATGGGGAGGGCTCGTGGCCGGTCCGGAGATTCAGGCGGCATTGCTGGGTTTATCAAGCTAATAAAGCAACGTTAAGTACCTGCACAGCAGAGCCCCCCGAGGTCTCTTTATGTGCAGAGATGAGCCGGGGGATCCCAGAGCCTCCATGCCAATGATTGCTCTGTCACACTAATAGATGGAGAGGAGTAGGTAGCACTGCACCAGGCTGCGAGACAGCTCTGCGGCACTGGGCAGCCCAGGGGCACGGCTGCCTCTCCTCACCTGCCCACCATGCTGTGTTTGGGCACCCTGCAAAGCCTCTCAGTGCCCCTCTGCACTCTCTAGGCGGCTGCTGGCCCTCAGGGAGCCACACAATAATACTCGTGGCGTCTCCCTCCACCATCCCTGGTGCCCGTGGGTGCCCAGTGCCAGAGCCAGGCTGGGAGAGCATCGTCTCACCCTGCGCCTGGGGCTCTGCCCTTTTCCTGGCACTGGGGAGCTGCTGCTTCGTAAAGCCAAGCAGAGTCACCCTTGCCATAGATTGGTGGAGAAACACCTGATCATGAGCACCTCGTGCTCCTGGAGGGTTTGTGAGGGGCCTGGAGCAGTTTGGGAGCCCCACGGGATGAGGGTGGCGCAGCCTGCCCGGTGCTGCAGTGCGTCCGTGCGGTGCTGGTGGCAGGCAGAGCTCCGGCAGCATGCAAAGAAGGCCCTGTGTAATAGATAATAATTAATAGACTGCTCCGGCGGCAAGCTAGGTAAGTAGATAAATAATTTTAATTATCCTTGGGGAGGCTGTAAAATTCGCACACAGCCCTTTATTAAACTCTGTGTTTACAACAGTCATTTATATTGTGTGTCATTTTGCATAAAACTCCCTCGGGGCTGAATAAGACTGTGTAACACCAGCCCTGGCACTGCCGGCACCGCTGCTCCTCAGGAGCCATGGGCAGGAGCACGGCAGGCAGGGACCTGGGGGACGTGGTCACCCCGGCCAAGGGACACCTCTGGGTCTCCTGGGACCCCTTCATGCACTCACCTGAAGGTGAGGAGCCAGGTGCTGCAGCTCCAGCCCTGCTCAGGTCTTCTCCCCTTGGGGTCCCTGAGGGCACCCCAGACCCAAGCTCCTTCCCAGCAGAGTTGATGGGTTTGTGCTGATGGCAGGGCAATTTTTCCCCTTTTTTGCGCATGTCTCTCAAAAGAACCATAAATTCCAAGCTGTGAAATCCTGCTGCGTCAGCAGTCTGCAAAATGAAGTGATATTAAACGTGACAAAAGTCTCTCTAATTCACCCTGGCCAGTTCCTGCTTCCCTCCCTGAAACCGTAATTGAGAAGTGGAAGAATGGAGATTGCTGTCCTCTCTGCCTGGAATCCACTGAGCCATCCAGGCCTGCAAATCTCATTAATTAAGGATTATTTACAAATAACTCTGCTCTGGCTGTGCCACACAGACTGCCCTGTCTGTGCAGTGTGTGGTCCCACCTGTCCCATGCATGTCCACACGTTCTCCACGAGTCCATCGGCTGTGGAGCACGCACACCTCACTCCAGCTCCTGCAGGGCTTCAGGGATGGTTTTGCTGGGGCAGGAGGATGCAGGAGCAAGCTGACTGTGACCCTTATGTGACCCTCTTGTGACCCTCACTGTGGCAGCAGAGCCACTGCCTGCTCGCTGCAGTGCCCTCTCTTTCAGAGCCCTGCATTCCATGCACTAATCATGTTCCCAGTGGTGGATTCCCTTAGAGTCCCTTATGGCATCAGGTCGAGTCTTTGGGAATTTGGGAATTTTGGGAATTTTACAGGAACAGCGTGTGTTGCTCCTGGGTGGGTTCTCTGAGGTTTTCACTGCTGAAGGGTCTGGGTGATGCTGTTCCACCACAGAACCATCCAGGTTGTGCCCAGGGCTCTTTGCTTGCCTGGCCAAGGGAACGTGTGCCCAGTGGTCCCCGCAGCCTCCACCTGTGCCAGGCAGGCTGTGAGGAGGCCGTTCACATTCTCTGGTCATCAAATAACCATAGAGTTTAATATCCCCGTGGTGGGGCTGACATTTGTATCATTAATTTTAAAACACTTTATTTCTTCTGTGTTAAGTCAGACTCATTTCCAGCAGGCTGAATAACTCTCCCTCCCCAACTGCAGACTTGTGTTTGATCATTTCTTTCTCTGTTCGTTTTTTGTTCCCATCCTGGGAAAGTCAGCAAGACAGCAGAACAGAGTGCTGTGAGGGTGTTATCTGTCCAGGTGATCCTGGGATGTCCCTGCAGACAGGCAGCTCTCACCTTCTCTCCTCTGGAGGACAGAGACATGTCCCTGTGCCTCTTTGGATGCCACCCCCGTGCTGACCCGTGGGCAGGGTACAGGGGGTAGTTTGAGGACCTGGTGCCGAGGTGGTTTGGGGCTGTGTTGTTGGGGTGGTTTGAGAACCTGGTACTGGGGTGGTTTGTGCACCTGGAGCAGGGAAGAGTGTTCCTGTGCCACGCCAGGCCAGGGTTATCAGTTAATTTTAGCAATCAATGCTATTGATGCCATGCTAGCTGAGGAAGCCACTGGAGGGCTATTCTCCCAACTCATTACATTTAGAGCTGAATTATCCCCTTTTTATATAAATCCTGACAAATAAAGATAAAACAGGACGTTTTCCATAGAGGTGCAGCACACATTCAGCGCTGGCGTTGTTTAGGGCACCCAGAGGCTGTCACCTCTGTGTCCTGTGTGTCACCTCTGATGTATCTCTTAGTGTATGAGAAACCTCCTGAAGGGTCACTTCGTGTTTCACAGCCAGAGGGCATGGGACATCTTTTGGGGACAGACCCTGAGTATGACCATCCTGGTGGCATCAGCAGGGAGCCCTGGATGGGCCAAGAGGATCAGGAGCACTCTGAGGCATCTGGGGAACAGATCCAGCCGAGAGGCTGCAGCAGGCTCACTGGAGAGGGGGATCCTTCCATTTGCTTTGTAGTTTTTCATTTCAAGATGAAATTAAGCTACAGAAAGAAAACCCAAACCCTTTTTTACAGCACTGCATCAGCACATCCCTTGAGGGGAAGACACTCACACAGAGGTTTTCCTGCACTTTACTTGTCCTCGTGTCTCTGCTCGGCGCTTTCAGAACACTCGCCCCTGGTCAATTCCCTGCACGCTGAGTTTGGTGCTTTGGGGTTTGTTTCTTTTTGTGCTATTGTTTCCAATCAATTTCACAGTAGGTTTGTGGTTAGGATAAAAGCCTTCCCTGCCCTCTGCTCGCTTGGACGTGTTTTGTGTCCCTGTGTCCCTGCTGACGCAGCCTGGGAGCAGCAGGAGCGAGTGGGACTCCTGTGCTGAGCAGCTGCCCCTCGCCCATGGTCACCTACCCCTGCCCCATGGGTCACCTACCTCTGCCCCATGGCTCACCCCACAGCTCACCCCACACACAGAATCCACAGCCAAAGACACCCCCATGTCCACAGGTCTTTTCCCACAGTCGAGTCCTGCTCGGCTGCTCAGTGTTTCTGAAGGTTTTTCTTACTGCTCTGGTCCCCCTGTCCCCACTGGCTTGGTCTCAGCCATTCTGCTGGCTCCACATCCCAGTGGCATCCCAGAGCGGATCTGTCTCCTTGTGCCATGTCCCACCAGGTTCTCACTGAGAGGTTGAGCCGCAGGTTAATTTATGGTGTGTGGGGAGCGCAGAGAGGAAGAGCATCTGCCCGCTAAATAAGTCATGAAGCCAGATCCCAACAGCACAATTAGAACCCTCTGTTAATGATTATTTATGGGGCTGGAAATGCTTATTTAACCTGACTATATTAAATATTAAACCAAATTATAATATTTGTACCGGTATTTACAACAAAAGGGGGCAGCAGTGGGTGGGTGAGGTGAGGGGCATATGGTACCAGAGGGACTATGGGCAGCACACAGGGGTCATGGGGACCAGAGGAACAGTCACAGCTCTGTCTCCCACCCCAGCCTGGCCATGGCTTGCAGACAAACAGGGACATGGGCTGCTGTTTGCCAAGTCCCAGTGGAGTACAATACCCATTGAACTGATTTCACTGCCAATTGGAAAGTTTGTTGGTGAAGGGAATGGTGTTCCCAGCCTGTCAGGAGCTGAGCACACACCCCTTTGCAGGGCACACTGCAGGACTGCTCTGCCAGAGCGTCCTGCTGTGCCCACATTGCCTCAAGGGGCTGTTTGCTCTCCAAACCAGAGCAGGAAGGAGTCACCTGGTGTCTTTGGGGATGCAGTGTGTGGCTGCCCCATGACCTGCAGGGAGGATGAGCTGTGCCAGCCCCAGGTCATAACCCGTCCCATCTTCTGCCATCAAACCAAGCCAGCAGCCCTTATAGCAGGGGCTGGAGAGCCCTGTAATGCTTGCTAGGGTTGATCTGTCCCCTCCAATCCCTGGACTGAGCAGAGCGGCAGGCAGTGGGAGGCAGCAGGTCCCCCTGGACTGGGGATGCCTGACAGACAGCTGTGCCCACCAGAGAGCTCCTTGGGGCACTCGAGACATCCCAGCACTTGTCCATGGCACTGTCTGCTGTGCAGAGTGCCAGTCAGGGATGTGGAACCATATGGAATACTCTGCTCTGGAGCAAACAGAGTTGGGCTGTGAAACACCTTGACTCCAGAGCAGTGTCTGCTCCCTGTGCTGAGAACGGCAGGTCATGAAGGGACAAGGGCATTGCACTTTGGGAGGGGATACACACATCCTAGGGCCCTTCCAGATGCCAAAGGCAGCTGAGAGGAGAGCTATAGCTGAGCTTTGGCAGAGGTTCTGTGCTTTTGTGACCACTAATGACATTTCCAGGTGGGCAGTCTAAGGATGTGGCTAATCAAAGCCCCAGCATGAGCTGCTGGTTTGGGATCAGAGGGATGTGCTACACCCAGAGCAGTGCTTGGCTGCTTTTGTCGTCCTCGGAGATGGAGGTGACATGTGGCGTCAGTGGCCACAGGATCTGGGGCTCCCAGTATCCCCACTTGGGGCTCCCAGTTGCTTGTGCCTGGTGCTGTCACATGCTGGAATGCAGCTCCTTATGGCAGAGCCGTGGCTCTGGTGCCTCCAGCCCTCCCAGCTGCAGATCAGTGCAGATCCCTCTGTGCTCCTGTGATTGTCGGTTCCGCAGCCCGTTGCAGATAAAATGATGATTAAAGGGTCCTACCCTATAAGCAGACAACCATGTTGACCTTATTTAGGCTCCTAATCAATTTGCCCCTGGTGTGATTAATTGAGATGCCTGCCATTGATTTTCTGTGAGACAGGAGTGGCTGAGGTGGGATTCACCGAGATGCCTGCAGGGAGATCTCTGCGGCGACGGCGCAAGGCTGAGCTGTGGAGTCCTTGGCGAGGTGGAATTATCCATGCTCTCCTCAGCCATGACTCCCAGGATAACCTCCCTGCTGCTGCCCATGGAGGGTGCAAGGGCTGGGCACGTAGCTCCAGGTGGGATTTGGGCACCCTCCCGAACCGTGACATGGATAAAGGGAAGCATGATGTGCTCTTCTGAGTGAGCTGACAGGTCAGGGAAGAGTGTCCACAGCCAGTGCCACTGTCAGTCCCTCTGCAAAGGGGCAGTGTGATCTCCTCCCCAAGCGTCCCCAATGGAGGTGCTGTGGGATCACCAGTCACCAGGACCCCTCATGAGCAGCCACAGTGGGAAAGGCCCTGACCAGAGCTGCACGTTGGGAGTGAGGGACCAACAGCACAGATGCTTGGAAAGGATTTTCCAGCTAAATTGCTGAGCAGATGGATTTACCCTGGACTGGTCCTTGTGGGCTCTGGAACATTTTCTCTTTTGTCATGGTTCCTTTTTATGACCTGCCATTTGCTCCAGCAAGCAAGAAGTGAGCCCTTGGCGCCCAGCTCCTGCTCCGGCTGCCGTTCAGGAGCACGCAGCATCGCTGCTGGAGGTCACGGCTCCTTTTCAGGGAAGTGCCAGAGCCTGGCAGGATGCCCCTGCTCCCTCCAGATCCCTGGGCATGCAGGGGCTAGTGGGGGCCAGAAGGGTGGGAAGGGGCAGTGCTGGCTGAGGCAGAGGAGCAGAGGAGTTGGCAGCTGCTGACAGGGCAGGATGTGCCAGTGATGTGGCCATGAGTTTATAACAAGCCGTGAGTCAATACAGTGACCACCTGCAGTGGGTGCCCAGCCAGAGGGGCGATCTGGCTGGGGGTCTGTGACACAGGGGAAGAGTGAAACCCCATCTCAGCTTGGCAGAATCCTTCTGTGGTGGCAGCATATGCAGAGGTGGCAACCCTGGGAAGAGGGCTCCTTTATTCCCTTGCTCCGCTGTCAGTTTTTCCATGCAATGATTTCACCGCTGGCACTTCCAAATGGTAATTCCACCAGTTCTTTCAGCTTTCAGTGTCCCAGCTGATGACTGGTATTTCTTTTTCTTAGAAGAAGGGGAAGCACAACACCATCTCCCACAAAAAGCCCTTCCCCTTCCTCCAGCAGCGTTTCTGCCATTTACATTAAAGGCTGTAACGGGTTGGAGTAAATGGAGCAGGTTTGCAATTAGTTTTCCAAGTACTTATCTCATTAAAGTAAATGAATTATTGATTTAGTGACACTCATGCTTTTAGTGAGCGGCACAGTGCCATCCCCACTCGGTTCCTCTCGCAGCTGGGCCTCACACTCCTGCTCCTGTGGGCACACGTGTGCAGGCACGAGGGCACTGAGTGGCCACTCTGCCTCTTCTGGGCTTCGGAGCCAACGTGGGGTGTGAGAGTTGTGTCCGTGGGAGCTGGGACATGGCTTTGGGAGGGGTCCTGTGGTGGTGTGGGATGGGCTGGGGACCCGCTGGCTGAGGGCTGTGCCCAGGACACAGTCTGGACCCCAGTGCTCTGCAGAGCTGCTGTGGGCATGGCAGCTGCACCAGGACACCTCCTGCCAGCCTGTCCGTGCTGGGCAGAGCATGATGAGGGAGGCAGGAGGAAGGGCAGCTGACCCACACCACAGGCACTCAGCTTGCTTGTGTCCATCAGCACAGCACAGGGCTGGTGTGGGGCTGTGTGAGGGAACTGGGGCAGCCTGAGGCTCCTCCAGCCATCCCAGCACTCACCAGGGGGGCATAGCACGGCTGCAGGAGGGTGAAGCACTGACAGGCTGTTCTGGAGCCAAATGCTCATGGCTGAGCCTGCCACCCACAGCCAACTGCTGATTCAGCGCTTTTGCACTTCCTTGTACAGAGATTTAATCTCTCCTGTAAGATAAAATACTCCATTAATGAGAACCTGCCTGCTCAGAGCCACCCCTCACCATGGTCCAGTCAGGAAGGGCTGCACTCTCCTGCTTGCTGGTGTTGCTGGGAACACCAAGAGTGGCCCAGAAGGTGCTCAGCCCCACACAGGGCAGCTGGACACACTCTCCTGTTCCTCCTGTGCCCCCTCCTGTGGGAGGGATGCCAGTGGGGTGAGCTGGGAATGCCAGACTCCTCTGGCAGTGCTGGCCGTGCCAGCTGGTGCCACATGGCTCTGCCAGTGGTTTCCATGGTTGACATGGGCATGGGAACCAACTTGATCTCCTTGCTAGGAGAGAGAGGGCAGTGATGCCCCAGGAGCTGTGGTCACCAGGCAGGAGAAGGTGCCAGAGACTGGCAGAAGCTGCAGGATTCTTCTCGGCTGGGAGGTTCACAGCTGTTACTCAGGCAAGGTTTGGGGACATGGGCTGTGCCAGGTGTTGCAGTGCTGTGCTCTCCTGCCCCTGAGGGACCTGTGGCTGGAGCTGGTGCTCAGCCCTGTGCTGGGACCCTGCCCGTCCCCACGGGCATATTTGGTAGGGGGTTCCCAAAACGGGGGCAGAGAAATGTTTTGTCCCTGTATCCAAGACGGGACTGCTCTTTCCAGACTGCAGCCACGGGTTCAAGGACTCTCCTGAGCCATCCTAGAGCCATCCTGGTGATGGCCCCTCTCCAGCCCCACCATGAGAGCCAGGGCTTCTCTGGGTGCAGCCTGAGCATCTTCTCCACTCTCAGGGAGCAGAACAGCAGTCCCAGCTTGGCTGTGACCAGGGTGGGATGGCAGGGAAGCACTTCCAGAGAGCTGTGGTGCAGGAACCAGCGCCCACCTCAGCCCCTGTCCCTCCTGCCCCCACCTCCTACACTGCTGGGAACGGGGCATTTTATCCTTCTTAGTTTTAAAAAAGAAAAAAAATTCTTCTCATTTAATTAAAAGTGTTGACATTGTGCCTGGCCATCCCACCCGCCGGAGAACGTGGTTATAAATTAAACATTAAACCTTTAATGGCCCATAAAGAAATATTCGCTGCTGTTCTGTATATGGGGATATAAATAGAGAGGGCTGCAGGGGGAGGGGCGGGACATTATTTTTCCTCAGCCAGATAATCTTTGCTAATGAATTTAATTAAAATCAAAATTAATTTAGGATTTTTGGTGGAGGGAAGGGGGGTCAAAATGTACTTCGCAAAACTACCAGGAAGTTTCCGTGCAGATCGAAGCCAGGCCTGCCTCAGGGTTTGCCCTACAGATGCAGCGTGGGATGGGGAGTGTTGGAGTGCAGCATCTGTGGGGTCTGTGCAGCTGGGGGATGCGGGTTATGTTTCCTGTGCAGACCCCCTGACTCAGATCCAGGTAGTTTTACCTGGGTTGGGATCACCTGTTCGGGCACTGGGTCCCTGCGAGGCTTCACAAGGCTCCAGCTGGAGCCCCTCAGTCCAGGGCTCTGCCAGGAAAGCAGGGACTAAGGGAAGATCTCCCCAGTAGTGCCTAGAGCCAGTCCTGCTCACCTCCCATCAGTGCTCTGCCAGGGGTTTCCATCTCCCACTTTGGTGCCTGTGGGCAGGGATGCTCTAGCTGAGCATCCCGCTCCCTGCAGTGCCGGGATCACCGCAGATCTCTTGCCTGGGCTGGTGCGGGATTCGGTGATTCATGTTGGTGCCAGCAAGCTCGGCACATTCCAACTGCGGTGCATCCCGGCTGCCGGGCCCTGCACTGCCGTGGGGAGCTTCTCAGAAGGCGTCTTCCTTGGGAAATGAGTTTGGGAAATGCAGCGTTACCCATCGCTGAGCCTCCCCGAGGAGCGCGCAGTGTCAATTATTCATTGCCTAACGGGCAGCCTGGGCTCCCAGCACTCCCAGCACTCCCAGCCCTGCTGCTGGAGCTCTGTGCCTGCTGTGCCATCTCCTGATCCCAGCCGGCATCCTGGTGGGCTCTTCCTTGGCCAAGCCACCAAAGAGCTCAGGAGTGGTGGAGGCTCTGCCAGGCCCTCGGGTGTGGGGTTGTCCCCAAGTTGCTGGGAACCAGGGAGTTCCCAACCAGCTGTTTTAGGACACCCATGCCCCACAGCTGGGTCCTCCCTGGTCTGAGGGGCTGGGGAGGGTAGATCCCCAGCCTGGCAAACACAGCATCCTGGGCAAGAGTGTTCGGGAGGGTTTTTATCATAAGAATGCTAATGGAAGTCAGCACCAACCTAATGAGCTGTGCTCCTCCATGAATCTGATTCATTGAGGCAGGAATTACCATAATTGATTATCCTGCTGCGCGGCTGAGAGCTGTGTTTGCTAACACAAGTGCCTGGGAACCGTCTCTGCACTCCCTGAGCCACCACATGAGGCTGAGCCCCGGGACCCTCCATGGGCCACGCGCTCACCAGGATCGGGTTTGGGGCACCCAGAAATGGTGTCCCTGCACCCACACTCGGCACCCAGGGCTGCCTGGTCTCAGGGTGCCACTCCTGGGTCAGGATTCCAAGCATCACAGCTCCGGCAGCGGGAGCAGAGCTGGTGGGCAGGTGGGATTCAGCACTTCCAGGTCACCAAAGCAGTGGGTATGGCCACACAGAGCCCTTGCTCACTCCTTAACCACTCCTGGGATGTATCAGCTGTTCTCATTATTTCTGAGGGTCTGACATGATGGATGAACGTTTGCATTGGCCACGCGGCAAAAGCCAATTAGTTGAAGTGCAGCTTTCAGGAAGTTTTCTTTGAAATTTGGCTTAATTTTCCAAGAAGTGCCCAGAGCCAGGACAGCAGTGGAGCCATGTGCTGCAGGAATCACTCCTCACAGGAGCATGTCACTGTGCTGGGGTGGACAGAAGGTTTGGGGTACACCAAACCAGCTGTGTAGCTAATACTTTAACGAAGGCTGTATCCCATCCCACCCCATGGATGTGTGTGGGTCTGTGGCTGTGCTTGCAGGGTCCCAGGGGAGTCAAGGAAGGGGCCCGTGGTCCGTGGGAACTGGGTTGGGTTTCAGGTGCACTGGTGGAGGTGGCCTCATGAGCCCATCACAGCAGGCAGGGAACCAGTGGGTTCTGGTGCTGCTTATCTACCCCAGCTGAACCCCTAACTTGACCACGGGCTCCTGGCCAGCACAGACTTTCCAGCATCCAGGAGATAACACTCACGTCCATACTGATATCCCAACATTGTGCAGTCGATGAGCAGACAGCGTTGACTGTAACAGGTTAGTGATGATGATAATTGATTTTAATTCTTCTTCCTCTTCCCTGTCCTTTCTAGAGAGCCGAGCACGAGCACCGTGGGAGGAGCTGGGCTGAATAAAAGGTATGGAGTGTTTGGATCCAAAGGCTGCACTGGGCTCTGCCTCGGCTGCTCCAGGGGTCCCTCCTGCATGATAAACCCTGCATGTGAGGGGCCGGTACTGGGTGCTTGGTGTGGGGCCATGTGGGACAGGGCAGCACCCTCAGCCCATGGCACAGTGTCCAGGGCAGATGGGCTCAGAGCCTTGTGTGCGGGAGGGATGGGAGGAAGGCTGCCTGCTCCCCTCTGCCAGCAGCCCCGGGACCCCCTGGGTGTGGCTGAGCCCCCCGTGCAGGGGTGAAGTGATGGCGTGAGTCCTGCGTGAGGAGAGCTGAGGCTGCCGTGTCTGTGAGTGTCCGTGTGGGCTTGACTCGCTGTCTGTCTGTCTCTCCATGCTCTGTGAGGCTCCTGGCAGCCATCCCTGGGCAAGTGTCTTGAGGGGACCCTGCCCTTACTGGCAGGGCAGCAGCCCCCAGCCCTGTGCTGGCCTTGACCTGGGCAACCATAGGGGATGTTTGCCCCTGGGGTCCTACAGCCTGTGCTGGGAGGGTCCTGAGATGCCATGGAAAACGTGGAAAAAGAATTTCTTGAAGAAGCGAGAGGGCTGGGGCAGGGCAGGGCTCACAGGCAGCTCAAGCCAGGAGCCAGAATGAACGGGACAAAGGCTGGGCTGTGCCTGGGGGGCACATACTGGTTGGCAGCAGCAGTGAGGGTGGCAGGGCAGGGGCTGCAGGGCCAGGGCTGCCCCCACCTCTGGCTCTCGTGTCTGTACTGATGCCTTGGTGTCACTTCGTGTGCTGAGGAGAAGGCTTTGCTCCTTCCCTGTGTCTGGCTGCACATGGGGACGGGGATCACACGCCAGTTGGAGGGCTGCAGGGGGGCCACAGTGCCAGAGCACGCTGGGCTGTGTCCACACGGTTGTGTCTGGAGAGTAGGTGTGCCCATGGTGAGCGAGAGGGCAGCAGGTGGCTGTCCTTCATCTGAGAAGCCCCATGTCTGGATGGGAGGGTTGGGATGTAGCACAGGGATCTGGGTGCTGTTTGCACAGGCACCTCAGAGTGATGTGTATTCAGGGCTGGTGGGCTGCAGCAGGGAGGGTGGAATGGCACTGGTGAGGTGCCCCTGCTTCTGCCTCTGCCTTGGTTCCAGGACAGTTCTGCACCCTTGCCCACTGACAACCTGGATTTTGGCTGCTGGTCATGAAGGAGTTCCATTCAGCTGCACTGGGACCCTCTGCCTGTCTCGCACAGCAGCAGTGGGGCATCTCACAGGCTGTGGGGACCCAAAACCACTGCTGGGGCTGCATTTGCAGGGCACAGAGAGGGAGGAGAGGGTTTGGATCACTGAAATACAACAGGGAGCAAGGAGCCCCCCACCCCAGATGCCTGCAGTGATGCCTTTACTGCTTTATCACCCTCTCCCAGTGCTGAATTATTGAGAGTGTTGCTCTCGTTTATTGCCGTGCTGGAGGAGAGCTGCCTTCGCCCAGCGCTGCTCTGAATATGATTATGGGGCTGGAGATGTCAGAGCCAGCCGGGCCCCCGAGACCAATCTGCTGCCCCCCTCGCTCCTCTGCTTCCCTTATCCTTATTTATTCCCTCACTCCCGTACCTGGTTCAGCGCTCATGGTCCCCTCGCTCCCTCCACCGTGCAGAGCCCCAGGAGGATGGAAATTTAGTGCCCGAGGAGCAGCACTGCCCAGCTGCTGAGCCTGCAGCGTGTGCCAGGGAGGATCCAGCAACCCCAGGACCCCCCGACTCACCCCCATGGCCGACCCTGCAGCCAGCTCTCTACAGGATCTCAGCTGGTCATGCTGGTCTGCCCTGTGGGATGGGGTCCTGCGGGTCTGTGGGGGACAAGGCTGGGGCTTGAGGGATGGTGGCTGCCCTGTTGTTGGTGGGGATTCCTAGATGCCCTCTGGTGCAGTCTGTGGTGGCCACAACCCGGGCTGCAGGGACTGTCGCGTTGCTCCCCATTGCTCCACATTGCACAAAAGGGGCTGGTGGCAGCTGGCTCTGTCCCCTTGGGTCACTGGTTGGCTGCTTCCACACAGGAGGGGAAGCTGAAACCCCCAGGAAGATTGTCCCAGCAGCACCTGCCAGACCATGGCCAAGTGTCCCTGCTCGCTGGGAGGAGTGATGGGAGCAGGGGGCTCTGGAATTCTCGGGGGCTGGGGGACCAGGAGCCGGCTGGCACCTCACAGGTTAACCTGAGCAGCAGATTCCCTTATTGACAGGGTAGGTTGAAAAATGCTGAGGCAGGACATCGGCTCCTCGGAGTGTCAGCGGGAGCCCACGCTGTGCTGGCAAGTGCCCACACTGCTGCTTCAGTGGCCCCCAACACCCAGCCTGGCCCAGACCCCCACCCTGGCACCCCTCTCACCACTGGAGTCAGTGTCACCTCTCATGCTCGTCCTTCCCTTTGCTCTTGAAGACACCAGAGAGGATTTAATTTTTATTCTTCCTCTCCCATTTTGATGTGGGGTGGATAAGCTGCTGTCTGCCGGGTGCAGGTCTGTGGTGGAAGGAGGATGTTCAGGTCACGGGTCTGTGTGGAGCAGCAGCCACCTCTCACCCGGTCTGTTCCCTGTGCATGTCCCCTCACCCAAGATCTCATGGGGTGGTCCCCACACTTTATCTCAGTGTTGAAGTTGATGGCTGAGGCTGCTGACATCCCCATGGGGACACTGAGCCCCCTGAGATCCCCACGGGGACATAAAAGTCTCTCCACAGCACTGCAGGAGCTGGGCTGTGTCAGGCTCTATACCATCTGGAAGCCTCTCTGTGGCATCCCAGACCATCTGGGGCTGAAACCAGTGGTGCAAACTCCTTCCAGCCGCTCCCACTCCCCTAGAGGTGGCAGGGAGCTGGGGCTGCAGCAGTCTGGTGGAGATTACACCCTCCAGGGAGTTGTGCTCCCCTGGATTTATGAGCAAGGAACAGAGTGAGCAGGGCCAGGCAAAGGGGGATGTGGGGAAAGGAGCTTATGGGGAAGACGAGGGGGATAATGCAAATTCATTGTTTCTCAGGAAAGCAGCTTTCAGGCATAAGGTGCTTTGTCATGAGGGATGTTGATGTTGCCACTGCTGCTTTGAAGCCCATTGGGGCTGGCAGAGCCTCCTGCTTTGGTGCTAATTCTGCCCAGGGACTGAACGACCTGCCCCAGCTGCGAGAGCAAACCAGAGCTTCCACTTGAGGCTCCATCAGCACCGTGTGGCTTCGTGGAGCTCAGCCGGGCAGGATGTGGGCAGCGTGGAGTGCCAGTTCCCATGGGAGCTCCAGGCACAACTCCCTGCACCACGCTGTCTGTGGGGCAGTGATGCTCAAGGGTCCCTGTTCCCTGCCTGGTGCATTGCATGGAGCCAGCCAGCCCAGAGCAGCTGGACTCGGCTCCATGCAGTGGCATCTCCAGGTCTGCTGGGAGGGGCTGGGTGAGGGCTATGTGAACATCATTCTTGGCATCACAGGCTTCTCTCCATCGTGGTGTGGGAGGAAGCAGAGGGTCCAGTGTCCCCTCCTGGGGGGACAGGTGGCAGGTGGCAGCGAGTGGCTCAGTCACTGACATTGCAACTGCCTGAGATGCCAAAGCAAAATGTCTTCAAATGAGCAGTAATTGCAGGGAAATAAAGAGCATGTGGGGTGAGGGAAAGGAGGGGTCTGTAAATATTATGATTTTTTAAGTTTACCCTGGGGCTCCAGCACCTGTTTAACACTAATATTCTATCTGTGCATTTAAAAAGCCTTATAATGAGGATGGAGTGTTTGCTTCCCATGCACCACCAGCCTGGTACTCCTCCCTGTCCACCTCACCTGTCTGCTGCTCCAGTGGGTCCCAGCCCAATGCCTGTGCCCACACTGACATGCCATGTGTACCCCTACTTGGGGTTTCTCGGATTGCCCCCATCCTGTCTGAAGTGCTGTCACCCCACAGGCTGCTGCGAAAGCCCCACAGCAGCCTGCGAGGCCCATGCACATCTTAGGGGGTGCATTTTCTTGAGAACCTTTTGTCAGGCAGCGGAGCTGGTCTCAGAAAAGAGAAGGACTCTGGGAATGTGGCATTTTGAGTCCCTGGGTCTGTAGTTGCTTGTTCCTTGCATCACCCTGCATCCTTTCTGTGTCACTCTCCATCACTGCTGTCTGCTCCTCCATTGGCACTGGGCCTGGCAGTGGTGGTGGCCCTGGTGGCAGCCCTGGTGGCAGCCCTGGTGACCCTGTGAGCATGTTGCAGCTGTTTTCCCTGCCATGGTCCCCCAGCCCATGAACTCGAGGTGCTCAGCAGCAGCTCCTCTGCCATGGTGCTAGTGCTGCGCATTAATTCTCATTAAATCCAGGGAGCCTAATTGCTATTTCATGTAAATATTTTGTCAAGTGAAAGGGCTTCAGGAAGAGTTGCATGGGTGGAGGCAAAGAGCCAGGCACAGTGACAGGCTCCAGCTTGTCCTGCCCAACCAGGGCTGTCAAGTGTGTCCCTGTGGGAGCTGCCATGTGTCCCCCAGGGAATGGGATGTGGCCAGCTGCTGGAGGTCCCTGTCCACTGATTGTTCATGCCAGATGATGGGGGACACAGGATGGCTGCAATCAGGGTGCTGTTTTGTAGAGAGCACCGAGGGCCCTGTCCCTGCTTGTGTGACTGAAGAGCAGAGGAGGGAGGGGTGGCACATGGGCCCATGGGACATCCCCAGATGCTAGCTCAACCACTGTCCTGCTCTGCACAGCACTGGATATCTGGGGCAACTGGATGTGCTGCACTGTCCCCAGTGGGTTCCCTTGATGGTTTATAAGGTGCATGCCCGTCAACTGTCCCAGTGCAGGCTTTGTCCCTTGGCTCCAGCACCAGAACAGTGGCCAAGACCACTCCTATCCAGTGCCATGCTGTTCTCCCTCTTCCAGAAAACAAAACGAAGGAGCCCTCAAGGGTTCATTTAAAATAAATAAAAAAGTGGGAATTGTGCTGATTTGAAGGAAAGGCAGTCCCATCCTGCATGGGGGAGTGCAGTGCCAGCCCAGCCCCGAAGGGCAGAGAGGGATGTGCTGAGAACTGCAGCCTTGTGCAACTTCTGCCTTTGATCGTATATCTCACACATGCCCTTTGCTTTCCCTCTGCTGATATTTATTAGGTTTAATTTTACTGGGACGCGGCTGTAAGTGAGACAGATGGAACGGGGTCTGTGCGCCTAGTGAACACATCTTAATTAAACAGATAAATAAACTTTCATTCTGAGAGGCTTCAGTTTCAGAGGGTCTCCTCCAGGACTGCAGCTTCACGGGGCTGGGCAACCCTGTCCAGGGCTCCTCAGGGCTGGGCACAGCACTGGTGCTGTCAGCTGGGGCTGTGGCACAGTGTCACTGGGACCAGCTGGTGAGGGAAACCAGCCCAGTGGTGGCTGGGAATGTGTTCCCACTGGAGCTGATGGGAGGGTTGGTGTTGCCCTGTTATGCCAGAGTCCCCTGGGGCTCCGTGCTGCTGGGGGACATCTCTGCAGCCAGGCAAGTGTTGGTGATGGCTGGAGGAGGGGGAGAGGAGGCTCCAACATCCAACACTCCTCAGCTCCCAGAGCCGGGCCCTTTTTGCTGCTGGCTCAGGGCAGTGCCAGCACTCAGTGCTGCCACAGGCCAGGACTGGCTTTGAGTCACCCTGGCTGGAGCCAGGCTCCAGCGCGGGCGGCGTGGGGTGGGAGGACAGGCAGATTACCTCATCCTGGAGCTGGCTCCTGCCTCACATGGTTTGTTTGGTCGGGCACCGCCAGGCCAGTGTGCTGGGCAGTGCCCTGCCCTTGTCACCTCTGGGAGCTGCAGTGGAGCCAGACCAGCCCAGCACCTTCAGAGCTGCCTGTCAGCTTGCTCAGGGTGCTCCTCGCCCTGCACCAGGGGCTGTGCAGTGCCTGGATCCATGTGGGTGCTTTGGGGGACCCCTCTCCCTTCAGCTGCTTGAGGGACTGTGGGAGGACCCACTTGTGCCTTAAAGATCTGTCCCACATCCTGCCCCAGGTGCTGGAGCAGGCAGGAGAACATGGCACTGGGGCCATGGGGCTTCCTAGGAAGGGGAGCTGGAGGCGAGTGGGAGTGCGGGATCTGAGCACTGTGGTGTGCCAGAGGGGTCACTGCATCTATCATGGAGCGGGATGGCAAGCGGTCGTGGTGGGACACTCGTGTTCCTTGCAGGGAGCGGTGCCCAGGGATGCTGTTGGCAGTGGATGTTGCTGCTGCACCCTTTCAGCACTTGGTTCCAGGGGGTGATGGTGTTGACAAACTCTGCCCCCACCTCACATCCCCTCCTCAATTGAAAGCGTGGTTCCTGCAGTCGCAGGACCCCACTGGAAGGGCTGGCACTCCCTTGGCCCCAGACACTGCTTCCTAATTTCCAGCAGGTTTTCCCTGTGGCTCCAGGCCGGCCATGCCATGTGCTGCTGCTCTGAGTGTCTGCAGTAGAAATGGGAACTGCTGTAAGTGTACCAGGAGACTGCAGCAGGTCGCTCTGCCTGGGGATACTGTGGAAAATCCCAGGTCCGAAAAGGGATGGTTGTGTGCTGGAGGCTCAGGCGGAGACAGAGCATCAGCAGCTGCTGGCACAGCCCTGCCTTTGTGCATCATATTTGGCCAAGATGGAAACTGAGTCGAGCCCAGGTTTTGTTTCCCACATACCCTAGCAGAACACCATCCTGGTGGCCTCGGCCACGGCTCCAGAACCTGGCATGATGCAGTGCCAGAGTGTGGGGCACTGGGGAGGGACCCCTGTGCCAACACTGAGTTCTGTGCCTCTGAAGGGGGCCAGGACTGCTGTGGGGCTGTGATGGGTGGAGGTGCAAGATGGGACAGGGACCCAAACGAGCACATGTGTGCGCCCACGCCGGCTGTCCCTCACGGGCACCCGCATGTAGGCTATTGCCATGGCAGCTGTGACAGCAGTGTGTGTGGTGTGGATGCGTCAGGGCTGCTGGCAGCACTGCAGGCCCCTCAGAAACACCAAAACACTCTTCCAGCTCTGCTGGGGCTGACCCCTGGCCCGCCGGCAGGTGGTTCTTGGGGCAGAGGGTCCCCATCGCTCTGGGAAGCGCAGGGAAGGCAGCACCGGCAGGCAGGGCTCCTCATACCACCCCAGGGCGCAGGGATCCCCCGTGTCTGGGGCACTGACAGGCTGGCAGGGGATCTCGGGGCTCTGCCTGCTGCTCCAACACCTTGGCAGGGCCCAGCCTCGGTGCCCGGGGCATGCGGGCAGCGGCGATGCCACGGCCGCGGTGCGGTGGCGGGGGATGCCCCGCGCTGCGGTGCGGCAGCGGCTGCGGGTGCGGGTGCGGGTGCGGGGCCGTGCGGGGCTGCGAGCGGCAGCGGGAGCGGGTCGGAGGCTCCGGGGGAGGCGGCACTGGGGGTGTCCCCGCCGGCACGGCTCCCACCGGAGCGCCTGTCGGGCGCGGGGTGCATGGGGAGCCCCGCGATCGCCCGGCCACCGGGCTGGAACTGTCGGCTATTCAGCACCACTGCCTGTGGCGCCCGTGTCGTACCACTGAAACTCCCGGTAAGCCCCTTCTTCCCCCGGGGATCAGCCCCGGGAAAGGAGACAGCTCTGCTCTCCCGCCCCGTCCAGCCCGGCTGCTTCCCCAGCGTGCGGCCGGGGCGGCGAGAGCGGCGGGGGAGCCGTCTGCGAGCGGCGGCGGTGGAGGGGTTAAGTGCGGGATCAGCTGTTCTCATGTCATTACGGATTCTCTTCATTTTATACAGAGCTCTGTTTGATGTCTGAATGCACAGGGGACTCCCCCCTCCTCCTCCAACTCCCACCCCTTTTATTTCGCTCCCAAGCCCTCTCTCCTTCCTCCTCCCCTTCCTTTCTCTCCCGCTCCGCTCTGGCTCACGCACACCCTTTGCAGACCGTGCGCTCAGTGCCAGTGTCTAATGGCCCCGAAGTGAAGAGCCGAGCGCTGCTCCGGCGGCGGCGCGGCCGCCCTGCCACAGATGAACCCTCCTAACTAGCGCCGAGGGGTCGGGAGGGACGGCGAGGAGGGGAGAGCCCGAGGGGCCAGCCGGGACCACAAGGATAGCGGTGGATAGCAGTGTGCGGAAGAGGACGGACCCGCGAGCAGCTCCACGGCTACCTGTCGACACATGCTGTGCTCCATGGCTAACTCGGGCTGCCTCCTTGTCTCCAACTCAGGCATGCTTCCTCACTCTCTCCCCTGTCCTCCAGCCTTCCTCTACCTCCAACAGGTAAGCAACCCTCTCCAGGGGATTTTCTTGCTTTCCAGTTCACACGTGTTTCTGGCCGGTTCCCTCTCGGCAGAGGGTCAGAGCTTGACAGCATCCTCCCAGCCTCCCCACTCAGCCCCATGGCAGCGCGTCCTTGGCTGTGGTTTTGGGGGGTTTCTCTGGTTTCCCGGTTGAGGTGCGGGGGCACGGCCGAGGCTGGAGCACGGCTGAGGCACGGGCAGTGCAGCAGGCAGAGCCGCCGGTGTGAGTCCAGAGCTTCCCCGCCTCGGCACTGCTGCCACTTGGCGATGATGGATGCTCGGATAAAGGAACGAGGCTCCTTGTGGCCTGCGCAGCCTCTGGGGAGAAGGGAAGGGTGCATGCACATGCATGTGCACATATGTGTGTGTGTGTGTGCTGTCAGATCGCAGCCAGGCCAGGTTTGTCATGCTGGCACAGGAAGGTGCTGCAGAGGGACCAAGGGGGACATGGTGCTGGGCAAGCCCCAGGTTTGGGTGGCCCAGACGGAGGGTGCCAGTGCCATCAGTTTGGTCCTTCATCCTGACCAGAATGTTGCTGTCCCACGGGCCTGCCCTGATTTCTGCACTGGACTCAGCACCCCGCATTTCCATTCTTGTCATCCTGGGGGAAGTGCAGTTTGGGAGAAGCAGCGTCTTCCTCAAATGCCTCTTTGCTGCGTCGGAAATCCCGTCTCCCAACCAGGAAGCCAGGCAAACCACTCCATTTGTGCTCTCAGGAGTTTAAAAATTCATGGCCTCCTCGTCCCCGTGCTCGGCGTGGCCGGCACAGCTTGCCCAGTGGCGAGGACGGGCGCTGGTGCCACCCCTCTGTCCCAGCAAGAAGGGCTGTGGAGTGTTTTGTCCCCTGGGGTGTCTGTGGCTGGTGTCTGAGAGGGAGCGTGGCTGTTGGTGGTGGGAATGGTGAGGCCCATGGTTGTTCTCTCTGGTGTGCGGGCGATGGGGCTGGCAAAGCTGGTGCTGGGTTACAGGACTGCGGGCATGGGATGTGCAGGGGCTGCGGCAGGGGCGGCCGAGGAGGGGGTGTGATTTATTGCACCCTCCTGCGGGCAGAGCCTGGGGACAGCCAGGGCTGTGCTGGATTTCAGTCCTGGCTTCCCCGGGCTGCATCAAGGCACCTGAGACGGCTGCACCTCTGACACCGAGCAGAAACCATGCCTGAGCCCCCACCCGTCGTGGAGGGGAGTTCCTGTCCCTCTGAAGGGAGCACATGGATGCTTTGGACTGGCAGCCAGCATGGGGCCTGGAGCCTCTGTTGCAGCATGGGAGATGTCCCTCTCCATGCAGGATCCCCTTGTCCCTGGCCATGCAGGGGGCTCAGCTGTGCCGCTCCATTGCCCTGCAGAGCACTCCAGCATGGATTGGCGGTGCTGCCTCTGGCTCGTGGTGATAGGGACAGCAGCCTAGTGGACAGATGAGGGCTCCTGGTGCCCACAGGGCTGGGTGAAATGGACTGGGGGATCCCTGGGCAGCAGCAGCTTTCCCAAATGTGTGGCTCTGCAGCTGGTGTCTCCTGGTTCACCCATCACCCTGCCTGGTTTGATTTGACCGTTGCGTTCTTCATCTCTTCCTCCCTGCTCTCCCAGAAGCCCTCTGCTCCTTGGCAGCAGCTCTGGACTTGTGAGCCAGGAGGAGGGTTTTATTACAAGATTTGGAGTTGGATTTTCACCCAGCTTATGAGCATGATGAAGGCAAAAATCTCCATCCTCTTCCTGGGGTTTGGCCCCTGCTGAGGTTCTGCATCCGGTGGTTGGGGATGGGTGTTCCCCAGTGCATGTCACAACAAGGCATCAGGCAGAGGAATGTCATGGACAGCCATCATTGGGGCAGGGGCACAGGGCATGTGCTGCTAACAGGCCACTCGTCCTGCCTGGGTGAGCAATGGGCCTGCCTGGCTCCTGCTTTAGTTCTGAACTTGCTCTGGACTTTGGACATGGCCACCTGTGCCACCTACACCAGAGGAGCACACAGGGAGCGACACTGCCCCTGCCTGTGGGCACATAAGCTGGCTCAGCTTACCTCTGTGTAGCAGGGACACCTGAGGGGGTTAAAACAACTCTCCAGGAGCTGGTTGTGCTGTGAGGTCTGTGGAGGAGCTTGGTTTTGAGCCCCTGGGTTACAGCTCCCTGTCCACATGTAAGGGTTTGTAGTGGGACACCCGGGGTGGGCACATACCACGATCATGACTGAGCCACTGGCTGGGAAATGAGTCTGCTGGGCTGGCCAAGGGTTCAGTGGCTGGGAGGCTCCAGAGTCTGCACACACAAACTGCCCTCATCCCTTTGGACACATGCTCTCCCCGCTGGGAGCTTGTGGCATGGGCTGGATTTTTTCCCAAGGATGCCACTTGTGTTTCGTTGCTCCTGGCCCCAGTGTTTTGAAGGAATGACCAAGAAATGAAGTTCTCAGCAAAACTTCAGTTCTCCCAGTACCAGAGAGGGCTCAGCAGTGCCAATGGCTCATCCAGGTGCTTGTAGGTGCCTCGCAGCTTGCTCTGCTCCACTCCCCCCACATGGCCACCCTGGCCCAGCCGTGGTCCGCAACATTCTGAGTGCTGCAACCACACTATGTCCAGGATTTCCCCCCAGCACTGACATGCTCCAAGAGTAGGGGCAGAGGGTGGGTGTGTGCCCACAGCTGAGCAACCTGTGCCAGCAGGAATGCTGCGTCCTTTGGTGGGGCCTGGCAGGGTCATTGGCTCTTGCTCAGCAAGGATTTGGGTGTGGAGGGACACTTTGGTGGCTTTGTTTTGTTGACAGTGGAGTCTGTCACTGCTTAAAACGCATCCCTGCTGTCCTGAGTGAGCAGGTGATGTCTGCAGAATGGGGCTCAGTGCTGACCCAGAACAGACCCAGGCTCTGAGACTCCACACCAGTGCTCGACCCCAGCACAGCCTTGGTGCAGCCCCGGCGCAGCCAGTGATGCATGTGCAAGTCTGGCCCCAGCACAGGTTGATGTACAGATGTGCTGAACCTGCCTGCAGTGCTGCCCCTGAGCTGCTGCTTGCTGGGAATATCCCTAGTGCCCACGGTCGCGCTGTGGCACAGGAGACTTGGCTGAGCAGTGCCTGGCCCACTGGGAAACAGCCTCTGCAAATCCTGCTTGGAAAATTCCTTTCCAAAAGGGTTGCTGCCAAGTTTAGCATGTTATATTTTTAGGGAGCAGGTCTATTCCGAGCAGTGTTGTCGTGTGTTGCAGCAGTGGGTTCATTTCAAACCGGGTTTCTCCCCCTGCTTGTGCATCACACAGATACGAGACCTGGCCCAGTGGCTTGCAGCTCTGGCCATGCTGTGGTAGCAGCCCTGCTCAATGAGGATCAGCCTTAAAGCCATCAGAAACGTTTTCTGCTTTTTAGATATATATATATGTATATTGAAAACACATTAATTTTAGGTTTGCAAAGCTGCTTTTTCCACAATAGCGGTGATTTTGGCCCACACTGCCTAGCAGTGCTCTTTTTATAGGTATATTCCTATTTTAGTGCTATAGTGATGGGTGAATGAGTAGATTAAATTAGATTTAGTATCTGTCATTCTTTAAAGCATCACAGGCAGTCGGGGGGTGGGGGGAATGGTTAACAAAGAAGGGCTAATTAAGAGCATGAGCACAGGCTGCCCTGCCAGCTCCAGCGCCCCTGGCCCCACGGCTGCCTCCACTCAGGGACAAGCATCCTAACAGGAAAATGCTTTTGAAACCCAGTTTTCCTGCACTGCCCCTGGGCCAGGACAGCTCTGGAGTCTGCAAGGCTGAACAGGATGGCGGGTGCTGCAGTCAGACACCCCAGGCATCTCCATGAAATTCAGAGTCACTGGTCACTTGGCTTCCCAGCTGCTCTCCCCATGGGAATGGGGACTCCCATTCATGGGGGCCCTGTGCCTGTAGAATAATGGACTTCCCTGGAGGAGCTGGGTGCATCAAGGGGCACCACAGCCCCTCCAGGAAGGGTGTTAGTCCCTTTGGTGCATCTGGTTTTGGCAGGCAGGTGTGGGGCTGGGTGCTGGGAGGGTGTGGGGAGCCCTGGGGAAGTGCCAGTGTTGGGAGGGCTGGGAAGGGCACCTGGGCACAGAAGGGAACCAAATGTTCGAGGAAGGAGCTGGTTGTTCCCAGTGCCAGTGTGAGCCTGGCAGTGTGTGGCCACGGACTCTGCAGTCCTGGCCTTGCCGTGGCTACTGGCCCAGTGATATGCCCGGGCCATTGAGCAGAATGGGAGCTGTGGTTTGCTGCAGGGTTCACCCCTCTGTGAAGGTGGTTCACCCTGTGCCATCTCCCTCAGTGTTCCTGTGGCCCCTCACTGCAGCAGGTGACAGGGTTTGTGGTGGCTGCCACAGGACAGGCATCCCCTGGTGCTGCAGGCATGGCCACCCAGGGGCAGGTGCAGTTCCCAAATCCCATACAAGCACTGCTGTGCCCAGCCAACATCCCACACCCGGGTTCTCACTGGTTTCCCGAGCATCCAGCCTTTGTTGCCGGCTGGTGCTGCCAGGAAGGCTGGCACTGGGGAGTGTCAGGATGAGCACCTGCAGAGCCTGATGGGGGCTGTGTTTTCCAGCGTATTCCTGTCCCCATCTTTTCACCCAGGCTGGCAAGGTTGTGTCTGGGGACACACTGTACTGGTGGAAACAGAGCTCAAGCCTCAGGGTCTGAGCCATGAGCCAGGGCCATGCTGGCTGTATCCCCTCTCCAGCTGCATCCCCACTCCAGCTGCCTGGCAGGACACACAGGTAACAGCTGGACCTACTCGTTCCTCGACAGTAGGGCCAGTTGGGATTGTGTGGACAAAGCCCCTTACACATGCAGGAGCTCCCCAAGGAGGGAATTAAGGGAAGGACATGAGTCCTGCTCCGGTGCAGGGTTGGAGAGCCAGGGATGAGCTGAGCCCTGGCTCCAGGTTGGAGTGCCTAGGGTGAGATGAGCCCTGACTCTGTGCTGGGGTCCCCAAGGGGAGCAGCAGAGGGACCATCCCTGTGCATGACATTGACCATGGAGAGGAGCAGCCCCAGACTGTAGGATCCCACATCTGTCCCCCCATCCCTGGTTGCACCCACTCGGCATCTCCCTGCCGCAGGTCCAACCAGTCTTCAAATGACTCCTGTGAAAAATCAAAACTGGGGAGAGAAGAGTGGGAGCAGGCGACAGTGGCAGCTTATTTGTGATCTGCATTGTGTGGGGAGCTCTTAATTAGAGGTAATTAGACTAATTAACTTGCAAATGAGAAACTCGTCTTTTTCTCCTTTCTTTCACAAGGAAAAATAGAGAAGAGGAACAACAAGATAAATATTGAGGCTAATTACATTGTACCTGCTGCAGAGCCCCTCCAGCCCACGGATGCTCCTCTCCCCATGCACCCAGTGTGGGACGCTGTCCCTGTCCAGGTGTCCTGTGGTGTCTGTTCCCACTTAGCGCTGGTCCCACTGCAGGGCACAGATGTGCATGTCCCTGTGGTCCTTGCTGGCAGTGAGGGACCACTGGCCACCCTCTGTGCACTCAGCAAGGATGCAGCATGTGTCCTGGAGCCAGTGAGGACAGTGGCCTCCCCAGCATCCACCACTGCTGGGACCCAGTTGGCTGAGCCCTGGCGATAGCCAGCACCACAGGGGGCTTGGCACCAATATTGTACCCAGCACCCTCCCCAATAAACCCATGCTGGCCCACCCTAGGACCAAAGCAGGGGTGTCCCCTCTGCGGCATGGCAAGGTCCCAGCTGTTTTCCAGCTCCTCCCTCGCAGTGTCTCTGGTTTCCCCTCGTTCTGTGCCGCACACCCTGGGGGCTTTGTTAGCACAACCCGGTTCAAATGTCTGATTAGTCTTTAGGAGATCGAGGGGTCAATTTTCCACAGCTCCTTCCTCTCCATTTAACTAATTTAACTGCGCGATTGTTACAAATTTCATTTTATTATAGCGCTGCTTCTCAGTCCAATTGAATTACCAAAATCTCATTTTCTCAGAAGTGCTGAATATGTAATTAGAGGAAAAATTATGCTCCTGGCTGCCTATTAGAGAGGGCAGTGTGTGAGCACTGTCCAGGCAAACACATGGGTCCGTGGTGCCCTGAGTGCCCACACTGGCCATGCCAGTGAGTGCCACACATGGCTGTGCCAGAATCCCAGGGCAGCAGCAATAGTGTGGCAGGGCCAGGGGCCTGGTGGGCCACCCTGGGAGCGGGTTCTGGGCTGTGAGGGGCTCTGCAGGATCAGGACCAGCATCCAGCTGGGCTCTTCGAGCTCTGTGAGCTGTGGGGCTGGGTGTGGGATGGCAGTGGAGCTGGCATGGGGCTTGCAGGAAGGTGTGAGGCCACTGGACATGGCCATTCATCCCACTGTTTGTGGTGTCTGGAGCTATGTGGATCCAGCCAGGCTCTGGCAGCTCCACGGAAGGGTTTTAGAGCTCCCAGCCCTTGCCAGCAGGGGGACACAGCAGCTGCCCCTAGGGCTGATGGAGCAGCAGACAGGTCACCCTGGTGTGCTGAGCTGTGTGGTGCATGGGCACCTGCATCCAACACTCTGGTGCCCACAGGGCTCAGGAGGAGCAGGTAGCTCAGGTGGATGCTACCAGGGACTGAGGCTCTCTCCAGCCCATCCCTGGGCTCTGCGATTGAGCTTGTGCCTCATGTGCCACCTGTCCCAACATTTTCGTGGCTACTGGAGACTAAATACTGCTGGAAATCCTGGCCAACACTGCATACATGAGATCTGACTTGCTCCAGTGTGCCTGGAGGAGGAGCTGTGGCCAGACACACCACCTGCAATGCTGGTGATGCCCGGGGCTACTGCAGGTGAGCCCTGGCACTGCTGGCAATGCCAGGAGCTGCCACCAGTGAGCCCTGGCCCCATCGGCAGTGCTGGGCCCTGGTCAGGAGGGAGCAGAGCTCCGTTCCTCCCACTGTTGCACCTGATCCTGCCATGTCTCCAGTGGTAACGCAGCCATCGATGCCTCCCAGTGCAATGGCACAGGTACCTTGAGCCGGGAGCTGTTGGCCACACAGGGAGGGGGTGGCCAGGAGACCCCCCAAGCACCCCCGTCTCGCCTCGGTTACACAACATTATCATTTCATAATACTCTGAAATATACATGAAGTTGGCTGAATGCAGATGAAATTGCACCATTTACTTCATGAATATTTCATGCAGCCTCAGCTCCGAAGTTTCCAGCTGGCAGAGCGAGGAGCTGGGGCCGGACTGTGGCCCGCCTGCCCTGCGCCGGAGGTGACGGGGACACATGCACAGGTGTGTGTCTGGGCCAGCGTCTCATTTCATCTCCACCCCTGGATGTCACATGGCTGCCACCACTGTATCCTTCCTCTACAGGCTCCTGTGGACAGAGGGGCAGCACTGTCTGCTCCTGACTGTGTTGGCGGGGGCTCAGAGGGGCCAAGGATGAGAGCAGGGAATAGTGTTTCCCGTGCCAGCAGTCTGCCCTGTGCCCCACTCCACTCCTAATCCTCCTCTGGCTGCTTCCCCTTGGGTTCCACCTGGCCTCACCAGCCCTGCTGCTCTCTGAAGCACTCCCTTCCCACCAGAGCATCCCTGGCAAATGCCATTACCAGCTCCTGACCCCTCCCTGTACCTCAGTGATGAAGACATCCAGTGTGGTGGCTGCTGCCTCTGTCCCTGCAGCTCCTCACTTCTTCTCTGCTCCTTCCCCTGGGTCCTCCCCTGTCATCCTGCCCTGCTTTCTGTGGGGTCTGGCCCCACTCTGGGGAGAAGTGATATGCCACCACCTTCCACTGTCCCCACAGTGGGCACGGCTTGTCCCTCCGGGGGCCAGGGCTGTCCCCATGGTGAGCACCCCGACCCCACAACCCCACAGCTGGAAGCTCCATGGCCAGTGCCTGTGCAGGGCCGGGTGCTGCTTTGTATGGATGGCGCAGCTTTTGGGGTAATGAAATATTCACAGGTCAGTGGTTCCGTGAGAAATGACGGGGATCAGTCAATTCCTTTTCAGGGAGTAATTTTCTTCCCCTTCACGGCCTCTGTTCCATGTTGACAGTCATTAGCATGAACGAGCCGCCGGGTCGAAGCGGGCACGTTGTGGCTGTCACGCAGATGAGCCATGCTGGGCACGGTAATGATTGTGTGAGCCCCGGGTGCATGGGGGGCACCTGCGGCCATGCCAGGATCCTCCTGCCTCCATTAGGGCATCTGCTGAGCCCGTTTCTGCTGCCCAGCACAGCGTGGCAGTGCCACACTGCCCTGCTCTGGGGCACTGGGCACAGGGGCAGATGGTCCCATCAGCCTCCCTGGCTGCTGCTTGCTCTGTGTCCTGCTGGTGGGCATAGGCCCACAGGGGACCTTGGCAATTGCTCAACATCCTTCCCTGCACCCAGCAGTGACCTGAGGCTGCCTTGGGATGTGGCAAGGGGATGCCCTGGCTTCAGTGAGTGAGCAAGAGCTACTCCAGGTCACAGCAATGTGCTTTCCGCCCACCCTCCCTGCCCTGCCTGTAGGAGGTGCCCACCAAGGCTCTGCAGCTTGCAGGAACACCCAGGGGAGCTCTGTGGGTGCTGTGGTGGGGGTAGGACCCCGGCCCCTTTTTCCCCCTGGCAGGAGGTGTCTGGTTCCCAGCGGGAGGAGTGGAACAGCTGCTGGCAGTAAGGACTGCTGTCGAGCTGGGGAGGTGTGTGGTGACAGGACTGTGTCCCCTCTCCAGCTGTCCAGGGCTCCACGTACTGGCTTCAAGCCCAGCTGCACATGAGCAGGTGGTGCCATGACCGAGCGGGGTCAACCATGACTGATCAGTGTCATGCAGTGACTGACCAGTGCCATGCCATGACCGGGCAGTGTCATGCCATGTCATGCCGTGACTGGGCAATGCTGTGCCATGCAGCCTCTGCACCACCAACACTGTGGAGCGCAGGAAGGGCTCTGCTGCAGGCAGAGCTGGCTGGTGGGAGTTGCATGGACTGGAGATGGGAGTGGGGCCAGGCCAAAGCAGCAGGATGGCCATGAGACTTTAGAGGAAATTAGACATGTCTGTGGCAGCCACAGCTGCAGTGGCAGGAGGGGTGGGTGCTGATGAGTGGCCTGTAACCCCAAGTGCTCACATGTGGCACCATCACACTGTGCTGGCAGAACACCTGTTGGGGACAAGGTTTGGTGGCCCATCTCAGGGTGCTCGTGGCCGGTGGGTGTGCTGTTGTTAGCACAGGGCTCTGCACTCGGGTGATTACTCCAACCCATCCTCTGGGTCTGGGGGCTCCTGGTGCGTTCTTTTCTTAAAAAGGAGCAAATGTGGGAACCGCTGTCATCAGCCCCGAGCTGACAGGCACAATCACCAAAGTGCGGCGTCGGCAGGAACTGGCCCCACACACTAAATGACTTGAAAGCAAATGGCCTGGATTGTGCTGAGGAGGCAGAGTGCGAGGGGAGAAAGCAAGTGGAGCAAACAAAAAAACTTCATTAATTAAAGAAACTCGTTAATGAGGGACATTTAATCAGCTAAAGATGATATCTACCCCCTGCCTGCTGCCGCAGCCGCTCTGCAGGCCTGGTGGTGCGAGACTGAGCTACGGGCAGGGTAGGGGACACCATGCAGGGGACACTGCACAGGGAAAACCAGACGGGAGCTTGGGCTCCCCGTCCCAGCCTCTCCACTGCCATCCTTGGGGCTGTGGTGTTTCAGCACAGGGCTGTGCCATAGTCCTGCCAATACCTGCCCGAGGAGATGGGCAGGGGAGGTGTAGGGTACTTGTGTCCCCTATGCCGTGTTAAATGTCACCAGCTTTGCTCCAGGCTTGGGCACTGCACTGATCTGTCTTACTTTAAATGAGGCCAAGGGCTATTAATGATCAGCATTTCTTTTGTTGCAAGTGCCAAAAACCCCATGCGGGAGCATTCCTGTGCTCCAGGAAGAACAGGCACTGCAGGAGCAGGAGATGTCTGTCAGAGCCCCTGTCCCCAGCACCATGGGCCAGCAGTGTGCCACATGGCCAGGCACACCAAGCTGGGAGCACCCGGGCTGCCTCTCCTGGGGCAGAGATGGGTCCCCCAGGACCCCTGGGTGCTCAGTGCAGGGAGGGACCCCGAGAAAGGGCCCCAGTAACTGCCTGGGAGGAGCAGAGGGACCCTCACTGCCCAGGGCTGCCCGGGGCTACTTGGGGATGTTCCAGTACTGTGGGCAGCATGGGGTCAGAGCTGAGCAGTGGTTGTTTCTCCATGATGTCAGCAAGCATCACACAGCCAAACCCATCAACATCCCTGTCCCCGTGGAATCTTTATTCCCAGCCCCCTCCACTGATCAAGCAGCTCTGTCCCCAGACAGAGGCAGACCAGGCATTGGGGGTGAGCAAGAGACGCTGGGAGCCTTGGATTTGTGTCTCTGCAGCACCCATAATCCCAGTGCTGTGAGGTGCAACCAGGGGAACCTAATGGTCCCTGAATGAAATAATACCCGGGCTGGCAGGCACTGCAACAGCCCTAATTAATAGCTGGTATGATTGTGGTTGTCGGGACAGGCTGGCATGGGGCCGGCAGGGCCCAAGACCTGGACAGGTTGGGACAGTCCCTGCGCCGGCACCCATCTGTGTCCCCCTGCCCCCTGGCATCCCCATCCCTGCATGGTGGTGGCTGATCCTGGTCCTTGTGACAGCAAGATGAGTGTGTAGTGGGCAGCAGGCAGGAGGGATGTGGGTTGCTCCTGGCTCCGTGCATGCAGGCAGGGAGAGACAGGCGCTGGGAATGCAGCAGGGGCAGACGGGCACTGGAGGTGTTACGGCTGCGACTGTCGGTGTTTGCCCTCTCCCTGGAGCAGGGTTGGGTGCTGAGCCCCTTCTGAGCACCGAATGGAACCCTCCAGCCTGCCAGGTGGGGTTAACACCTGCAGAGTGGGCAGGAGCGGTGCAGGGAAGAGCAGTGTCTGGCTGCCCGTCTTGGGGCACCCGGCAGTGGGCTCAGCTCCTGCAGCAGAGCATCCCGGCCGGTGCTGGCAGGTGCATCAGGCTGAGAGTCCCCGAGCAGCTGAGTCAGCACGGGCAGGCGCTGCTGCTGCTGCTGCCGATGACTTGCAGATCTGCAGCGGGGCTATTCCCACTGGGTTTCCATGTGTCCCCGGCACGGATCTGCTGCTGCCCTCACAGGCAGGATGGCCCTGACAGCTATCCCCTTCTGCAGCCCTCTGCCTTCCCCCAGCAACATAAATTGGCGACACACACAATTAAGGAGCTTGTCTCTGCAGGCTGAGCCACAGATGGATTTCAGAGGCGAGAGGCTGCTGCAGCACACTGTAAAGCATCTGGGGGGCTGTGCATGCTGCCCTGCGTGATTTCGGGGCTGCTGGTGGGGTCTGCAGCCACGTGCTGTGGTGGGCAGCTATGTGTGGGACACGTGTGTGAGGGGGGAGAGCCCACAGGGGACACTGGGCTGTGAAGATGGACAGTGGGTGAATGGGTGAGTGTGCAGGAGAGGTGCAGGCTGACAGCCCCATACTGCACCCCCAGCCTCACACAAACCCCTGACAGTCCTCGGCCCTTGGCATGGGCGCAGCTCACCCGATTTGACCGGGGCAGCTGCGTTAGAGCAAAGGGCCTAATCAAATATTTAGCAGTTAATTGATCCCTGTATGGTGTTTACCAAGGGGCCATCAGCATCACTCCCTGCCTCCCCTGCCTACCTGCCCAGTCCTGCTTCCCTTTGCTGCCACCACTGGGGTCACTGCCAGCAGGTGCCAGTGCTGTGCAGCCCCCCTGGAGCAATGCTGACAGCCAGGCTCTGCTTTGCCCCATGTTGGGTTTCAGAATGGGGTCTGCCTGGGTCTCCCTCCCTGAGGGCAGAGATGTGCCAACTTCAGGAGTTAAACTCCATGAGGGACTGTCCATCCTCCTACCCAAGCCCCACTGCACCAGTTAGACAGGGCGTTGGAGAGGGAGAGGATCAGGGTTCAGCTGCCAGAAACACAACCCCAGAGCTTCTGCAGCGTGGAGACAGACCAGGGTTTGGAGGGACTGCGGTGTTGGGGGTTGGAGGGGGCCTGGATCTGACTGAATGGACCAGGACCCCATCCCGGGGGAGGTGGCAGCCCAGGCAGCTCAGGTGTGCCAGTAGCTAAGGTGAACGGTGCCGCTCTCTCGGCAGGGTAACCAGGACGCCACGGCCCCGCCGGACGCGATGGCTCAGCCCTACCCCCCGGCCCAGTACCCCCCACCCCCCCAGAATGGGATCCCCGCAGAGTACGCACCACCCCACCCGCACCCCACGCAGGACTACTCGGGGCAGAGCACAGTACCAGAGCACGCCATGACCCTCTACACACCAGCACAGAGCCACGCCGAGCAGCCCGGCACCGACGCCAGCACACAGTCCATAGCAGGGACGCAGACGGTACCGGTAAGGCGGCAGGTCAGGGGGCTTGGGGGGCTGAGGGCATTGCCAGAACATCTGGGAGGGTGCTGGGGCAGTGGTGCTGCCTGGCCACAGTCCAGTGGGCCACTGGGCGGGTGCCTCCACCATCACTCCCCCTCGCAGCCCCCCTATCATTTCTAATCACTTGTAATCCACCTGCTTGGCTCTTGTCCACCAGATCATGGCAATTAGAGGGCTGGAACACAGCACGGGGAAAGTGCTGAGCTCGGCATTTCCCAGTTCTTCCACACAGCCCCACATACAACCTCTGTACCCACGCCCCACGCACCCCCCAGCCCCACCATCATCCCACTCAGCTCTCCAGAATGGAGGGACACCCATGGGGTACTGCATGGACCTTGGGGACTGCAGGGTCCAGGGTGTCCCTGGGGATAGGCAGGGCCAAGCACATGGCAGGGGACCAGAGCCCCACTGGGGACATGAGCCTGGCATGTCCAGGGGCTGATGGTGGCCGTGCCTCCCACAGCAGACAGACGAGGCAGCACAGACAGACAGCCAGCAGCTACATTCCTCAGACAACACAGACAAGCAGCAGCCTAAGAGGTTACACGTCTCCAACATCCCCTTCCGATTCCGGGATCCCGACCTGCGGCAAATGTTTGGGGTGAGTCCAGCCCCATCCAGCCACCTTGTCATCTTCTCCCTGCTCAGTGCTGCCCTGTGGCACCATCAGGACACTGACATTGCCCCCTTCCAAGGGCCCATTTTGTGTATGGAGCAGGGAGTGACACAGAGCTCTTGTCCCTACTGTCCCCTTCCCAGTCCTCATTAGGACTAAGAGCAGTGCTGGGTAATGAGATTTTGGGTGATGTTCCCAAAGTCCTGACAGAGTGGGAGCCATGGGAGGGATGAGGGCTCTCCCCTTCTTGGCCCCGAGGGTCCCCAGGTCTCTTCCCCAGGGCAGCCCCCAGCCCATTCCTGGCACAGAGCCCTATGCCAGCAATGCTGGGTGTGGGGCCAGGGGCTCTACAGACACTCACCCTTCTGCTCTCTCCAACTGCAGCAATTCGGAAAGATCCTGGATGTGGAGATCATTTTCAATGAGCGGGGCTCCAAGGTGGGTGCTGCCCACAGCTGGCACCATATGGCAAGAGTCCTGGGGAGGGGGTCAGTGGAGCTGGGTTGCCTGGCAGCGCTGTAACCTGCTCTCCCCTCCTCTCCTGCCCCATGGGACCCTGGCATGGAATGCCCCATCTTGGGGCAGCCCCTGCACTGACTGGGGGGACTGTGCGGGTCCCTGTGCCCCAGCACTGGTGGGAGGGAAGGGCTTGCTCTGCCCTCCCACAGGCAGCTCATGTCCCTCTGTGTCTGGATGTCTCTGTTGTATCTTCCCCATTTTCTGTGCCCCTCTCCCAGACTCTTCTCCCAGCTCGTGAGCGATGCTGGGGCCTCAGCCGGGACCCCCAGCCCCCACGGGGACCCCAGCCCAGGCTCTCCATCTCTGCACTGCGGCAGCCTCACCTCCTGCGCCAGCTCTCCTGATTCACCCCCTCTCTCTCTCTGTCCCCGCACCCTCTCTCTGTTTCTCTCTCTCTGTCTCTGTCTTTCTCCTTTTCTCCTCTGCTCACAGGGTTTTGGGTTTGTAACTTTTGAAACTAGCACAGATGCCGACCGGGCACGGGAGAAGCTGAATGGCACCATCGTAGAGGGCCGGAAGATTGAGGTGCTCAGATAAGTGTGCTAGTGCCGTGCCATGCCTGTGTGTGCGTGTTCCCCGCCCGGGCTGCAGGATGCTTGAGGGTCCTGGGTGCCCCAGGGGAGCTGTGCCTGGCGCGTGCATGTGTCCCTGAATGTGGCACAGGAGCATGTGTGCCAGCTGCCAGGAAGGTCATTGCTTGGCACAGAGAGTGTCCGGCCCAAAGGAACCTCCCACGTACAAGGAAAGCTAAGGTGTCAGCTCTGGCTGATGGATGGTACAGAGGGGTCTGGTGAACTCCCCCACCTGCAGCCCTGTGCCTGCCACACAACTGCCCCACACTCTGCAGGGAGTTTTGGGGCTCTGCCCTGTGTGCTGTTCCTGCCTGTCCTGTGCTAGGAGGGAGGATCCACTTAGATCTCTGCGCCCATAGTGCCAGAGACTGCCTATCCCTAGAGGCTTTGATTTCTACAAACCTGGCACAGGGATCAGGCTCTGCCCATTTCATCGGCAACTCCTCGCTGCAGGCCAACAAACAGTGGGAAGCAAGGTGGCACAGGGCAGAGGGAATGGGACAAAATGCTGTCCCAGCAGTGCTGAGGACAGGGAAGGAGCTTGGCAGGGTACAGCAATACCCCATAGATGGGGAAAATGATGGTCCAGCAAAGCCGGGCAGGAGCTCATGTGCAGCACATCGGGGCTCAGCCTGAGCATGGCACCGCAGCACTCGGGGCACCAGCCAGCAGCCCCATGCTCGTGGCTGGAGCCAGGGGGCCTGGCGTGGCTGGAGGTTTGGGCAGATGGGCGTACAGTGGGGTGGGTGTGGGCAGAGATTGTCTCGTGACACCTGCGGTGCAGCCAGCATCCTTTGCTCCGGCACCTGAAGCAGCAGCGACATGCGGCGAGCGCAGCCAAGCAGGTCCTGGACCACGGCCTCGCCAGCCCCATGGCCTGCAGGAATGAGCCCCTGTCCCTCTCTCTGCAGGTGAACAACGCCACAGCCCGCGTCATGACCAACAAGAAGGTGGCCAACCCCTACACCAATGGTAAGGGCCAGCATCCGCATAGCCGGGGCTGCAGTGAACAGGGGCATCCCTGGGCGCATGTACTGCCCAGGTGCCACGGACCTCTGGCAGTGAACATCCTCCACATCTGTGGAGAGAAGCCACCCCTGCCCAGTGCAGGCATGCAATCCCCCCCGTGCCCTCCTCCTGCCCAGGGATGGGGCTGTGGCCCCTCGGAGTGCCACGGGGGCAGTGTCCTGTCCTCACTGGCTCTCCCTACCCACAGGCTGGAAGCTGAACCCGGTGGTGGGAGCGGTCTATGGCCCTGAATTCTACGCAGGTAATGTCGGGTTGCAGCCGTCCCTGCCACAGGTCCCCCAAATGTCAGCTCCACATGGTGTCCCACCCTGCCACTGCTCTGCACAGTGAGCAGCCCCCCAGTCCCTCCCCCTGTCCTATGCCTCTGCCTGGACGGCCCCTCATCCCATCCCATCCCCTTGCCCAGTATCCCCACGGGGCTGTGTCCCTGACAGGCTGCGGTACAGAAGTGGGCTCTACCATGGATGCCCCACGGTGGCTGTGCAGACCTGCCATGGAAAGCCCACGTGTTCCCTCCCTTCTGCAGTAACGGGGTTCCCGTACCCCACCACGGGGACAGCCGTGGCCTACCGAGGGGCACACCTACGGGGACGGGGACGTGCTGTCTACAACACCTTCCGAGCTGCGCCACCACCACCGCCCATCCCCACCTACGGCGCGTGAGTAGCCATGGCAGGGCCCTGCTCCGGGTGGGAGGGTTTGCTGCCACACTGCCCCAGTTCTGCATCAGCATAGCCAGGCTCTCGTACATGGGGAGCAGGTGGCAGTTCCCACAGGACTTGCCTGGCTGTGGACCCTGTGCAACCCCCAGGCTGCTGCCCTCAGGGTGACCCACGCACTCACCAGCCTCCTGTGCCCCAAGGCATGGGATGCTATTCCAGTCAGGATGGTTGGTTTAATGGCAGCCCTGTCCCGGCATACATGGCTGTGCTGACATTGGGCACAGACATGGCCATGGCCATCTGCAGCTGCTCAGCTGCTCCCAGCAGTGATCATGCCCCAGACTCCTCCACCCCTCTAGCACCCCCTGCCTTGGGCTGTGCCCTCTGCCTGTCCCCATGTCCCTTCCCAAAGTCCCACCCTGGACATGTCCTTGGGGACCTGCACAACTGCTCCTCACCCCTCAACCCCTGTTGAGGCTGCTCCCCTTGTTCACCACCCTCACTCTGCTCCCCTGGTCTGGGGACACTGGTCAGGCTCTGATGCCTCCGCCTCGTTTGCAGGGTCGTCTACCAGGACGGGTTCTACGGAGCTGAGATCTACGTAAGTGACACTATGCCCAGGGCTGGGCCATGACAGGGACCCTGTGCCAGGGTGGGGGGCAGACACCACCAGGCATCTCTGCAGTGGGCTCTGCCCCTGCCAGCCCCTTTTCCTGGGGGACAGCCAGAGCATGAACAGAGTGTGGCTCCTCCAGAGCGATCTGGGTGGCACTGCACAGGGTCCCATGCCCTGTCCCATTCCCCCACCAGCCCCCTCGAAGGGCCAGCACCATGTGGGATTTATGTCCTCACTGCCTTACACCCGCATTTAACCTCTGTGTCTGAGGAGCCAGTGGCGATATTTCAGGCGGGTGCTGAAGGATTTATCTAACATGACACCTCATTAAAGCGAGTGGGGAGGTGACATTCTCTCCTCTGGAAATTTAATTTTTTAAGGTTAATGTTTGTGAAAGCCCCTGGGGAATGGTAATGAGGCTGGTGCGTGCCCAGTGGCACCAGCACTGGCTCCCCACAGGCCACACTGCCGCTCTGTGCAATGCAGTGGGGCATCTGGCTGCCCCCAGTGGTCCCCCCACGGTGGGTGCTGCACCCTGACCAGTCTCTCCTCCCTGCAGGGGGGCTATGCTGCCTACAGGTACGCCCAGCCTGCAGCAGCAGCAGCGTACAGTGACAGGTAAGCACCGCTGCACCACGGGCATCTCACTGTGTCACCCTGCACTGCCTGCTCTGACACCCCCAGCTTTTGTGTGCTGCAGGATGGGGACAGGGTTAGGCATGGGGAGGGTGTCCTGCCAGCCGGGACCCCTGTGCTTCCCTCAGGGATGGGGCTGGAAAAGGCTGGCACCACTGCAGGGAGAAGTGGGAATATCCTGGGGGGGTCCCAGGCACAACTGGGCAGGGAAGCTCCACGGGGAGACAGGACTCCAGCTCTTGTCACTAACAGCCACCGCTGTGTTTGCTCCTAGTTACGGCAGAGTGTACGCAGCAGCAGACCCCTACCACCACACCATTGGCCCTGCCGCCACGTACAGCATTGGCACCATGGTAAGAGCAGCCCCTTGGCCTTCCTCTGCTTCCCAGGGGGCTGCAGCCAGCCCGGGGAGGGGGCCAGCACCGCAGCCAGGGAGCCTGTGGGGCATGGGGCACAGGGCACCCCCACACGTGGGGACTGTGGGAGGGGAGTGGGGACAGCACAGCCCCTGCCTGGCTCTGCCTGAAGGAGAGGAGACTCCCACCCCACACCTCTGCTCCACATAACCCTCACACCCTGCATAGTCCTGTCCTCACACTCCACTTCCTGAGGGCTCAGCTACCCCCAATGCCAGCTGCCTGGTCAGTGTCCCAGAGCCCTGCTTGGGGTCCAGAACCCCTTCTCTTGTCCCAGTGCAGGGCAGTGTCCCCAGGTCCCCACACACAGCCATACACACACAGGGAGCACTGCAGCCCCCCATGTGCCACGTCTCTTGGCTAGCTCTGACAGCATCAAAGATGAAAAATCTCACTCATGGGGGGATCTCAAAGCCAACCCACCTTTTCTGCATTTTTTTTTACTCCCTTGGCACCCCCAGCCCTGGGCAGCCACATCCTGGGGATTTCCAGCCCAGTGCCACAGCAGGGATGGGGATGGGCTCCTCAGTGAGCGTGGCATGTGGTGCCATGGCTGGGGGCACATGGCAGCCCCTGGCCCCATGGCCACCACAGAGTCTGGGCAACACTGGGCACCTTGGCCTTGCCCACTCCTCTTGTCCCAAGAACAGCAGCGATTTGTTTTCAGTTGAAAGAGGAAAAAAAAATAAAAAAGGAAAGAAGGGAAGATCTGGGCTTTGCCTGTCTCCAAATACTGATTGGCTTTTTTTTCATCTTTGATGTTGCAGGCTAGTCTATACCGAGGAGGGTACAGCCGCTTCACTCCCTACTAGCAAGACAGACCCAGCCCCCCCATCAGTGCCCCAGATGCTCACTAGCACCAAACCAAACCAGGCAGACAGAGCTGAGGCCGAGCCTGCGGAGGAGCCGCGGGTGCTGCCAGGGCTGCTGGGACTGGTGCCAGGCTCTGCGGGGCCACAGCACCCCACACCTGTAGGGTTACCTCAGCTGCTCTGTCCTGCCACCATGCACCTCTCCTGCACCGTCTGCCCACTCCAGGGACCATGGGGAAGGGGGCCAGCCCTCGGCCCCAGTGGCACGCATTCCCAGAGCTGGGGTGCAGGGTCCCCCCACGGGCACTGCCCGGGCTGAGGCGCAGAGGGCTCATCCCCCTGTGAGGCAGGAGGGGATGCTCAGCCCACAGGGATGCTCAGCCCACAGGGATGCTCAGCCCAAGGTGCTGGGGCATGGGCAATGGCAGCTCCCAAGGAGGCCCTCTGCCCCCATAGGAGAGAGAGGAGCCGGTGGGGGCTGCTGCCAGCCCTGGAGACAGATGGGGTTTGGGCAGGTGCAAGACCCCAGGGCAGCCCCCTGGGGAATAGCACTTCTCTGGGCTGACTGTGCTGTTCTGCAGAGCTGAGTGCATCAGGCTGGGCTGGCTGTGTGGGCTTGGGGGACAGTGTGGGGCTCGGGGGGCTGGGTTGGTGCCTGTGTCCCCCCTGGCCTGTGGCTCAGCCAGGCTGCTCCAGCAAAAGACCTGCCTCTCTTGTTTCTGTTGTAGTGAACCCACGGCTGTTTCCTTCTGGGACCAGGAAGGGCAAAAAAATACACACACACACACAAAAAAAAAGAAACCCCAAATCAAAAAACTAAAAGCAAAGCAACAAAAAAAAGAAAAACAAAGCCAAGCGGCAGCAGCCAAGTGAGTCCCAAACTGTCCACATGCACCGAGCGAGCGAGTCCCGGAGGAGCCGTGGTGAGCGGCATGGCCGGACGCGCCGAGGGACCCCCAGCGCCCCGGNTCGGCTCCGGCGCGGGCCTGGGGTGGCATGGCCGCGGTGCTGAGGCGTGGCAGGGGACCAGCCTCTGCCTTTTAAAGGGAATTTTTGTTAAGAGGAGCTTGCAACTCGCTTGTGACCCCNGTGGTGAGCGGCATGGCCGGACGCGCCGAGGGACCCCCAGCGCCCCGGCCCGCGGCTGGGCAGGGAGGGAGCCGGCATGGGGGCCACGGGGGCCATGGGACCCTCGCCCGCCCAGGGACACGGCCTGGGCACCACGTCTTCCTTTGCCCGGTGTGGCAGCGCTGGGGGTGCCGGCGGAGCGCTGCGCCCCTGCCCGGCTCAGGGGCCCGGGTGACAGGGTGGGGACAGCCTCGTGCCACCCCTGCCCGGCTCAGGGGCCCGGGTGACAGGGTGGGGACAGCCTCGTGCCGCCCGAGCCCCGGCG